>CM062622.1:41828124-41922959 GCA_025617555.3 Puccinia polysora
CTCATCTCTCTCTCTCTCTCTCTCTCCCCTCTCTCTCTCTCCTCCTCTCTCCTCTCACTCTCTCCTCTTCTCTCGTCTCTCTCTACTCTCTCTCATCTCTCTTCTCTGCTCCTCTCTCTCTCTCGTCTCCTACTCTCTCCTCATCTCTTCTCTCTTCTCCTACTCTCTCTCTCTCTCCTCTCTCTCTCCTCTTCTCTCTCTCTCTCTCTATCTTCTCTATCTCTCATCTCTCTCTCTCTCTCTCTCTCTCTCTCTCTCTCTCTCTCTCCTCCTCTCTCTCTCTCTTACTGGAGCATTTTTATCCTTAACAAAGCTAGAACCATTGGTTCCAGAATGCAAGGACAACTAGTGAGTATTGCTCTCTTACTTTCCACATCTGGGTTCTGGCCAGGAACTCTCTTTTGTCTCAAGTCTCTCAAATTTACTCAAGATGATACCAGTGGTTGCTTCTCCTTCTTCTTCCTTCCTCCTGCCATCTCCTCATTGACCCAAAGGATTACCCACACCTTTGATTAACCACCGGGGATGTTGAGCAATTCATCTCACAATAAGAAGTGATTGCAGACTCAAAAGGTTCATTGGATTCTGACAAGGCAAGTCATGTTGTCCTTCTCATCATGAAAAAGGAAGAGCTTTGCAACGCGGAAGAGATGGAAGGCTACCACAACCTTGATTGGCCAAACTGAAGGGAGACCATGCTGGCAAGATGGGGGAAGCACATTCCTTTTTCTGGTAAGGTGATTTCAAACAATACACAGAGGAAGGAAGAGTGCACGCGGCGGGGTCCAGTTGCAAGCAGGATAGGAATAAACGGATTTTTATTACAAGGCAGGCATGCGCCACCGGGGTCCAGTTGCAAGCGGGATTGGATTACTTGGAATTGGATTATGCAAGCAGTGTGTGCTCTGGCCCCCACCACTGGAAACCATCCCTTAGGTTAGCAAACTCGCAGATTTGGCAAGGGACCTCAAGATCTTTTTGAAGGCTCTTCAAGCTCCCTAGCGTGTCTGCGCCCCGGGTGTGCACGTATGGTGAAAACAAAAGGCCATTGGTGGTTGGGATGCAAGAACCAGACAATGGATTGAAACGCAGGATTTGCTTCCCGTGGGGAGATAGGATATGTGTTGGGAAAGTGGGTCTTGGAAGAGTTGGATCATCCCGTTGCTATGAAGCAAGCAAGGAAAAGGGAAAGGGAAGTGGATATTGCGCGCAATTTTGGAACCAGTGGGCAGCAGGTGAGTCTTGTGGAGAAGGGGATGGAAGCCAATATTGCGCATGATTTGGGAACCAATGGGAGGCAGGCGAGTCTTGTGGAGAATGGGATGGGAGCAAGATTTGAGCGTGGCTTTGGGAACCAATCAATGGCGGAAGCTTCTTGCAGAGGGGAAAGGAGCGGTGATGGAAGCAAAGGGGCAAGTCGTTGAAGGATTTCAACCAGAGCCGTAACCCTTTTGGGGGCAGGGGAATTCATGAGGAAGGGAAGGATGTGGAGCGCGGGGAGTGCGGGATGGATGGGCCAATGGTAGGCCCATTGCCATCATGGCTAGCAGAGATTTTGGCATTGGTTGCAACAGACACATACGCCAGGGCTTCAGGTGCAGATTGGAAGGATTGGGTGTCAAACAGCATGGCTGGGGAGAATGAGGTTGGGGTTGCAAGGGCTGTGATGACGGAAGGGGGCGCCTGAAAGGAAGTTTGGGAAAATGGCCTGTGGATGTTACCCGCATGGGATTAGATGAGGCCTTGCCAATCTCTCTCCTGGCAGAGAAGTGTGGTGGTCTTTTATAGAGGTGAGTTAGAATTGGCTGCCTGCTGCGCGCTCAGCAGTAGCAGCGGGCTCAGCAGGGGTAGCTCCCTCAGCAATGGGTTCCGCTTTGCCGCAGAAAGTCTTGCTGCAGGCTTAGCGGCAGTCAAATTGGGCTCAGCATCTGGAGATGCAGGATGGATTGGATTGGATTGGACAGATTGCATGTGGATTTCACCTTGCAAGATGTGGATTGGATTGCGTGGATATATCTTGGATATCTGGAATGGAGCGTTGGGGCGGATGTGGACATGCCTGGGGGGCTCCAAGTTGGGGCAGAGCAAGGCCACATCATGAGAAGGAAAAACCAAGGTGGACATAATGGCAGACAGGCAATAAAGATGGATATGGGGTATGGGGTTGCCAATTATGGGATGGGAAGGATGGGGTTGGGGCTAGGGTTCTGTGCTTAGGTTTTTGTATTTCATTATTCTTGCTTTTTTCTGTTTTTTACTTAGGTTAGGGTTGAGGGGGAGGCTACTTAAGCCACACCCTCAACCCAGATGGATCAGATCATCATTGGATCACAGAGGATCACATTGGGTTATCATCTGTTTTTGAAGGATCTTTACTCTCAATTCTCTAGCTCTCACAGTCAAAAGGGTGAATAGTCCACACTCAGGGTTTACAGACCCAAGGGATCAATAACTTCCAAACTTGGAAACCATTAAGGGGGAAGTCCTCTTCTGAATTCCACATCTGGGGGTGTGACTATTTCCTTTTCAATAAAATATTGATTGAAATGAAACCAGAAAACTGAACAAAGTGGTTAGAAATTTTATCACTAGAACACAACTAGAGTTGGAGATGGTCATACCCAAGCTGATGAAAATGAGGGGATTCAGAGGCACTTTGAGATAAAGAAGACTTATGAGACAACCACGATACAAGCTAAGAAAGACAATAAACTTTAGAGACAAATTGTTGAGAAATCACTTCTCACGACTCTCCTCTCTCTGACTGCCGCGCACCCTGAAGATGAGTGTGAACACTCCATTTCTTAGATTTTCATCTCTCAACTCGAGTCTCCCAGCTTCAGATCTTGGAAGGGTGTGAGGTTCGAGGTTCATCCATCTGAACAACCTCTGACGACAGCTACTCGAAATTGATCTCTTTCTTCTTCTGATCTTCCTTCTTTTACTCCTTCCTCATTCTATCATTCTTTTCTTCCTTTTCTATTTCTTTCTATCGTTCCTGTTCTTTTCTCTTAAATCTCATCTCGCCTCGACTCTCGATCCACCATCTCAGCTACCTCAATTAAACGGCCCATGTGTTCTTGTCTGGTAAGAGACCTATCCGCATGATCTATCACAACTAACAACTCTCAACTCTGACCTCTGTCCGTTTCAGTCGTCTACTCATTTCCTCTAGCCTCATCCTTTCCTCTGCTGCTCATGCTGTCCTGTTCCTGATCATAGTCCTAGCGTTGGTACTCCTTTCATTTTCTTCATTATTCATTTTTCCTATTTTGAATCAGTTGGTCTAATTATCTCTAAAACCCATGCCTCTAGCCCGCTGGTTCTTTTTTTTTAAGAAATCAAATAGTGAAATCAACACAAATGGACAGAGAAGAGAAGATTAGGATAGTCCTGAGCTATGGAAGTTGCAGTTGGTAATTGCACCTAATTATCCAAGTAAACCGCAGGTGGTCAGAACATTCTGATTGATCTAATCCTTGTCGCAAATGCTGAATCTTGAGGATGGTTCAAAGAAATGAGAAAGAAGTTCAATGATTGAAAGGGACCACAGTGATTGAAGAAGGTCAACGATTGAAAGGGACCACAGTGATTGCGGAGAGTAGAAAGAGACTGAGACTTGTATGATCATGATGAATATGCATACGCTGAGTAAAGTAGCGTGGACTCATGATAATAATGAATATGCATACGCTGAAGTAGTGTAGCGCGGACTCAGGGAAAAGTACGCTCCTGAGAAAGAATAGATAATAAGAAAAAAGATAATGAAGAAGATGATAAAATAATAAGGAGGAAAGAAAATAATAAAGAAATGAAATAAATGAATACTAAAGAAAGAGCCAATAAAGAAAGAGGCAATTTATTTCAACACCCCCCCATAATTTGGTGCAATGTAGGCCTAGAAGCACCTGGAGGTCAAAAGCTGAAGGGCTTGTTTATCTGCCACCTTTGTAAGAGAATCGGCGACCATTTTATTGGTGACTATGAGTTTCACCTGAATAGCCTTGGAGCTTGATTGCTCCCTCAGCCATTTCATTTTCATGTTGATGTACTTGGTTTTGGAATTGGATCCAAAGTGCTCAATTTTGTCAACCAGTCCCTTATTGTCCACGTAGAAAGTAGACGGCTGAATTGGAGAACCCTTCCAGGGGTCATTAATAATAGATTGAATCCACATGGATTCCTGAGCACCATTGTTCAAAGCATTCAGTTTGGCCTCTGTAGACAAGAGCGTAATGTTAGACTGCTTGGGACTCTTCCAAGCGATGGGCAACAACTTCCAGAAGATGACAAAGCCAGTTTGAGACCTCCGACTGCACGGATCATCAGCCCAAGTCGAATCGGTAAAGACCTGTAGCAAGTTGGGTGCAGACAAATCAGACTTCAGAGCAAGAGAGAATGAAGATGTCCCCGCGAGATATTTCCAAACGTGAAGAACCTCCTTCCAATGAGATAAACCCGGGTTTTGATTGAACTGAGATAGGATGGAGGAAGCTGCGGCAATATCCGGCCTATTCCGACATGCCAGATAATTTAGCAAACCTGTGTATTTTCTGTAGTTCACTCCGAGCTTATTAAATTCAGAGATATCTGCGTGCGAAGCCAGAACTAATTGAATCCCAGGAGGAAGAGGCGTAATCACTGGTTTAACATCTGAGAGCTCCAGCCCCTCCAAATTCTTCCAAATAAGCTTGTCTTGATTCAACGTAATACCCCCCTTCAAATAGGAAAAGTCCATGCCAAGAATAGTATCAGGATAATGCGCCAAGGAGCGTGGAAATTTATTTAAGAATCTTTCTTCAAACCATTTGACTTCTCCGTTCACAATCAGATCATCTACATGAAAGAAAATGGATGAACGTCGATCTTTGTGAGAGTAAAGACAGGGATCAGAATCTGATTGCTTGTAACCAATGTCAACCAGCCATTCAGTGAGGGTCTTGTACCAGTTTGATGGAGCTTGTTGGAGTCCGTAGAGTGATTTTTTGAGTCTTAAAAACTTTGACGCTCTTCTACACTCCTTTGGTTTAAGTATGTAAATGTCCTCTTCCAGTGGAGCAAATAGAAAGGCCGCCTTAACGTCAAATTGTCCGATTTTTAAGTTAAGATCCAAGCCGCTTAAAAATAGAAGAAGAAGGGTAGTAATCTTCCCTGTTGGAGCGTAGGTATCCCCGAAGTCCCAGGGGTTTGCAGATTTCCCATAATGCACAGTTGCGATTTTTGTCTTTCTGGAGAAAGGCTGGTTGCTGGCTTGACTTTGTCAACCCACATCGTTCTGAGATAGTGATCTGGTACAGTGTCTGTATCCTCTCAAACGTCTTGAATCTTGATTTCATTGATCTCAATTTGTTGCTCATTAGAGAAATCTGATGGTCCTTCTTTTGTAAAAGTACCATAGGAATATTTGAGTGGTTTGATGGAAGAAAATCGTTTGCACAAGTTGTACGTCTGTGGAGGCTGAGTCTGATCTACTTCAGTAGAGTCAACAGAATCCACTGGAGGTGAAGATTCCCGCGCGTCGATTACAGCCAAGTCTTCTCCAGGAGAGATGGAATGTGGATTCAAAACAACATTTGCATCATCAAAAGAATCCTGTCCGATAGACTCCAAGCACCAGTCTCCAACGTTCACCTCATTGACAACTTTCATCTTGAGATTTGAATCAAATTCTAGCAGAGTTATGTGCTTAGTATCTATCACTTTTCCATTGGCTGTCAGAATTTTGTAAGACAGGAGTTCGTCATTGTACCCCAGCAACCTATCAACAAGTCCACGGGGTTCCAGTTCTGAAAACAAAGGGCGATCTTTGAGAATATAGCTCACTGGATTTCCTATGGGATGAAGATAATCAATATTCGGCGTCTTTCCCTTGAACAATTTGTAGGGTGATTTGTTTGACTTGTGAGTGGGAATCTGGTTGAGAGCTAATGCGCAGGATTTAATAATTACATTCCAGAATTGTTTATCAAGTTGTGAGTCAAAAAGTACCGTCCTAAGAGACTCCAGGACAAGACAATTGAATTGCTCAGCTAATCGGCTCTGTTGTGGTGTGTACGCATCGGAAAAGGTTTGTCTGATCTTGTTTTCCTTGCAGTAGCTGGAGAGACTCTGATTCCAGAATTCTGTTCCCCGGTCCGAATGAATAATCATGGGTTTATAATTGAAGCGTTTTGATTTGACCTCGATTAAAAACTCCAGTGTATTTGCAGCTTGTCCTTTGTGTTTGATGGGAATTACCATGAAGTATCTGGTACAGCTGTTGACAACGGTCAAAAAATAAGCATTGCCGTTAAGGCTCAGTGGGTGAAAAGGCCCAACTAAGTCACAGTGTAGTTCCAGAAAAGGTCTCTCTGCCCGAGTATGTTTCTTGTTGAAGGGTTTTTGGCTGATTTTAGCAATGGCACATGCTTCACATACTGATGGTTTCTTTATAGGCATACCAAGTTTTTGACAAATTCTCGCGTAGCTAGCATGTCCTAGGGACTTATGAAGGATTTCTTCACTCGTAAGAAGGGCCAACGGAGACTGGTTATGAATGGGGAAATGAAGGATAGGTATATTGCAATCATAGATGCCACACTTTTTCCATACGTCTTTCCATAATACAAATTCCTCCTTTCCAAAATTGATGGTAAAACCATCAAGGACAAGAAATTGCATTGACAGTAGATTGACGGTAGAGTTAGGAGAAACAGTACGTTAGAGAGGGTAACCCGTTGATTTTGATCATCCGAGACAATCATTGATCCGATTCATTCATATTTGAGAGAATTCCTTCCTGATGTAGTTGAGATTAATCTGGTCAACAATTGGTCTAAATTGGAGAAGAGTTTTGAATCAGACACTATATGTCTTGAAGAGCCCAAATCAACCACAAAGTGATCAGAGGAGAAAACTGAGTTTGTAAGGAAGGAGCTAACAGAAGTACCCTCCGATGCAGACTCCAAACCGTTTTTCTTTTTTCTAGGAAAGGATGGTTTGAGATGTGGGTATAGTTTCCAACATCTACCTTCAGGGTGAGCAGCCTTTGGGTTGTGCCATTTGTCGTCACATGGCTTGATGCTGGTGGTGAGAAAAGAGATGGAGTTCAAATTTTCATTGGACTTGTCCGTTGGTGCGTCTCTATTCAAGAATCTATTATTATTAAACATTTTTAAGTGGTCCAGTACATGATTGCGTGAAATCTCTTTTTCTGAGTGGGTGATTTGTTGGATCACCGTATCCATACTTGGAGGCAGCTTCTCCAGAATCATATATGCAATTATATCACTCGGTAGATCAATGCCAACCTTGTGAAGTCTACAGAGAGAGTTTTTGGTGTCGGTGATGAATCCGGGAATGTTTGCAAAAGTGAATGTAGTTCAAAGGAATTCCTTGAAAATCCTTGCACAATTGGATGAGTGATTTGAGGCAAAATATTTGTTGATGTTCGCCCAAATCTGATGGGAATCCTTCTCGTTCTTGGGAGTGATTATATTGGCTTGAACAGTAGTGTCGAGCTTGGAGGTTAGGATAGTGCGGATCCTTACGTTCTTGCTATTGCTGAGTCCAATCAGATTCCCATTTGCGTCCCTCTTTTCCTTTGTAAGTTTGGAGTAAAGGTCTTCCTGCAGATCAATCATGTTCATGACCCGATTTTACCAGATTGAAAACTTGTCTAAAGTCAGGAGTGGAATAGCCTCTATGGCCGTTTTGAGAATAGTAGCCCTGAGTGAGTCCGTCATTGTTGGTTTTCTGGTTGATCGCGTTTTTGACTTTTAATCGTGCAACTATTTCCTTTTCAATAAAATATTGATTGACATGAAACCAGAAAACTGAACAAAGTGGTTAGAAATTTTATCACTAGAACACAACTAGAGTTGGAGATGGTCATACCCAAGCTGATGAAAATGAGGGGATTCAGAGGCACTTTGAGATAAAGAAGACTTATGAGACAACCACGATACAAGCTAAGAAAGACAATAAACTTTAGAGACAAATGGACAGAGAAGAGAAGATTAGGATAGTCCTGAGCTATGGAAGTTGCAGTTGGTAATTGCACCTAATTATCCAAGTAAACCGCAGGTGGTCAGAACCTTCTGATTGATCTAATCCTGTTCGCAAATGCCGAATCTTGAGGATGGTTCAAAGAAATGAGAAAGAAGTTCAATGATTGAAAGGGACCACAGTGATCAAAGAAGGTCAATGATTGAAAGGGACCACAGTGATTGCAGAGAGTAGAACAAGACTTAGACTTGTATGATCATGATGAATATGCATACGCTGAGTAAAGTAGCGCGGACTCATGATAATAATGAATATGCATACGCTGAAGTAGTGTAGCGCAGACTCAGGGAAAAGTACGCGCCTGAGAAAGAATAGATAATAAGAAAAAAGATAATGAAGAAGATGATAAAATAATAAGGAGGAAAGAAAATAATAAAGAAATGAAAGAAATGAATACTAAAGAAAGAGCCAATAAAGAAACAGGCAATTTATTCCAACAGGGGGTTTGTCCTGGAAGTAATTTTTTGTTCCTTGTCTCTTGAAACTAGCAAATGCAATGTCCCAGTACCACCCATTGACTGTTGCAGGGTCATCTAACGTTACCCCCCTCTCCTCTTCCTCCTCCTCCTCCTGTGGATTCTTGAAAGCAACCCCCATCAGGAGCAGGATACGGTGTCCCTCCTTCCAAGAATGGTGCTGGTCACAAGCCTGTTTGCATCAGGCCACAGGACTACCCTCACATCTGTTTCAACACTGAGGACATTGAGCAATTCCTTGCGCAATAAAAGGAATCACCAACACGTGAGGTGCAAAGGGTTTGGATAAGGCTTGGCTTGTTTTCCTCCTCATCACGGATGAAGAGAAGCTTTGGGAGGTGGAGGAGATGGAAGGGTATAAGGAATTGATTGGCCAAAACTGAAGGTGGAGACCTTGGCGCAGTGGGGGAGGCACAAACCTTTGTTTTTGGAAAGCAACTTTGAGCCAGCCGTGGCCAAAGCAAGCGCAAATGGGGAAGTCCAGACACAGGGGCAATTGGGGGAATATGTAGCAATGCTTGATTTGATCTATTGATACCTGGCAAAGAACAAGGTGATATTGGGGCAGAAAGTGTGGTGGTCTTTTATAGACGTGAGTTGGTGTTATAACTATGAGCAGCAATTAGCTTAGGCAAACAAGCATTATTTAAAGCAAAAGAAATGCTGTACAACTTTTGTCAATAATTGCTTGATGGACTCTCACAATGGGGCAACACGTTGGATGATATTGTTGATGAATTCAATTGGATGATGAATGGATGATTGGAAAAAAAAAGGGAGAAGAGCTCCTTGTGTATAAAAGATTGGCCTCTTTTGAGCCCATGATAAAACAAGAAAAAAGGCAAATTTTCCGCCCCAAAAGAGCTCTACAGGCTCTAAAGGCCTTGTTACTTGGTTTGGGCTACATCATCCCACATGGCATCAGTCCCTGAACCTTTACGACCAGCCCATTTGGGTCCATTCTGGTGTTTCCACCCTTATGGGACTGAACCAGCCCCTGTGCTGTTCAATCCCTGGGCTGGTGGTATGGTACAACCAGTACTATTGCCTCACAAACTAGCTGGTTGCCTCATGCAACCAGCCCCTGGCCATACAAGTGGCCAGGTGGGACCCAGGACACACCTGGGTATGGTCTCAGACTCTCATGGGGGGTGTGACCAGCAGAAATGCTGTCCCCCCCCTCTTTTTCTCAGATCCCTGGAGGGGGCGGTCAATTCCCCCTACCAGGGGCCCTGGGGGTTGATACCCCCAGGGTGTTGTCAATGGAAGTGGGCTGGGGGGTGTTCAAATCCCCTCAGCCCCGTTTCTCCTCCCACTTGGTAAAGGGGGGGAAGAGCCGCCCTGGCCTCTGCATTGCTTTGATGGTGGAGGGGTGGTCAGGTCCCTCCCACCGCCGGTTGCGTTTTTGCGACCAGCCTCGTCATCCCCTGGGCAAGGGGGTGATGAAATCCCCCCTGCCCTGACTGACCGCCTTGTTGCCGTCGGTCACTGGCTGGTTCAACCCAGCCAGCCACTCCCTCCCCCTTTCAATGGCAAGTTAGGGGAGGGGGAGGGAGCTGTGGCTGCTAGTCCTTGCTCCTGCGGCAGTGGCCGCCAATTGCAACGGGCCTGGCCCGCCTGGTGTTGCACCGCAGGGGATCCCTTGGCTGCGGCAACAGCCCCTTGCAGGCTGTTGGGCCCTGCGTGGACCAAACTGAGGGACACAAGTGACCCTGAGTGGGCCATGGCACGGGCAGCAGCGCCAAGCAAGCTGCAACACGGGCGGCAGCCCCAATGGGCCACCCCAAGCCTAAAACCTGAGACAAACACACTTTGGCAGGCCAGCCTTTCTAGCCAAGTATGTCCAAAATAAACCTTGGGCCCAATTATGCCCATAAAAGCCCATCTGGCTGTATCTTTCAATATACCCCACAAGGCCCGTTAGGGCCCGTGTACCAATGAGCCTGTTTCACACATTTTGATGCCAGTTTCCCCAAATCAGTGATATCCACACAGGCCCATATGGTCCATGTGAGTGTCCAATGGGCCAGAGAGGCCCATATGTGCATCTCATTTGGATTACACTTATAAGTAGCACACGCGTAATTGCATACGTATTTTAACACACCCCCTTAATCCAAAAGGGGTGACATTGGCATATTGGTCACAAAGCCTTGATGCTTGTTCCTATCCAAAGCCTTAGTCAAGATATCCGCAATAATCGCTCCAGTGGGCATGTACCTCAACACAATCTCATATTTGTAACTTCATTGCAAATATAGTTTTATTTACCATCAATATGTTTTGTTCTTGAATGGAACACTTGTTTTTGCGCCAACGCAATGGCACTCTGGTTATCAGAATACAACAACGCAAACCCTTGTGGTTTATGTGTATCCTCTAAGACTTTTCTCAACCATTTTGCTTCCTGTAAAGCTGCTAAGTAAGATCTATACTCAGCCTCTGTTGATGAAAGACTTATTGCCAACACCTTCTTGGACATCCATGACACCAGATTCTTCCCTAAGAAGAATACAAAACCACTTGTTAATTCCCTAGTGTTACCATCTGCCCAACTCGCATTGGAATAACCAACCAAATCAAAGCTTGATGCCTTTGTAAACAACTGTCCCAGACTGTGCGTTCCTTTAAGATACCTCATAACTCTCTTTAAAGCTGACCAATTCCTCCAGCTTGGCTTCTCTAAGTTTTGAGACAATAAACCAATTGCTGAAGCAATATTGGGTCTTGTACACTGCCCCAAATAATTAATCAATCCAATGGCTGACCTGGAGTCATTACCAGATTGAACAAACTCCAGATACTCCTCATCGGTAGACTTTTCTAAAAAAATGTTTGACTGAATGGGAGTACCAAACTCCTTTGTATCCTCTAAGCCATATTGCTTAAGAAGTGATGCCACGTAATGGCTCTGGTCTAACTTAATACCATTCTTGCTCTTACTGACTTTCATTCCTAGCACCTGTTGCGCCAGACCAAGATCTTTTATCTTGAATTTCTTTTTTAGTGTCTCCATGACTCTCTCTTTACCATTTCCAATAATGATAATGTCATTGACCCATACAAACAAAATTTAAACCTTTCTTAAAAAAAGACAAGGGTTACCCTCAGACGTCTTGAAACCAATCTGAATCAGTTTCTCACTCATGGTATTATACCACTATCTAGCAGTTTTCTTCAATCCATAAAGGGATCTACACAGCTTGAGGACATATTCCCCTTTATCCGCTGAAAGAAAATTTCTAACACAGATTTTTTTCATGGTTTCTGGTTTAGTCTCTACTTACCAATCAAAAAAACAATCAGGGATTGACATATAAACAGTCTCCTCCTCTCCAAGTTTTGCATTCAAGTATTCTGCTACAAAATCAGCTTGTCTGATTTCTTCCCCCAACTCCACTGCCAGAGCAATGATGTACCTGAAGGTGGAAAGCCTTCCAGTTGGTGAGAAAGTTTCTTGGTAATTGATACCCTCTCTCTGTTTGAAGCCTTGTGCAACGCATCTAGCGTTGAATCTTTTCAAAACTCCATTTGTGTCAAACTTCTTGTTTAACACCAATCTTGACCCCACAATGGTCTTTCCTTGTGGATCAGAATCCCGCTTAACCACTTCAAAGACACTATTATTTTCTGGAGAATCAAATTCCTCAAAAATAGCACTCTTCCAGTTGGCTCTCTCATCAGAATTCATAACTTGGACAAAGCTATTTGGGTTAACCCTGTTACCCATTTCTGAACTCAACTCCAGGACTTCATTGAGCATACACTGTTCCTGAAATGTATCTTCCTCATATCCTGCCGCAGCATAATGAGACTTCCATTCCCCATACCTATCAATTTGTACTCAAACCCTACCACTCCTTCTGACTGGAGGTGGAGGCTCATCAAGTTCCAAATTAAAGGACTGCCCTGAAGCAGGCACTGAACCCTCTGGTGGCATCTCTGCCATCTCTTCATCTTCTGGAATCACATGTTCCTCAGCCTTTCCCGGTGAAATAGTTGCTAATTCTATTTCTTGCTGTGACCTATTCACAACAACATCTTCACTCCTTTTGAGTGGAAAGGTACTTTCATCAAATTTTACATCCCTACTATGGATAAACTTTCTTGTCCCTGGAAAATAGATCCTATACAATTTACTGATTAAATCATAGCCTACAAGTGCCCCTGTTCTGGCTCTAGGGACTAATTTTCCAACCATCTCATTATGCTGGACACTATAATACACCATACAACCAATTGTTCTTTGGTGTGATGTTTTGGGTTACAACTTCCAAAACTGATAATGAGGACTCTTCCCATTAACACTTACAATTTTATGAAACAGAAAGACTGTAAACATCAACTCAGCCCATAAGAACTTTGGTAGACCAGATTGAGACATGATAGTTCTGATCTTTTCCAGTAAAGTCCTATTCATTCTCTCAACTATTCCATTATTTTGTGGAGTACTTGTAGTAGTGACTATATGAATGATACCATAATCTTTCATTAACCTCTCAAAATCTTTCCTCACAAATTCACCACCTCCATCAGTGATGACCCTCTTGATCTCCTTTATTATACCCTTCTGTTTCCAGAATTTGAAGATTACAGAAACCTCCTGGGTGGTCTGATCCTTAGATTGAATTGGTTTAACCCAAACAAAATTAGTTGCAGTATCAACTAAATTGATGAAGTTTCTTGCCCAAACAAGGGACTCCAGTGTGAATTGCCCTGCCAAATCAATGTAAAATTCCTCTCTAGGAACATCAGTGAAATCTCTACTCTTTGAGAACACATTTCTAGTCTTAGCCCCTAAGGTAAAACTCTCACAGTTTCTGTCCTTTACCTTATGGCCACTTCTATTGTGAGCAACAGTGCTCAAAGCTGAGATTTTGAAAAAGCTTGCACACAAAAGCTTGTTCCAAACCTGTCCACTCAGAAAAGTTCTCCCATTCATATCAATAACAGACTTATCTTCTTTAAGATAAAAAATCTGGAAACCTTTTTTCCAAAACACTCCAAGGGACACAAGGTTATGAGGCAACTCTGGTACAAAGAACACTTTCTCAAAAGAAATTTTGAAACCCAAGTGCTTTGCAAGAATAAATTTTTCAATTCCTTGATTCGAAATTGTTCTTCCTTTTTGACCAATATTTACAACTTCATCATAATCACTAAGATTTGAAAATAAATTTGGTTAAAAGAAAATTTGATCTGTACAGCCAGAATCAATCAAAACAAGAACATCCTCCTTCAATCCTCCTAATAGGAAAGAAGCTTTATCAGTCACTTATAAGTTAACATCTTTGAGGTTAATTTTACTCACTTTTTAATCAATCAAGTCCATTTCTTGATCCTCATCAATTTTGGCGTTCTTGTTTGGGCCTTCTTCCCCAACAACCATTTCCATTGGACCATAAAAGGCCACCATTGCAACATTTTCAGTAGTGAGATTTACCTCCTTGTCATTCACTTTGGACTTCTTCCTATTCTTGGCCTCCTTAAAATCCTTAGCATAATGCCCCTTATTCTGACAATTATAATATAAGACCTTGGACAAATCCTTTTTGGCCTGCTTGCTAGATTTTCCAGTCTTTCCAACAAGGGCTGTTCCAGAACCCCCCTTCATCTTGAACTGAAGATCATCCTTTTCAATCCTTTTCAGCACATCCTCCTCCCCAGGAAGAGGATCCAATTGAGAAATAATTCTGACTAAATAATCAAACTCCTTTGGTATCTTCTGAAGGATTAAGAGTGACATACACTCAGGATCCATGTTAAGTCCTGATAACTTCAACTTGGCTATGCTAGACCTAGTGTTGAGATTTCACGGCAGTGATGTTTCATCTAACCGGGGGGCGCGTCATGTCTTTCACAAACTCACTCACCCTGTCGCAATCCCCCGAGGGACTCTACTCGACTACTTCTCACTTGATCATTCACTGAATCACCATCACACCATCACCATCATCCTAGAGATGTTCATCATCCCATAGATTCCATCACCTGACCATGATCACCTAACTCAACTCAATCACCTCACTCGATTCACCTAATTCAACACGATCATCTAAATCGATTCAATCTCAAGATTCTTCTTACTTTATATTTCTTACCTTATATTTCTTCTTTACTTCTTTATTTTCTTTTCTTCATCTTTATATTTCCGTTGTCCATCTATCAAACTCATCCTGTTGACTTCTCCCTGCCTGAAATCATGCCCGGTGAGATCTTTCTTTTCTTCATCATTCTCTACTTGTCCCAAATGCTCATCATCTGCTCAAACCTAGCCTTTCCTGCTCGACTTAACCTCATTCCTCAAGATCCTGTCAATTAACAGTCACACATATCTCCACCATCTCTGATAGTGACCGTAGCAGTCATCATTTCCTGTTTGTGTTAACTCTCTTCATGATCTATGAGCTGTTTTTTTGTTCTCATCTTTTCTTGATTTATTTCTTCCTAGCTCTTGGTTCAGATGTCAATACAACTCAATTTCATCCCTTTACGGTTAAAAGCCGAAAGGTTCATCAAATCAGCTCTACCACCAAAGAATCAACTAAAAGAGGAACCTCATAATTGGGCGTCATGGATACCTTCAAGCAAACGATGCTCAAGACTGCACTCAAAACCATTCCATTGCTCGGAGATGACAACTATGGAATATGGAGAGACAAGATGGACGCTGTGCTGGATGTTCGAGGATGCGCTGTGGCCATGAATGATAAAACTACTGCGCTGGATACTTCCTTCAACGATGAATTAAAACTTCTTATCATCTCAAAACTGGATTCTACGGCTCACGAGAATATTGTCACGGCCTAAAATAGGAATTCCGCCAAACTTCTGTGGAAGGCAATCATCCAGAAATACGCTTCATCTCAGGCCTCCAACCGTGCTAGGGTCTTGGGGGGCCTTCTTTATCTGTCTTTCAACCCTGACAACATTGTTGATTTCATCACTAAAGTTAAGGTTTGCCTCAAGAAGATGGGTGAGGTTGGCATTAAGCTCCCAGATGACATTGTAGCTTATCTCATTCTATTCAAGTTTCCCTCAACGATGGATGATTTCAAAAGGCAGATAATGCACTCAGATAAAGAACTATCCATCAAATTCGTACTCAATCACCTCACTCAATTAAATAACAAATCTATGGCTCAGTCATCTATTGCTAGCTCACGGTTGAAGGGAGATGTTGCTCTTTTCGGAGGAAAGTCAACATCTAGCTCAACTTCCACCAAGGGATCAGATCCGAAGCGATGCGTAGAAGGCTACCACCATCCCGGCCAAGACAGAAATCATTTGGCTGGAGATTGTTGGCACTTACATCCTGAGGTGGCTCCTGAGTGGTGGAGAGACAACCAGGCAAAATGAAAAGCTAAGAAGGGCGGCTCAAAGGCAAAACCAGAATCTCACTCCGCTCATTACCTTGCGTTACTCAACTCGTGGATCGAACACGGCAATCCAAATAAGCATTTTCTCCTTGATAGTGGAGCATCTGTCCACATGATTAACGATAGTTGATATTTCAGCAAGATGGAGCCATACTTCGGAGATCCTATCAAGACAGGAAAGGAGGGCGCGAGTTTACCTATAAAAGGCAAGGGTACGGCTCTGCTCCACTGGAACAATCTGACGCTCAAACTCGGAGAGGCCTTCTATGTGCCTGATGTTACCATCAACTTAATCAGCGCCGGCGCTCTGAATGGCAAGGGTTGTACGATTGAATCAAGTGGATCCAGGTTTGCCGTTACTCACTCAGGTAAAGAAGTTCTTACAGGACAGATCAAAAATAATCTCTATACTCTTCCAACCCCCTCTTGCATTCCTCTCTTGTTGTAGAAGTCGCTTTTCTCGTCTATCTCTTGCACTCCCAAAGAAGCTCTACTAGAGATTCATAGAAAATACGGGCATGCTTCACTGTCAAGACTGGAACCTTTAATTCAACACATACCTCTCGACACAAAAAAGAAATTTCAGTGCGTAGATTGCATCAGGAGCAAGATCACTAAGTCTCCCTTCAAGAACACTTCCACCCGAGCCTCAAAAGTCTTTGATTGGATTCACCTTGATCTAATGGGACCGATTCGTCCGTCATTGAAGTCTGGTCACCGGTTCATCCTTTCTCTAGTCGATAACGCCAGCGGTTATCTTGCGGCTTTCCCTCTTGCTTCAAAAGACAAGACCGCTGAGGTTATTATCAACTTACTCGAGAAGGAACATCATCAACGGGGGGTTTATCCATCGGAGGTCTGTTCCAATGGAGGAACCGAATTCGTCAACCAAAAACTTAGCTCTTTCCTGGAAGACCGACATATCTCTCACGTCATCTCAGAACCTTATCATCCAGAACATAATGGTCGGGCCGAGCAAGCGAACCGAACCATCTTCAAATCTACCCAAGCAACTCTCAAAGATGGCCGTCTTACCCCTTCAGTGTGGCATGAGGTAGTAAAAGGGTGCTGTCTCATGCTTAATCATATCCCTTTGAAGGGGGAAATGGCAACTCCTTGGGAGAAGATGCATGGTAGAGCTCTTCCATCCTCTTTCCTGAAGCCCATAGGTAATCCTTGTATTTTCTTAATCAATAAAAGAGAGAAAGGTTTAAAATTTAATTCAAAAGGAGAAGAAGGCATTATAGTAGGCTTCAATCAACTATTGCTTTCATTTCAAATTTTAACTAAGAGTGGTTCTATTATCTCTACTAAGCACTTCAGATTTCTTCACATGCCTCCATCAAGACAAAGTGGATCAAACTTTGACATCAACTCAGAAAATGATGCTTCCAATCAGACTTCCATCTCCAATTGTGGTCCTGAAGATTGTCTCAATCCTCAAGTTCCATGGTCGGAATACCGGGACAAACCTGATGACTCAATCAGCTCAGCTGAAGAAACTGAATCAATCAGCCAATCATCCGATGAACCTGAAGAACCTTCACCACTTGTTTGTGAGAGTCCATTAGTGATTCCAGATACTGCTCGTACTAATCCACTCAGCAGTACGGCTTCTTTCACTTTTATGAACCCAAATCTTACCAGGATGCCCTTCAATGCCACAACTGCCAGGAGTGGATGAAGGAAATGGACATCAAGCTGGATTCAATTGAAGATCTCCACGTCTGGGATGAGTATAACGTTCCCGCGCCGAAGAATGCTCTCAGGACTACGTGGATATTCAAAATCAAACAAGATTGTCTTGGAGATCCAGTCAGATACAAGGCCCGACTTTGCGTCCAAGGCTTCAATCAGGTCGAGGGTCTGGATTATTCAGAGACATTTGGTCCGACGGGAAAACCCTCTACGTTGAGACTTCTCCTTCTGTATGCACTCAAGACTAAACTAAAGATTTGACAATTCGACGTCAAGAGCGCGTTTCTTCATTCACAGATCGATGAAGAAGTAATTATTCAAAATCCCAAGGGATCAAAAAGACAATGTCAATTCTTGAAGCTCCGCAAGTCACTGTACGGCTTGAAGCAGGCCCCAAAAAACTGGTATGAAACGCTCACCAGCTGGTTTAGAGAAGTAGGTTTCAACGAATCCTCCTGTGATCCCTGCCTTTACTTGTCAAGGGATGGCAAATCTCGTATCTTCTTTCATGTAGATGACCTAATTCTGGTTGGTGACGGCAAAGACTTTGAAAGAAAATTCTTAAGTTGTTTTGCCGGCTCTACAGCAAAGAATCCCGATACCATCTTAGGCATGCGAATAGAGATAAACCGCAATGAAATTCTTCTAAGCCAACCAAAAAATATTGAAAGGGGTCTCAAAAAATTAGGTTTGGAAGATGCCAAGACCAGCAAATCACCTCTCACTCCGAATCGACAACTCATATCTGCGACTGATGACAAATTCAAACAATTCAAGGCCTTAAATATAAATTACCAAGCTGCTATTGGACTTCTCAATCACATTGCGTGCTACACTCGTCCCAACGTAAGTTTTGCTGTCTCCAGTTTATCAATATTCTACGTCAAACCAGGCCTATCCCATTGGAATGAATTGAAGAAGACCTGGAAGTATCTCAAAGGAACTTCAAACATCAAGCTTCGCTTGAGGGTGGAAGACACGGATACTCTGACCTCCGCTTTTTTGGACGCATTGTGGGCGGATGACCCTGACACCCAACAATCTCAGACGGGTTATCTCTGTGCGGTTCATGGGTGCGTTGTATCGTGGAATAGCTGCAAGCAGAAGAATATCACATATAGTTCCACCAATGCAGAACTCAACCCTTTCGTTGACGCTTTCCAAGAATCAACTTGGATTCGTTCCCTCACCTGCAAGATCTTTGGCACTGAAGTTTCTCCAATCATCATTCACACGGACAATAGTGGTCTGTTTGACAAACTTGAACGGTTTGGTTCAAACTCAAAAACCCGTCACCTTGAACTAAAAACCAAAGGCATGAGAGAGGAGCTAAAGTCTGAAAACATTGCGATTGTGCTCATCAAGTCAGAAGAGATGCCTGCTGATGCTCTCACCAAGAGCTCAGATCTTGCAAGTCTCAAACGTCTTCAGCTTTCCTTCTCTTCGTCTAATTCCTCTTGATCTCAGTAATTTTTTTTGTTATCCTATTTCCTTTATTTTTCCTTTTGTTTGATGGAGTTGCCACATGTCCTTATCTCACCAGGCATGGGGCGCGTTGAGATTTCACGGCAGTGATGTTTCATCTAACTGGGGGGGGTGTCATGTCTTTCACAAACTCACTCACCCTGTCGCAATCCCCCAAGGGACTCTACTCGACTACTTCTCACTTGATCATTCACTGAATCACCATCACACCATCACCATCATCCCAGAGATGTTCATCATCCCATAGATTCCATCACCTGACCATGATCACCTAACTCAACTCAATCACCTCACTCAATTCACCTAATTCAACACAATCATCTAAATTGATTCAATCTCAAGATTCTTCTTACTTTATATTTCTTACCTTATATTTCTTCTTTACTTCTTTATTTTCTTTTCGTCATCTTTATATTTCCGTTGTCCATCTATCAAACTCATCCCGTTGACTTCTCCCTGCCTGAAATCATGCCCGGTGAGATCTTTCTTTTCTTCATCATTCTCTACTTGTCCCAAATGCTCATCATCTGCTCGAACCTAGCCTTTCCTGCTTGACTTAACCTCATTCCTCAAGATCCTGTCAATTAACAGTCTCACATATCTCCACCATCTCTGATAGTGACCGTAGCAGTCATCATTTCCTGTTTGTGTTTACTCTCTTCATGATCTATGAGCTGTTTTTTTGTTCTCATCTTTTCTTGATTTATTTCTTCCTTAGCTCTTGGTTCAGCTGTCAATACAACTCAATTTCATTCCTTTACCTAGCCTCTTCAACAAACTGTGTACAATTTGAACATTGTAACTTGAACAGTTTATTGAAAGCTATACCCTTCTCGTGAACGGAATCACCAGCAGAATTGGAATTAAGGAACTTCCAACGGATGCTGCCCCTCCTCCTCTCATCTTCCCTAATATTATTGGCAACCCATGTCACATGATTCTCATCAAGATGCCTAAGGATGAGATGATAAGACTTTTTCTCCACTTCTGAACTGATCAAAGTGTCATCTGCATCCATTATCTCCCCACAAAAGCTTTTTTCCAGCTCACTATCCATAAGGACAGCCCAAGCATTATAATTCTGACTGTTCAGAACTATCTTGGTGGAGCTAACATCAGGGATATAGGACATCTTCTTGGAAAACTTGATGTCTTTGAGGTTCTCCAGAGTAAGTTACAAGGGTCTGGATGGCTTGGAAGTAATGATGATGTTGGTACTGATAATGTGTTATAATTATGGACAGCTATTAGCTTAGGCTAATGAGTAGTATTTAAAGAAAAAGAAATTCTGGACACCTTGTTTCAATAATTGCTTGATGGGCTCTCACAATGGGGAAACACATTGGATGATATTGTTGATGAATTCAATTGGATGATGAATGGATGATTGGAAATAAGCAGGGAGAAGAGCTCCTTAAGTACAAAAGATTGGCCCCTTTTGAGCCCATGATAAAACAAGCAAAAAGGCAAATTTTCCGCCCCAAAAGAGCTCTACAGGCTCTACAGGCCTTGTTACTTGGTTTGGGCTACATCATCCCACATGGCATCAGTCCCTGAACCTTTACGACCAGCCCATTCGGGTCCATTCTGGTGTTTCCACCCTTATGGGGCTGAACCAGCCCCTGTGCTGTTCAATCCCTGGGCTGGTGGTATGGTCCAACCAGTACTATTGCCTCACAAACTAGCTGGTTTCCTCATGCAACCAGCCCCTGGCCATAAAAGTGGCCAGGTGGGACCCAGGACACACCTGGGTATGGTCTCAGACTCTCATGGGGGGTGTGACCAGCAGAAATGCTATCCCCCCCCCCTCTTTTTCTCAGATCCCTGGAGGGGGCGGTCAATTCCCCCTACCAGGGGCCCTGATGGTTGATACCCCCAGGGTGTTTTCAATGGAAGTGGGTTGGGGGGTGGTCAAATTCCCTCAGCCCTGTCGCTCCTCACCCTTGGTAAAGTGGGGGGAGAGCGCTCCTGGCCTCTGCGTTGCTTTGACGGTGGAGGGGTGGTCAGGTCCCCCTCACCGCTGGTTGCTTTATTGCGACAAGCCTGGTCATCCCCTGGCCAAGGGGGTGATGAAATCCCCCCTGCCCTGACCAACCGCCTCCTTGCGGTCGGTAACAGGCTGGTTCAACCCAGCTGGCCACCCCCTCCCCCTGGAAATGGTAAGCAAGGGGAGGGAAAGGGAGCCAGCGACGCTGGCCCTTGCTCCCAAGGCGGTGGCCACCGTTTGAAAATGGCTGGGCCTGCGCGGGGTTGCACCGCGCGGGATCCCTTGGCTGCCGCAGAAGCCCTGCATGGGCCCAACCAAGGGATACAAGCGGCCCCAAGCACTCTGCGGCACGGGCAGCAGCCCCAAGCAAGGTGCAACACGGGGGGCGGCCCCAATGGGCTGCCCCAAGCCCAAAACCTGAGACAAACACGCTTTGGCGGGCCAGTCCGTCTGGCCAAGTATGTCCAAAATAAACCTTGGGCCCAATTATGCCCATACAAGCCTATCTGGCTGTATCTGCCCATATCCCCCACCAGGAAAGTTAGGGCCCGTGTACCAATGAGCCTGTTTCACACATTTTGATGCCAGTTTCCCCAAATCAGTGACCTCCACACAGGCCCATATGGTCCATGTTAGTTTCCAATGGGCTGGAGAGGCCCATATGTGCATCCCATGTGGATTACACTTATACGTAGCACACGCGTAATGTTCTAATGATGATAGATTGGTTATCCTCTTATCTGTTTGAGCGCAGCTACTAGGTGAGAGGTTTTTGTCAAATGTAATGATATTGTATTTTTTCTGTTGAGTGAGGCTACCAGACAAGATGAGTTTAAAAATATAATAACTAATTTTTTCAATTACTTATTATAAAATTTGGTGAATGAGTATGTAAGTATTTACAACTTGGGGATCAAGGGCCCGTATTTATAACAAATAAGTTATCCATGAATGGTCATGTACAAGTCATTCTTTCCCTCCTCTACAAGATTAGCATTCGAAAAATGCTGCTCTTCCTGGCACTTTTTGTTTTCTCTTAAGACTGCTTTTCTTTGGTCTTTTGTTTGTGCTCACATCTGTAGCTCTGGAGAAAGCATAGCGCTTTTGCTTCCTTTGCTTTACCAGGGTAACAGGATTAGGTCTCACCGTTGCTTTCTTATTTGCAGGTTGCATTTGATGTACCATCTTTCTTAACTCAGAGTTGTTTTGGTCAATGATATCCTTGAGCAATTCTTCTGGTGTCTTGTTACGCTGAGGGTTTGCTTTTGGCTGCGGTTCCTTTGGTGTGTTACTTGATTGATGGCTTTCTGTCTTCTTGCTCAACCAATGAGCTTTTTCTGTCTCTGATGGTTCCCGCGCAGTCCGGTGATGCGGTTCTGCTTGCGCTTGTGACATACTCCAGTTTTTACTGATTTCTTTTAGACACTCGTGCAGCCCTTCTGTAGGGTTGTTAGTGTAACATTTTGGTGGTCCGGTGCTTACCAGGCAGAGATTGGCTTTGGCTACACTCTCAACACGTAAGTGAATACATTTTTTAACAGTTTGAATTGGCTGCGCGCTGCCCACTCATCAGGAGTGGCGGGCTCACCAGGGGTAGGGCGCTCAGCAATGTGTGCGGCTTTTCCGCAGCAAGTCATGCTGCGGTCTCAGCAGCAGTCAAATTGGGCTCAGCATCTGGAGAAGTGGAATGGATTGGATTGGATTGGATGGATTGCACGGGGATCGCATGTTGCAAGAAGTGGATTGGATTGCGCGGATATATCCCAGATATCTGGAATGGCGCGTTGGGCAGATGAGGAAATGCGCGGGGGGCTCTAACTTGGGCGCCGTGCTAGGCCGCGTCATGAGAAGGACAAAACAGGTGGACGTAATGGCAGGCGGGCAATACAGATGGATATGGGATATGGGTTGTGGATTATGGGATTGGAAGGATAAGGTTGAGTCTAGGGTTCTGTGCTTAGGGGCTGTATTTCATTGTTCTTGCTTGTTTCGGGTTGTACTTAGGTTAGCATTGAGGGGGAGGTTAGTTAAGCTGGACCCTCAGCCCGGTTGGGGGATCAGATTATTGCAGGACAGAGGATCTCATCAGTTTTCATAGGTTTTGGAAGGATCTTTACTCTCAATTCTCCATCTCTCATTCAAAGGGAGAACAGTTGCACTCAGTGTTTTCAGATGCAAGGGATCAATAACTTCCAAACTTGGTAACCATTTAAGGAGAAGTCCCCTTCTGAATTCCACATCTGGGGGTCTTGCCAGGAAGTAATCTTTTGTTCTTTATCTCTTGAAACTAACAAACACAATGTCCCAGTACCACCCATTGACCATTGCAGGGTCATCTAACGTTACCCCCACACTCCTTCCTCCTCCTCCTCCTCTGGCTTCTTGGAAGCAACATTCATCAGGGGTGGGATATGGTTTCCCTTGTTCCAACAATGGCGCCAAACACAATCCTTTTTGCATCAGGCCGGGGGACTATCCTCACATCTGATTCAACACTGAGGAAGTTGAGAAATTCCTTGCGCAATACAAAGGAATTGCTAACGCAGAAGGTGAAAGAGTTGGGATAAGGCTTGGCTTGTTGTCCTCTTCATCACGGAAGAAGAGAACCTTTGGGATGTTGAGGAGATGGAAGGGTATGAGGAACTGGATTGGCCAAGCCTGAAGGTGGAAATTTTGGCATGGTGGGGAAGGCACAAACCACGGTTTTGGGAAAGCAACTTTTAGCAAGCCACAGAAGAAGTAAGCTCAAATGGCAGAGCCTGGAGGTGGGCGCAATTGGGGGATTATGTAGCAATGTTTGATTGGATCTATTGCTACCTGGTGAAGAACAAGGTTATATTGGGGAAGATGGGCGAAATGAAGAGGGCGTTTTTGGGAGTACTCAGTCACCCAGTCCGCAAGCAAGTGCAGAGGCAATTTTACAACAACAACTTGGTGAAGAGGTCTTTTGATGGGAGTGTTGCGCTTCTTCTGGACATCCTTGTTATTTGTTGCGCGGTGGAAAGCAAGCTGGACTTGGAGTAACTGATGGAGGAAATGGCCCGATTTTTCCTAACAGGGCCAAAGAAGTCTGCTTCCCACACTCTGGCAGCACAGAGGCAAGCTCCAGTTGTGGGCCCCTCAAAAATGGAACACGCCAGGCCACCGCGGAGGTTAGCAAGATGACAGAATTGATGAAGGATTTAAAGATCTTTCTGATTCAAATTTTGTCCGGGCCTTGCAATCCGCCTCCTTGCCATGGGGGGGAACACTTCTGCCATCAAATCCGACCGTGTTGCGGTTATGCAATTACTGCGGGGATAAGGGGCATTGGTGGTTGGGGTGCGACAACATGAAAAAGGACCTCAAGGAGGAATTGGTTTGAACGGTGGGAATGGGATTCAGGTTCCCAACGGGCAAGTGGATCTCCTCCAAACCTGTGAATCCAACTGCCATGGAGAAAGTGAGCACGCAAGGACAGGAATTGGTGGTAACTGATCACGCTTTGCTTGGAATCATCACTTGTCCTAGGGTATGGCAACCACCGCGCGTGTAAAGGGAAGTGAGGGTGTTAGCACCAGAGGATTTGGCAGCGGTGGAAAGGATGGATTTGGATGCCAAGGAACGGGTACCGCTGTGGTGTCAATTTATAGACACGAATTGGGAACTGCGTTGTGGCTGCACGCTCAGCATTGGGGGCAAGCGGGCTCAGCATTAGTATATGCGGAGTTCTCAGCAGCAGCAGCCGCTGCTTGGCTCCGCACCTGGTGGACGTGTTGGGCTCAGCATTGAATGCGGCATGGGTGGCAATCCGCCCAGGGGATTGGATTCAGAAGTTAGTGCGCTCAACTAGGTTTGCAGGCGCGCCAGTTCTGATACGTAGGGGCAGAGCAATCCGCGGGCTATGAAGGAACGGATGGAGCGCGCGTGCAAGCGCGCGGATCATGCCGGATATTACCAAACACCCATGAAGGGCGCAGACAAACGGATACAGACAGGCGCGGGGGGCTCCAAGTAGGGAGCGGTGCAAGGACCATGTCATGAGAAGGACAAACCGGATGGACGGAATGGCGTATGGACAACGGGGGGAGTTTGGTACGGAGGAGGTGGGGAGAGGAGGCTAGGGTTTCTGTTTTGGGATTGTTTTCTGTTTCTTTTTCATACTGTCATTTGCGCGTGTACTTAGGTTAGGGTTGAGAGGGAGGACTTATCCTCCCTCCCAACTCCAGTTTTGGAGGTATGGATTGAGGAAGGGAAGCAGACCATCACATCATTGGATTGGATAACTCATCTCACCAGGAGATTAAAGGAAATCATACCGGATACACTTCCAGGTGGAAAGTTCTTAGGATTGAAGGATTGGCAATTTCTCTCTCTCTCTACTTTTCTTTATCTCTTTATCTCCTTATTTCTATTTCTCATTTAAGTGCGACTTTGGACATCCTCATCTCCTTTCAAATGCAAGGAACTGTTAACTTCCGAACCTTGGGACAATTATAGGGGGATAAACCTTTATTCTTTCCACATCTGGGGGTCTTGCAGGGAAGTAACCTTCCATTTCTTGTCTTTTGAAGGTAACCGGGCGCAATGTCCTATTCATACCTTCCTACAGTCGCTCCTTCTTCTTCTTCTTCTTCTCCTTCCGTCTCCGGGTCCGCTACTCCAACCCCACTCTTGTCTTCCATCCCTCCTCCTCCCCCTCCCTCCGCTCGACCCAGGACAAGCTACGCCATTCCCCCATTGGTCTCCAGTGACCATGAACCCACTTGTCCAGTTCGCATCAGGCCGCGCGACTACCCTAACATCCAATTCAACACCGCAGATGTGGAGCGATTCATCTCAAGATACAAAGGTATTGCAGATGCGGAAGGTGCGTTGGACGCCAATGAGCCCTGCTTGTCTTCCTGTTCATTACAGACAAAGTGAAGCTCTGCGATGTGGAGGAAATGGAAGGCTACAAGAATCAAGATTGGCCAAAACTGAAGGCGGAGATCCTAACGCGGTGGGGTAGGCACCAACCTTGATTCCAGGAAAGCAATTTCAACCGCGTGGCCTCAGAGGTGAGCGCGCGCAGAGGAGTCAGAACACGGGTGGATCTGGCGGAGTACACCTCAACATTTGATTGGATCTATCGGTACTTGTCAAAAAACAAGGTGGTGGCAGGACAGACGGGGGCCATGAAACGCGCGTTTCTGGGCGGTTTAGGCGCTCAACTCCGGGAAAGGGTGCAGCCGCATCTTTACGATCACAACTTGGTAAAGCGGTCATTGGATGGGAGCATTGCGCTCCTTCCAGAGTTGGCTGTGGAGAGTGAGCTTGACTTAGAAGAGCTTATTGAGGACACCGCTAAGTCCTTCCCAGCGGGACCGAAGAAATCCGCCCCCCAGGTTCTGGCTCCGGCGCAATTTCCGGCCCCAGTTCTACCTACTTCCATGCGTGTTCTGGTTCCTCAACCCGCGCCCTCCCCTCCGGTAAGAAAATTGACGGAACTGATGAAGGATTTGAAGATCTGCATGAGCCGTATGGGCCAGCAGCAGCCGCAAGGGCCTCCACCTCACATGGTGGAAGGGTTTTGGCCTCCCGGTACCTTTGTGCCGAGGGGGTGCTCGTACTGCGGGGCCAACAGTCATTGGCTATTGGCGTGCAAGGAGCTTACAAAGGATCTCAGCGCGGGATTGGTTCAAACGGTGGGGATGGGGTACATGTTTCTGACGGGCAAACTGATTCTGATGGAGCCAAGCAAGCCAACCGCAATGCAGCAGGTGCGCACACGGGG
Organism: Puccinia polysora; assembly: GCA_025617555.3. Lineage (NCBI taxonomy): Eukaryota > Fungi > Basidiomycota > Pucciniomycetes > Pucciniales > Pucciniaceae > Puccinia > Puccinia polysora. The sequence goes on from CM062622.1 coordinate 41,854,951, forward strand.
TCAGGAGGCGGGAACGATGGCGCAAGCGTCACTGGGCATTGTTACCAGTCCCGGATTGTGGCAACCACCTCGGGTGGAAGCTGAGGTAAGGTTAGTGGCAACAGAAGAAAAGGTGGCAGTCTCCACTAAAATGGAGGTGGATGCAAAGGAGCAACCCCCCTCAACCGTTCCAAAACCGGCCGCACGGGTGCCCGGAATTGAGGTGCCGGCAGCGAATCCTGAAGGGAAGAAGAAAGCGGCGGACATCGTGCGTAGGGTGATGGGGAACAAGACTCTGGTCCCTCTGACCTTGCGGGAACTGGCGGCTGTGTCTCCGGTGGTAGTAGACAAGATGGTTCAGGCGTTGCTGGATTGCGGTCAGGGCCGGGTACCTCAGATGTTGCAGCGGGTTCATGTGGCACGGAAGGAGGAGGGGCGAGGGGAGTGCGAGTCAAAATAGGTTTTGACTCCGCTTGCTTACATTCCAATGGTCATAGCCAGAAGGAAGGTGTGGGCTATGGTGGACAGCGGTTCAATGGTGAACCTGCTGCCATTGCGGATGGTGGATGATTTGGGGTTGGTTTGGCGGAAATGCACAATGGGTCTCCGCGCGCTTAACGGAGGGGAGTGTTGTGTGGATGGGGTAGTCAAGGAGGAGGAGGTTGAGGTCGCAAGGGTCCATAGGCCTCTTTCTTTTCTTTTGGTTGATTGTGGGGATGTGATTTTTCGAAGGCCGTTCATGTTTGGGTTTCAAGCACAAATGGTTTTCAATCCGGGGATGGGAATGGAGGCTTTGAGGGTGGAGGATTTGTCCGGCGGGAGGTTTGAGACAACTATCTGCAATCACGGGCAGGGAAAGCGTAGGAGAGTTTTGGAGTATGAGGAGGAACGGGATGCGGCGGTTGCGACCAGCTGGGGACAGTGGCCAAGTTGGGGGGAGAGGTGGTGGGGGTAGGGGATAAGTTTTGATTTGGTGAGGGGCTGCTCTAGCCGGTTCACAGCGGGAACAACTAGACACCCCAGAATGTTTGTTTCTCTATGTTTCTTTCTTATCTGGATTGTGGGGTCTTTTGCTGGCTTGGGGTTTTTGCAGGAAATGCGGGCACGGCACAAAGCTGGGTCGGTAAACGCGAGGACAAGCCCCGCAGAACCGGGACGCGTGGGCAATCCTGCGGATGGGGGAAGCCGGACAAAGAGCGATTTGCGGGCGGTCTACGGGCGTTGCGTGAAAAAAAAAGTGTTCTTTTCTGTTTTTATTCTCTGTTGGTTTCTTTTGCTCTTTTTCTTTTCTCTCAGGATATCTCAAGGATGGGTGGTTGGTATGGGAATTAGCTTGATTTGGTGAGGGGGTGCTCTAGCCGGTTCACATCCAGGACAACTAGACACCCCAGAATGTCTGTTCTCTTACTCTCTCTCTCTCTCTTCCCTTACGGTGGCGCGCGCTGGTGTTTTGGTTGTTGTGTTGTTACAGGATGGGTAGGGGGAACTGTGTGGCAGTTTGTCTGGGGCGGTCCAGGTGCCTCTTTTGGAATGGCTAGTCACTTACGGTTGCTCACAAAGCAAAGCGCGCGGACACAGAATCAATCTCAAGCTCACTTTCACAAAGCGCGGTCACGCACTTTTTCTCAGAAGGATAGGACCCCGCGCGGATACGTGTATTTTCTTAATGAAATGGGAAGCCCGTTAAAAACAACAAGGAAAGAGGAAGGAGAGGAAAGGCAGTAGTGGGAGTGGTGGGGGTGGTAGTGGAAGTAGCGGGGGTGGTAGTATGGTGAAGCAATGGGAAACTTCTGGGGACAGAACTCAAGTTGGGGGGGATGTGATGTCAATTTATAGACACGGATTGGGAACTGCGTCGCGGCTGCGCACTCAGCATTGGGGGCAAGCGGGCTCAGCATTAGGGTATGCAGAGTGCTCAGAAGCGGCAGCTGCTGTTTGGCTCCGCACCTGGTGGATGGGTCGGGCTCAGCATCGAATGCGGCGTGGGCGGCGATCCGCCCCGGGGATTGGATTCAGAAGATAGTGCCCTTGACTAGGTTGGCAGGCGCGCCGGTTTGGATACATAGGGGCAGGGGAAATCCGCGGGCTATGAAGGAACGGATGGAGCGCGCGTGCAAGCGCCCAGATCATGCCGGATATTACCAAACACCCATGACGGGCGCGGACAAACGGATACGGACAGGCGCCGGGGGCTCTGAGTAGGGCGCGGTGCGAGGGCCGCGTCATGAGAATGACAAACCGGATGGACGGAACGGCGTACGGACAATGGGGGGAGTTTGGTACGGAGGAGGTGGGGAGAGGAGGCTAGGGTTTCTGTTTTGGGATTGTTTTCTGTTTCTTTTTCATACTGTCATTTGCGCGTGTACTTAGGTTAGGGTTGAGAGGGAGGACTTATGCTCCCTCCCAACTCCTGGTTTGGAGGTATGGATGGAGGAAGGGAAGCAGACCATCACATCATTGGATTGGATCACTCATCTCACCAGGAGATTAAAGGAACTCACACCTGATACACATCCAGGTGGAAAGTTCTTAGGATTGAAGGATTGGTTATTTCTCTCTCTCTCCACTTTTCTTTATCTCTTTATCTTCTTATTTCTATTTCTCATTTAAGTGCGACTTCGGACATCCTCATCTCCTTTCAAACGCAGGGAACCGTTAACTTCCGAACCTTGGGACAATTATAGGGGGATAACCCTTTATTCTTTCCACACCGCTGGCAGCTCCTAAGCCAATTTTGGCCGTTCCGGAAACAGATGGACAGCTGGTGAATCCAGCAGGGAAAAAGAAGCGGTGTGGTAGTCCAAACCTGTCCTATAGCCGTCAGAATCACTTTTCCAGGGTAAAAACAGCTCAAAACCTCTCAAAGTAACCTCAGAAATAGATTCTATATGAGAAATCACCCATAGTCACTCAGACCAAGTACCCCTCTATCTCTCATTGATTAGAAGATACAGCCCAAAAAACCTCTGACGGTTGCAAACTCATACCCAAAGAAGTGTCACAGACCTGTGGAAGACATAGGACATACCTTTTAAACCCTCAAGTAAATACCACTAACACCTTACCCTCAACACCAGTACCATAAAACCCTGTCACCTCAGCATGAATACAGCAATTCAGGTACAGGAGGCAGTGCAATCTGTCAGACCCTGTCACCTCAGCCAGAATACATCAATAAAGAGATTGGAGGCAGTGCAACCAGTCCAGATCCAGTCACCTGATCAACATACAGAAATACAGATGCAAGAGGCAGTGCACCCATTCCAGATCCAGTCACCTCATCAGCATACAGAAATAAAGATGCAAGAGTCATTGCAACCAGTCTAGATCCAGTCACCTCAGCCAGAATACAGCAATACAGATACAGGGGCAGTGCAGAATGTCAGATCTAGTGACCTGAACCAAACAAACATGCAAATACACGTACAAGAGGCTGTGCAGAAGTATATATGACCAATCTATTCAGGAGGAAGTGAGACCAGTCTTAATCAGAACCAAACAAACCACCAATATAACCAGAAACCAAACAAACCACCAGTATTTGCACAGAAATACATGCAATTAGAATCAAGTAGCACTGAAAAAACTACCAGTAAAGCACAGAAATATATCTTATCTGCACTAAAAAGCAATTGATGCAAGGCTTTGCATGCATGAAACCCCTTTACAAGCTTTTCCCAACCAGCAGAAATGCCTCATGTAACTGTACAAGCTTTCCCAACCAGCAGAAATGCCTCATGTACCTGTATCTCACTGTGACAGGGGAAGCCCCAGGGCACCCTCAAGGGCAGCCCTGAGAATTGCCTGAGGAACAGATTTTCTTTTCAGGGAGGGCCTCACTGCCCTAACCAGGTTGTATCCTCTGTTGAATTACTGAAAAATCACTAGATTGATATTGATCAAAGAGGGCTGAACCGTAAGAGTCATCAGTTTGGAGACAACCAAAGAGGAAATGAAGAAATGAATAAAGAGAAGAAAGAAATTGAAGATAACAAATATCTGGCACAAGACAGCTCCGGCAAGTGGCAGTTGGGTTTATTGGAAGAGACACAATGGAGTAAAAGAACAGCACAATAGGAGAGACTTTGGTGAAGAAAGAGGAGCTGAGCATTGGGTTAAGCATGTGTTGAAGAGTTGGCGATGGACAAAGGTCTTACCAGTCAGTCCAGTATTTGAGATTGAATCAATAAGAGTTTGAATGATAATAAGCAAAATTAAGGTAACAGAACCAATAAGGAAATGAGAAAAGAAACAAAGAAACAAAGAAAGAAAAAGAGAAAAAGAAAAAGAGAGATCAAGTTTTGATTGAGTGTCAAGTGATGATCTTGAGAGTCAAGATGGTGAGGTTGGAATTTGAAGTGATGATTGTCTCAAGTTGGCTGATTTTCATACGTCCCAAGATCTGAGAGGAGTTGGAATACACGGGAGGCGCCCGGGGATTGGTGAAGGATTGGTGAAAGGTGAGGGGTGAGAAGTTTCACATTAGAGGAGTGCAGAAAGTGGAAGAGGAATTTAGTTGACACCCCCTGTGACTTGTAAGACTGAATTTGGAGCCGTGAAGGTTGGGTCTATAAGCTGAAGGAGAGAGGAGAGAGAAGAAAGTGGAAGAGCTTTTGTGAGTCCATTGGCTTTCATGTTGGAAGCTGGAATCAGTTTGATGATTAGATTCCCAAGATTGAGTTCTTTGCAAAGAGCCTTGGTTTTGATTTCAATAGGGTGAGTTTTTGAGTTGAACCCAAACTTCTTAAACTTGTCGTCTAGACCTTTGTTGTCTATGAAATGAAGACTGGGAGAGACATTTTTCTTCCAGAGCTCAGCCACCAGGTTTCGCATCCATATGGCTTCCAAAGAGTTGGCAAGAGGATTTAGTTCAGCTCCTGTTCTCCAGTGAGTCACATGGCGTTGACAATAACTTCTCCACAAAATTAAAGAGTTGAAGAGAAGGGAAAGATGGCCGGATTGAGAGCGTCTTGTTTCCAAGTTGTCGCTCCAAGTAGCGTTGCTGTAACATTCAATTTGAGTGTTGGAGTTGTTTATTTGCAGAGTGAGTTTCAAATTTTTTGTGGCGTGAAGATATTTCCAGAACCTCTTGACTTCTCTCCAGTGATTGATGCCTGGTTTTTTTGCAGAATTGAGCAAGACTGGAGACCGCAAAACTGAGATCCGGACAAGTGAGACACGCGATGTAGTTGATGAGGAAGATGGCGGAACAATAGTTTATGTTGAGAGACTTGAAGTCTTCATGCTCCTCATCAGCGGCTGGCGCAAGATTGAGGCTGGCAGAGAGTGGGATTGAAGACAGTTTGCAGTTGGTCATTTTTAATTCTTCCAGTCCGTGTTCTATGTGTTTGGGTTGGGAAAGAAGTATCTTGCTACCAACTCATTTGTATTTCATACCTAAGATAGTATTTGGATCATGATGACTGGAGTTTGGGAATCTTTTGAGGAATTCATTTTGAAAATTTTTTCCAGGACCAACGAGTATTAGGTTGTCAACGTGAAAGAAAAGAACGGAGTTTGAATCTTGGTGGATATATAAGGAAGGGTTGGATATTGATTCATGGAACCCTTGTTCTTGAATCCAAGAGGTAAGAGCATGAAACCAGTTGGACAGGGCTTGTTTAAGACCGTAGAGCAATTTTTTTAGGATGAGGAACTCCAATTTTCTTTTGGATCCTTTAGGTCTTCTGATGATAACTTTGTTGGTTAGTGGAGCATGAAGAAACGCACTTTTTACCTTGAATTGAGTGATGGGATGAGAATGGAAGAGACCAAAAAGAAGAGCAATTCACAGAGAATCATCTTTACCAGTTGGAGAGAAGGTGTCTTGATAATCTAATCCGTAAATCTGGTCAAATCCTTGAACGCAGAGTCAACTCTTCTAGATGAGAGGGTCCCCGTGACAATTATCATTGATGCAATACACCCAAGGGGTGTTTAAAGGATTCTAGGGCTTGGGAACGTTGTAATTGTCCCACACCTTGAGTGTTTTGATCCCATCAAGTTCTTTTTCCATTGAGGCGTCCCAATTGAGCGCGTATGAGGATTTCTTAGCTTGTTCAAAGGTCTTTGGTATGTAGTAGTGATGGTAACCGTATTGTTGAGGAGGATTCAGAGTCAATCGGTCTCGGAGGGAGTAGTTGGGAATGAGTTGTTGGGTTACATCTTTGGAGGTGTCGGAATCGGAGTCAATTGGTTGGCCATCATTGTCATCAACGGTACAAGTAGAAGGAGGAATAAGAGGTGTAGAGTTTTCAGATGATTCAAAAGATTCATCAGTGGTGTCAGCTGTGGTAGAAGCAACTGGGACCATAATTGGTAGATCATCATTGAATTTTATTTGAAGGGAATTTTCAGTAGGAGCAGGATCCAGATCATTTGTTATCGAGGAGTTGGTCTTTAGAATCTTTATGTGCTTTGATGAAACAATGGAACTGTCAGGTTTCATTATGCGATAGGACAGAAAGTTGGGGTTATAACCCACAAGGGTATCCGGAAGCCCTCGATCCTGAAACTTTTCGCCGCAATTAATTTGGTTTTCCAAATAGACTACCTTCAATCCAATAGGATGGAAATAGCTGGTAGGGAGATTCTTGCCGATGAAGACTTGATAAGGAGAGGGAGCATTTGGAGTTTTTGGAATTTGGTTGAGGGCAACACAGGCCAATTTGGCGACTTCAGCCCATAGATAAAGCAGAAGTTTGGACCCTCAAAGAATGGCTCTGATGCATTCTGTGAGCGTGCGATTTGCTCTTTTGACTTTTCTGTTGTGTTTGTGGTGGTAAGGTTCTGAAATCACATGCTGAATAGAGTTAGTTTTAAGAAATTCTTTGAGTTTGGATGAAAAAAATTCCCCGCCTCCATCAGTGAAAATGGTGGCGGGAAAGCAATTTTGCTTTTGCTTTTCGTGGTTCAAGATTATCTTGAGTTGTTGACACGCATTGGATTTGTGTTGGAGAGGAATTGCCGAGATGTATCCAGAGAAGTTGTCCACAATAGACATGATGTAATTCATGTCATTCCAAGATGAGGGTGTGATTGGACCGATCAGTTCAATATGGAGTTGTTCAAAGGGCTTAGAGGAAGAAGCCAAGGTGTTTTTGAAGGGGGTTTTGGAAATCTTGAAGAAAACGCAATCCTCACATTGAAAATCAGAAATAGCTTTGGACAAGAGTGATGGAAATAGATTTTTAAGGCGATATGGACTTGCGTGTCCAAAGGATTGATGAAGGCGAGTGATTTCACTGGAATCTGCATTTTTAAGTGTCACGTGGCAGTATTTATGATTGTTTCCCACGCGAGAGGGGGGATTGAGGATGAACAGGTTTTGTTGAATGAACCCGGAGAAGGCCAGTTGTGAATTTATGGTGAGAGATAATTGATTTGAGGAAGAGACAAGTTGAAAGTTTTTTTTAGTGATTAATTCACTGGGACTGATGAGATTCACAACAAGGTCGGGAACTAAGAAACAATTCAAGAGTGAGATTACTGAGTTTTTCCAAGAGAGTCTGACAGTACCCTTTCCCTTGATCTGAAGCTTTGCGCCTTCCTTGCCAGTGCTGATAAAATCTTCACCAGGAAGTTCTTTGAGTTGACAAAAGAAGTTGGGAGAGTTGAACATGTGACAAGATGCACCAGAGTTTAGGATAATTTGATTTTGAGGATTGATCTCCTTAATCCAAGTTGTAAGAAGGGTCACGTAGTGAGCTACCTCTTTGGTTTTTGAGTTTGAGTTGAGAGAGGCTCTCCAGCAAGCTTGTGATTCCTTCCACCATTTGGGAGCTAAATGTTTGTGAAGATGCCAGCATTTATTGGCTGAATGGTCTGGTGACATGGGATTGTGGAATCCTTTCTGGCATCTTTGGTAAGAGGGTACGGGTCTCTTGGGAATTCGAGAAGATATTAGAGCGGTATCACTGATTTTAGTTTCCTTGGACTTGACTCTGGTTTTGTTGTCAAGTTGGATAAGGTAATTCAGAACAAGATCCATCGTGACTGTCTTTTCCAAGTGCATTATTTGTTGACAAAGGGAGTGAAGTTTAGGAGGAAATTTGAAAAGAATAAGATAGGACAAAATATTTTTGGGAAGATTGATTCCAACTTCAATCATTTTCTTCAACAAGATTTTAGTTTCTGTGATGAAGAGATTGATTTACTTGGGTTTGAATTGATGATAGAGGAATTTGTTGAAAACATGCGCACAATTGGCAGTTTGGGATGAGGCAAATCTTTCTTTGATTGTTTGCCAGAGAAGCCGGGCAGAGGAAATGTTTGTAGGATTGACGACATTATTGTGCCTCACGGAATCAATTTGAGAAAGCAAAATCACCCGAGTTTCCATGTCGTCAACAGCATTAAGAGTTTTGGAATTGTCTTTGAGTGCCTCCTTGATTCCCTTGAGCTTGAGTAGCATGGTCATCTTATCTTTCCAAATAGAATAGTTTTCGTCGGTCAACATCGGAATGGCCTCCAATGCAGCCTTGAGGATTATTTGGGGAAAGCCATTGTTGCTGGATCCCTCCATTGGATTGGTTATATAAGTCGGATTGATTTCGGCTTTTAACCGTGTTGAATTACTGAAAAATCACTAGATTGATATTGATCAAAGAGGGCTGAACCATAAGAGTCATCAGTTTGGAGAAAACCAAAGAGGAAATGAAGAAATGAAGAAAGAGAAGAAAGAAATTGAAGATAAAAAACATCTGGCACAAGACAGCTGTGGCAAGTGGCAGTTGGGTTTATTGGAAGAGACACAATGGATTAAAAGAACAGCAAAATAGGAGAGACTTTGGTGAAGAAAGAGAAGCTGAGCACTAGGTTAAGCATGTGTTGAAGAGTTGGCGATGGACAAAGGTCTTACCAGTCAGTCCAGTATTTGAGATTGAATCAATAAGATTTTGAATGATAATACACAAAAGAAAGGTAACGGAACAAATAAGTAAATGAGAAAAGAAACAAAGAAACAAAGAAAGAAAGAGAGAAAAATAAAAAGAGAGATCCAGGTTTGATTGAGTGTTGAGTGATGATCTTGAGAGTCGAGATGGTGAGGTTGGAAGTTGAAGTGATGATTGTCTCAAGTTGGCTGATCGTCATACGTCCCAAGATCTGAGAGGAGTTGGAATCCCCGGGAGGCGCCCGGGGATTGGTGAAGGATTGGTGAAAGGTGCAGGGTGAGAAGTATCACAACAGAGGAGCGCGGAAGGTGGAAGAGGAATTTAGTTGACATCCTCATGCCATCTGGCCAATCATCCACCTCATCACCACCTCCAGACCATCATCCCATCTCATCATCCATGTGTGGTACCTACCCATATAAAATATTATTAGTGAAAGTAAGTCATAAAAGGAAAACAAGAAATCAGAAAACAAGTTATCACCCATCTTTTAGCCAATTAAACCATCCAACATGTGCTTGAATAAGGGTTCTTCTGTGACCTAAATATTCGGCAGTAGATTAACGAAAAACCACCCCTTATTCAATAAATAAACCTTACAAAGAAATAGAGCAGAAAAAAAATCAACTAAAAACCTTTCCCCTACCCAGCCCCCTCTAGGTAAACCCATCCTTGGTTCCTCTCCTAAACCATCCCTTTGATAAATCCTTTAACCCTTTAAAGTTGGGATATTGGTTAAGATAACATAATTATGATCAATCAGTGACCAACAACCCTAACACATCTGTTCCACTCTTCAAAAAAAATCCTACCAACCCAAAGCTAATAATTAATCATAGGTTGATCTGAGACCTATATTAAGTCTAAAAACAAACAAGCCACCAATAAAAAAATATTGGAAGACTTGCTATAGTTTAGAAGGGCAGGAAATTAAAAACCACCTCAGTTTACTAATACTTTAAAGGAGTAGAAGTAATACTGAATTCCCTTTCAAAGACTTCCAGCAAGCTATTTGCTAAATTAACCATACTCCCATTACAAGCCTGACAATTGGTGTCCCAACAGTGGCCTTTTTCCTTTAGATTTGATTGGTTATTAAAAAAAATATTGGTGGATTATTAGCCTCCAGAATAACTCAACATTCAGAAGGCAGAAACAAGAAACCCATACCAGATAATTGAATACCTCAAGGACCAAATCAGAGGGATTGAAGATAAAAACCAAGAAGCCTTATCTTCAATAATCAGGATGGAGAAAGAACTGCAAAACAAAACAAAAATAACCAGTGTATCCCAGGTTAAACTAGAGGAAGACCAGAAAAGAAGTCAGAATCAGCCAGACCCTGGAGTAGAAGCAATGGGGAACCTTGCAAACATTACTAAACTCATAAACCAAATGCTTGAAGAGAAAACAGCACAGGGAATTCCAGAAACCCCATACACCCAGCCAAGAACCAGGTTCCAGACCCCAAACCCAAGATCAGAATATTGAAAAATCCCAGCAGAAACCCTCGAAGAATCAACTAACCCCTTCATCATCCCAGGAATAAATAGATTTTCCCAACCTAGAGAAGAAGGAATCGGAATTACTAGGATCCAATGTAGTGAAAGAACCCCAGCCAAAAAACCACCCAGGATAACTCAATAATAAACAATGATGACCAAAATGGAGTATTATTGGATGGAAAGAAATTGGACCTTGAATTTGATGGGACAGAAGTGGAACAGTTCATTAAAAAAGTAGAGAAACTGGAAAGGATTCAGAAGGCAGGAGGGATAGATATAGCTCTACAGTTACCTTTTTTAGTCCAAGACAAGAAGATCAGTGAATCTATTGAAGATATGGAAGGACATGAATATGGAGGCTGGGACCTTTTGGAGAAGGAATTGAAAATGACATGGGGAACAGCTACCCCTCATAGAAGGTTGAATGAGGAATCCATACCAAGGCTGCTCAGACATACTCAAGAGCAGGGAGGCATCAAGACTAAACATGACTTCAGGAAATTCATTGGAATTTATGAGGAGATGGTTATTTATTTCATCAGAATGGTTTATGACAACACCAACTTGGAAAATGGAGAAAACCTCTGGAAAGCTTTGTCCACTGATCTTAGGAGGGAATTTAACATAGAATTGGCCCATGCAGGAAGAATCAAGATTGCAAGAGATAGCAGATACCTCCCACAAGATTTGGAGACCTTGACAGAATTTGTGGAAATGACCTTGGCCTTATGGGATGTGGATGAAGAAGAAACTCCTAAACATATCATCAAGAACTAAATGTAGACCAAGAAAGAAGTCAATTTTCAGCAACTGGGAATTGATGAGCTCTTGAAAATGAAGGAAGATGTTGCAAAACTCACTTTGGCCTTCAATCAGAAGCAGGAACCTCCACACTTTGATAGGATCAACAAAGGGATTTCAAAAAACTAAAGACCCTCATCTCCGACTGCAGGACCCAGATGGCCAATCAGATGTTGCTATTGCAAGGATGAACTCCATACCCAAGTCAACTGTCCAGAATTGACAGAAGACGTAAACGCCAGGAGGGTGTTCAAACAAGGACCCAACTGTTACTTCCCAAACAGAGAACCCATACCTTATAGCCAGCAGGAAAGTTTCAGAGATCAGGTCAAGAGATTTTCAGAAGCTCAACAATTCCCAAAACTGGAGGAACCCCAGAAGCAGGAAGAACCAATCAATATTTCAGCATTCTTGAATACTGGAAATCTGGAAGCTTGGACACCACCAGAGGTAAATATGAAAGAATCTCAAGTTCAATGGGGCATGAGAAGGTCACAAAGGTTGGCTGGGAATCCACCAGAAAAGGAAAAAACTCCAGAGAAACCAGTAGCAGACCAGGGACCTTCAGCACCAACTAAAGAAATAGCCCCAGAACCAAGGAGGAGGAAGGCAAGCTATCCAGGAGCATGGATTGAAATGGATGAAAATGAAGAAGAACCCTTCAAGGAACCTTTCAAGGAACCAGTAACTGAACCTTTGAAGAAGAAACCAGTAAATTCAGAACCAGTGGATCCTCAGGAAGGAACCAAGATTGAAGAAAGTTTGAAGAAGAAGATATTAAAGCAGAACTTTAACCTTACGTTGGAGGAGCTCCTCTCAGTTGCACCAAACATTTTCCAGCAATTAAAAGTTATGACCCCTGAAGAAACCTTGGATTTTAAAAAATCCTCTAAAGCATCAACCATCAGGAGCAATGGGAGGATCAATGGATTACAACACCACTTTGAAGACTATTCAAATGGTGAATACCCATGCTCCATAGGCAAAAACCTCACCTATGCATTTCCATTGGGATTCATTGAAATTTGGATCAAGGGAAAGGAGATCAATTATCTGATGGATACTGGTGCTGAGTTGAATTTCATACAAGAACACTTGGGAATTCAGACAGGCTTGGTGTCCAGATAATTATTCATGAAGGTTACAGGGATTGGAGGCCACTCTACTCCACTAATTGGATTGGCTGAAAGAACAGTATTGGAAATCACACCTGGGGAACCAAAATTGGCCCACTTCCTCATAGCCAAAGGATTAATTCATACAGTAATTGGAAGACCCTTCTTAGTAGATCATAAAGTCAGGTTGGAATTGTCAAAGCATAAAGGGTAAGTCTTGAGCTATGTGATAGAAGAAGGAGAAAGATTATGCATCCCAATTTGTTCACCAGACCAAGCAGAATGGCAGATCAAACCACCTAGAAGACCAATGGGAATGAACAGCATCACATAAAACCTAGAAACAGAAGAGGTATGGATCAGTGGACAGCATATATCAGAAATAGACCTTGAAGGCTTACCATACCCATAGGAAATTAACATCATCACCCCTGAAGTTCCAGAAGAAAGAGGATGGGAGGAAATTTTGAAAAGGCAAGAGGCTGAAGAAAGCTTGGAAATGTTTCCAAAAGTATTTGGAGGATTCTAGACCAACCTTGAAGACATGGAAGGAACTAATTGGAAAGAATTACCTGGAGCAGGATTGGAAAACTTACAATTCATAGAGCTCCTCAACAATAAGTTGTCCAATACCTTACTTTGCCATGGGGACTGGCTTTCTCATTATGGACACATACCTTGGGTAGTTAGAACCATCCTTTATTGTGCAAAGGAATGGGCCAGATTATAGATTTCAAACTAGATCAATATGTATAAGCTCACCCCATTTGAGGTCTGGTGATCAGGCCAATTGGATGAGTTGGTTTGATTCTCATTTATAATTGATGCAGCAATAAGCCTTCAGTTTCCTTAGAAGAGCTGTGGGAATGGGTGGGCATTGTTTCATTCTCACTGTAAAACATATGGTATCTAAAAGAAAAGTAAAGCAAAAAAAAGAGGTTCAGTACTTTGTCATGGCTCATCTACCTTTATTTCAAAAAAAAAAAAAAAAAAAAAAAAAAAAAAAAAAAAAGAGAGAGAGAGAGAAAACTCACTGATGGTAACCCTAACTGATAAAGTTTCCTCTAAACATAAAAATCATAAAAAAAAGAAAGATATGCATTTCAAATATACATAAATATATATATTTTATTACAAACATATATATTTACTTATAGGTATGTACAAAAAAAAACAAAAAAAACAAAAAAACCAAAAAAACAAGAAAAAAACCCTAAAAAAATCCCTAAAGAAAAAAGAACCCCCCCAAAAAAACCTAAAAAAATCATAATGTACATCAGAAAGAGAAGGCAACATTTATTCTTCCATTAAAAAATGGGGTTCTTACTTTTGCACTATCCCCCAATTGATTTCTATTATACCGCCATAAATATCTGTTCATAAAAAAAAGGGGGACAAAGAGGCTCTGGGAAGCCTTTGTTTGATTGTTTTTTTAAATAAAAGGGGGGGAAGAAAAGTTTTAGCATTCCCAATTCTCTTGCATCTGCCCTAGCGACAAGGAAAATAAATAAGGAACTTACCAACGTGACAACAAGGAACAATAATCATGAGGGGAAAGGTTTGATTGCGGCTGCCCACACCAGGGATGTGGTGGTCTTTTATAGATGCAAGTTGGAATTTGCTGTGCGCTGCGCGCTCAGAGGTAGTGGCGGGCTCAGCTGGGGAAGCGCACTCAGCAATGGGTGCCTCTTTGCCGCAGCAAGTTGCGCTGCAGGATCAGCAGCAGTCAAATTGGGCTCAGCATCTGGAGACACGGGATGGATTGGACGGATTGCGCGTTGCAAGACCTGGATTGGATTGCATGTATATATCTTGGATATCTGAAGTGGGGCTTTGGGCAGATGCAGACATGAGTGAGGGGCTCCAAGTTGGGCGCGGTGCAAGGCTGCGTCATGAGAAGGAAAAACTGGTTGGAAGTAATGCCAGGCGGGCAATACAGATGGATATGGGATATGGGTTGTGAATTATGGGATGGGAATGATAGGTTTGAGGCTAGGTTTCTGTGCTTAGGGGTTGTATATGATTATTATTGCTTGTTTCTGGTTTTACTTAGGTTATGGTTGAGGGGGAGGTTACTTAAGCCGCACCCTCAACCCAGTTGGAGGATCATCATTGGAGACAGAGGATCATTGGTTGTCATAGATTTTGGAAGGATCTTTACTCTCAATTCTCTATCCCTCAGTCAAAGGGTGAACAGATTCAAGGGATCAATAACTTATGAACTTGGGAACCATTAAAGCAGAAGTCCTCTTCTGAATTCCACACTGGTTGTGCAAAGGGTGTCAGAAGCGGTGCGCAATGTTACTTTGCAAAGTAGGTAGTATAACCACTGGAAAGGACGCCTTGTTTGGGCAGGTTTCTCTGGATGTTGTGCATATCAAGGCAGGTAAGTTTGTGTACCTCCTTGATGGGCAGGACAATCTGTCAGGCTGGGTGAAAGCGAAGCCGCTGGTGAAGCTTTTGGAAGAAAAGGTTGGTCAGTTTCTGGAGGAAGATTGGTTTGACCATTACGGATCACTTTTGCTGGTAATGGTTCATGGGGGTGCAGAGTTCCAGCAACTGTTGGCAGAGTTGGTGCAAAGTTTCAGAGCAAAGTTTGGGTGAGTGACGGAGTAGTATCCGGAAGGCGGGGGGATGATTGACCACGTTCAATAGCCAATCAAGGACGCAATGATGAAGATGTGCAGGAAGGATGGCAAGCGGTGGCAGGAAAAACTTCTGTTCATTCTTTTTGCAGATCAGATTTTGGTGAAAAGATCAATGGTTTATTTTCTGTACAAGCTGCTATTTGGGCAGTGACCCGTGCTGCCAATTGACATCAAGCTGGAAACATTTCTGGGTATTGATTGGTCAAAGTTTAAGACGGCCGTGGATCTAGTCAAGTCCCATGCCAAGCAACTCCTGCGATGGGATGAGATGCTGGAGAAAGTGGCAGGAAGACTGAAGGTGACCCGCACAAAGTCTGTCTGCTACTGGGACAAGCACTGTGCGCATAAACTCCGGGATCCATTGTGGAAGGGGGACCTGGTTCTGCTTTACAACTGGAGCCTGGAAACTCAATGGGGGAAGCTGTTAGCTAATTGATGGAAAGGGCCTTTCTGCGTGACATCCAAGTTCACCGGAGGTAGCTACCAGTTGGAGGAATTGGATGGAACTCCGCTCAAACGGAAGGCTGCGGCTTTCCATGTGAAACAATTCTTTGTGAGGGGCTCAACTTCATTTGACAAGACGGCTGGTTTGGATAGAAAAAGAGGAAACATAGCGGACATTTCTTTGGAGGACAAGCCTGTGCGCAGGCTTTGCGTCTGGTGAAGTAAACAACTGCAGACCGCTGGGGACAGAAGCCAAGTTGGGGGGGAACAATGGATGAATAGGGGATATGATTGGATTTAGTGAGGGGGTTCTCTAGCCAGTTCACAGGCAGAATAACTAGACACCCCAGCAAAGAATTTGGCTTCCCATACTCTGGAAGCACCAATGCAAGCTCTAGTCGCTGGCCCCTCAAAAATGGAAGGCGCTCAGGCAACGCACCAACAACAAGCCCGGAGGTTAGCAAGATGGTGGAATTGATGAAGTATTTGCGGATCTTTCTGAGTCAAATGTTGTCTGGGCTGTGTGATCCAACTCCTCACCTTGGGGGACTGCTTCCGCCGTCAAACCTGGCTGTGTTGCAGTTATGCAATCACTTCAGGGACAAGGGGCATTGGTGGTTGTTAAAAGACTGAATTGATTGAACTTAAAACTGAGAACTAGTGAAGTAGACAAGACAATGAAACATCAGGAAATGGAAGAACAATGGTCATGATAAACTGGGAAAGGCTCTACAAACATCAGGCATTGAGGGTGCTGCAGGAGTTGACTGTGACGGTGACCGATGGATGTGGAGCACAAGGTGACACAAGTTGATGATTGAAGTGAGGCAAGTTGATTGAGGTGAATGCGGGGTTGAGAAAACGTTGGTGGTGAGGCGTGAATCGGGGAGGACTGAACACCCAAAAGTCAATAAGGGAAGAAAAGGAAACACGAGGCAAAAAAGAGAGTAATATCTCACAGGGCACAGAGGCAAGGTAGGCGAATCTTTTTCAAGTGATAGGATGAGTTGAGGTGAGCAGGTTTAAGGAGAAAGAGGAAAAGAAGGATAAAATGAAAACAGATGAACGTGAAGATGAGAATCGTGTCGAGTGAGTTGAGAGGTCCAGTTGTGAGGTCAATAGTTGAGTTGGTACCAAGGACAATCAAATTGGATCAAGTCAGACAAAGTGGTTGTCCTTGTGAAGTCATTTCAAATATCACCTCCCTCTCTCCTGCTCTGGATTGTGAGGACTGAGAGCTGAGAATGGAGTATCTTCACTGGCAAGGTTTCTGCAATTTTGTGTTGCATCACTGACAACTTAACACCCCACCATGCCCAAAGAGATATTACAACTTAGATGATGAGTGACTGAGATGATGAGAAAAACAGGAAGATATATATAAAAAAAATGAAAAGAAAAAAAAATAATACAAAAGAAATGAAGAGCTTATTAGAAACCAGTGTGTATGAAAGGAAACAGAAGAGCAATGCTTTGGGTTGAGGCAGCTTTAGTGAGAGAGTCCGCCGGCATCTGAGATGATTTTATGAGCTTAATTTTGATTCTATCAGCACTTAGCTCATCTCTCATCCCTTTTGTTTTTAAGTTGAGATGCCTTGTCTTTGAGTTCAAACCAAATTTCCGAATTTTGTTGTCTAAACCGCTATTGTCAATATTCAAAGAAATTGTTTTTAATGAAAGGGAAAAGATTTCCTCCATGAGAGCCTTGATCCACGTTGCTTTGTGGAACAAATCTACCAGAGCGTTTAATTCTGCATCCGTTGAAGACCAAGTGATGCTTTTCTGTTTGCAACTATTCCACAAGACCAGACTCCTGTAGGCTACACATAGATAGCCAGTTTGCGATTTTCTTGTGCCGGGATTGTCGGCCCAGGATGCATCCAAGAAGGCCTCAAGAATCCCTGCAAGAGGGAAGTATTTGAGTTCCAATCAATACTGTTGAGTAGCCTTCAAATACTTCCAAGTCTTCTTGAGTTTGTTCCAATGCATAAGTCCAGGTTTGATGTTGAATCTTGCGAGACTCAACACTGCAAAACTGATATCAGGCCTGGTGTAACAGGCGATGTGATTGAGCGACCCAATGGCGGATCGGTAATTGATATTTAGAGCTTTGAACGCTTCATGGTCTTCGTCAGAAGCTGGTTTGAGTTGAAGGTTGCGCGTAAGTGGTGTGGAATATCCTTTGGAATTGCTAAGACCTAACTGCTCAAGGCCATGCTGGATATGGTTTGGTTGGCTGAGGAGTATTCTGTCAGTCTCAACTTAAATCTTCATTCCGAGTATTGTGTTTGGATCTTGACAGGTAGAGCCTTCAAATTTACTTAAGAATTTTTGTTCAAATCCTTGACCATCTCCAACAAGGATCAAATTTTCAACATGAAAGAAAAGGCTGGATTTACCGTCTTTTGATAAGTACAGACACGGGTCACAGGATGATTTGTAAAACCCGATTTCCTTGAACCAAGTCGTGAGTGTCTTGTACCAGATCTTGGGCAACTGCTTTAGTCCGTACAAGGATTTTTTTAATATGAGAAACCTTGAGGGGCGATTTGAGCCTTTAGGAGTATGGATAATGACTTCTTCATCTATTGCGGAGTGCAAGAATGCACTCTTGACATCAAATTGGCGAAATTTTTGCGAGGATTTCAGAGCGTATACCAGTAACAGACAAAGCGTGGATGGTTTTCCTGTCGGAGAGAACGTGTCAAAGTAATCCAAGCCCTCAATTTGACTGAAGCCTTGTATGCAAAGGCGCGCCTTATATTTGATTGGATCGCCATGGCAGTTTTCTTTTAATTTGTAGATCCAGGTATTCCGCAGAGGATTCAAGGGATCAGGCCTTTCATATTCCTCCCAGACGTCGAAGGATTTGATGGACAAAAGCTCACCGTCCATAGAGACGATCCATTTGTTGCTTTCTTTGCACCTTATTGCATCTTCATAGCTTTTAGGCTTGTAATAATGGAAGAAGCCATAACAACAAGGTGGTTGGATGGTTGAGCGGTCTCTGATGGTTCTAGCCGGTTGACTAACTTGCGGAGAAATGCGAGGTAGTGAGGGCGGAGGTGAGTCCTCTGAGCTGACATTAGATCTTTCTGATTCTGATTAATCTGGGTCTGATGAGAGACCATTTTCAGATTCTGAAGGGGACTCGTCTTCTGCCCTTGTCCTATATTCAGAGAAGGCGGGGTTGTCTCTAGCAGCTTGGTTGGTCACACGAGACTGGTTGACCAGTTGAGATTCAGTGGGTTTAGAGCCACAGACTCCTTTGTCAGAGGAGATTGACAGTATTGAATGCATCGGATTGGACATCTTCAAGAACTTCACATGTTTTGAAGAGATAATAGATTGTGATTTAGTAAGGATACGGTATGAGCGAAAAATGGGATTGAAGCCTACTAAGATTCCCTCTTCTCCTTTCTCTTTGAATTTGTATCCCCTTTCCCAACGATTGAGCAAGTAGACACAAGGACTACCTATGGGTTTCAGGTAAGAGGCCGGTAGTTGGAAGCCATGTATTCAAGACCACGGCAAATCCGGGTGATCTTCTCTAGGGATCTGATTAAGCATCAGCGCGCTTGATTTGATAACCTTGTGCCATAAATTCGCCGGTAGCTGAGCATCTTTGAGGATTGTCCTGGTTGATTCAATGATTGTTCTATTTGCCCTCTCAGCCTTTCCATTGTGTTCAGGGTGGTGGGGTTCAGAGATGACCTTTGTGATGTGATTTGCGTCGTAGAATGCTTGAAGTTTGTGATTGACAAATTCTGAACCGCCGTCAGAACAGACTTTGTAGGGAAAATAGCCTCTGCGTTGGCGTTCTTTTTCCAGGAGATCAACAATGACATCAGGAGTCTCCTCCTTTGAACCCAGTGGAAAGGCACTGATGTAGCCAGATGCGCTGTCTACCAAGGTTAGGAAGAAGCAATGACCTCCCTTTGACAACGGTTTGAGGGGCCCCACAAGATCCAATTGAATCTGCTAAAACTCACAATTTGCCCGTCTTGAGTTTTCTTTGAATGGTGATTTTGTTATCTTACTTTTAACGCAGTGAATACACTTGAAGTTCCGTTTTACTTCTGATGGGATATGTTTTGTCACGGTTTTGAGTCTCGAGATTGCAGCATGTCCGTGGTTGCGGTGAATTTCAAGAAGCTCTTCTTCCGCGGTCCACGTTACATTGGCGTATTGACCAGAGAGTAACATACGGTTAAATAGAGGCGTTTCAAAAGAGTAGAGATTGTTGAATATAGTTCCTCCAAACACCTTACCGTTCTTCAATACGGAGAATTGATTTTTGCTAGCTTGAATTGAACACCCAGATTTGTTCAGGGCTCCAGCACTTATCAAGTTGATTGTCAAGCTAGGTATGTAGAAAACGTTGGATAGCTCAAGAGTGAAATTGTCCCACAAGAGTTCCACCGTGCCTCGTCCTTTTATTTCCAGTTCTGCTCCTTCTTTTCTGGTTTTAATTGACTTTTCAGCATAGGGTGCCATCTCCTTGAAATAAAAACTGTTGTTGATCATATGTACAGAGGCCCCGCTATCGAGAATGAATTTGGATCTCAGATCCCCGTGATCGATCCAAGTTGACAAAAGAGCAAGATAATGCGCGACAGGACTGGTTTTTGACTGATTTTTTTGGGACTTTAATTTGGCTTGCTCCTCCTTCCACCAATTGGGAGCTACTTTGGGATGCAAATGCCAACAGTTGTCAGCTGAGTGGTGTTTGTCTTGCTTTGGATTGTGGCGTCCTTCAGTACACCTCCAACTTTCCCCTTGCTTGTTGCCCGTAATTGGTTTTGAGTTGATGAGAGCCACTTCAGTTCTGGATTGTTGGTTATCTTGAGTTATTTGCGCCTTAGCCTTGTTTTTGAGTTGGTTCAGGTTATTAAAAACGTAATCAACCGTGAGCTCCTTATCCCTATGCATGATCTGCCGCTTGAAATCCTTCATGGCTTTGGGAAATTTGAATAAAATGAGGTAAGCCAGAATGTCATTTGGCAGCACAATACCAACTTTCAACATCTTCTTGAGACAGACTTTAGCTTTAGTGATGAAGCTTTTGATCTCCTCAGGTATGAATCTCAGATAGAGGAAGTTGTTGAAAATCCGGGCACGATTTGATGCTTGGGACGAGGCGTATTTATTGATGATTGCCTTCCACAGCAATTTGGCCAAGTTTTTGTTTAGAGGAGTGAATATGTTGTCATGCGTGGATTGTTTGAGTCTTGAGATGATCAACAGTTTGATTTTGTCATTGAAGTCCTTATCCAGTACAGAGTTGGCATTGTTAATAGGTTTGGAGCATCCCCAAAAGTCCAGTATGGCGTCCATCTTGTCCTTCCACACGCCATAATTATCTTTGCTGAGTCTAGGAATGGTGTTGAGAGCAGTCTTCAGCATAGCCTGCCAAAATCCCTCGGAGATTGAGCCTGTGGTCATTTCTCAGTTATTTGGTTTGCAATCCGGAACTAGAGAATCGAGCGTCGGTAGATTTGTTCCCCCCTTTGGCTTTTAACCGTGTTAAAAGACTGAATTGATTGAACTTAAAACTGAGAACTAGTGAAGTATACAAGACAATGAAACATCAGGAAATGGAAGAACAATGATCATGATAAACTGGGAAAGGCTCTACAAACATCAGGCATTGAGGGTGCTGCAGGAGTTGACTGAGAGGGTGACCGATGGATGTGGAGCACAAGGTGAGGCAAGTTGATGATTGAAGTGAGGCGAGTTGATGGAGGTGAATTTGGGGTTGAGAAAACGTTGGTGGTGAGGCGTTAATCCGGGAGGACTGAACACCCGAAAGTCAATAAGGGAAGAAAAGGAAACACGAGGCAAAAAAAGAGTAATATCTCACAGGGCACAGAGGCAAGGTAGGCAAATCTTGTTCAAGTGATAGGATGAGTTGAGGTGAGCAGGTTTAAGGAGAAAGAGGAAAAGAAGGATAAAATGAAAACAGATGAACGTGAAGATGAGAATCGTGTCGAGTGAGTTGAGAGGTCCAGTTTTGAGTTCAATAGTTGAGTTGGTACCAAGGACAATCAAATTAGATCAAGTCATACGAAGTGGCTGTCCTTGTGAAGTCATTTCAAATATCACCTCCCCCTCTCCTGCTCTGGATCGTGAGGACTGAGAGCTGAGAATGGAGTTTCTTCACTGGCAAGGTTTCCGCAAGTTTGTGTTTCATCACTGACAACTTAACAGTTGTTTGGGTGCAATAACATGACAAAGGACCTCAAGGCTGGATTGGTTTGACCAGTGGGAATGGGATTCATGTTTTTCTGACAGGCAAGCAAATCTCCTCTGAACCTTGGAATCCAACTTTCATTGAGCAAGTGCACGCGCAAGGACAGGAACCAGTGGTAACTTCTCAAGATTTTCTGGGGATCCTCACTGGTCCTTGGTTATGGCACCCACCACGCATGGAAGTGGAAGTGATGGTGTTAGCAACAGAGGAGCTGGCGGCGGTGGAAAGGATGGATGTGGATGCCAAGGAACAGGTACTTCCCGCAGCTCCTGAGCCAATTGCATGCATTCCAGAAACGGATGTACAGCCTGTGAATCCCGCGGGAAAGAAGAAGGCGGTGGAAATTGTGCACAGGGTGATGGGGAATGATAAAAATATTCCCTTGACCTTGAAGGAGCTGGAAGCAGTGTTGCCGGTGGTAGTGGATGAGATGGCTCAAGCACTGAAGGATTGCAGACCCAAAAGGATCCCTCCAACGGTGCAGCAGGTGAACTTGGCTTGGATGACGTGGAGTGCAAGCTAGCAGGGATGAAATCAGTTTCAACTCCACTGGCTTACCTTTTGATGAAGATTGCTGGAAGGAAGGTGTTGGCGCTGCTGGATCGTGGCTCTATGGTGAACCTCCTTCAATCTAGATTGGCTGATGAAATGGGATCAGTTTGGAAGAAATGTGCAATGGGGCTTAGCAAGCTTAATGGTGGGGATGTCATGTGGATGGGGTTGTGGAGGAGGAAGAGGTTGAGGTCACAAGGGTCTGTAAACCACTTTCTTTTCTATTGGTTCATTGCGGGGAGGCTATTTTAGGATGGCCATTCATTTTTGGGTTCCAAGCGCAAATGAAATTTGATCCAGAGGAGGGGATGGAAGCATTTAAAGTAGAATATTTGTCCGGCAGGAAATTCAAAACCACAACCTGCAATCAGGGTTTGGGAAAGTGGATGGGGGATTTGGCAAGGAAGGAGGAGCAGGAGCCCCGCAAGGAGTTGGTTTGCAAGGGTGGCCTCAAGGTGAATTTTGACTAGTTGGACAAGGTTACCACACGCAGAAAGCTCTGTCTTTGTGCAGGCAGTTGACCAGTAAGGAGCAGGTGGGAAGAAGGGAGGAAGAGCTGGAAGTAAGTTCCTTTCCTCAGTGTGCATTGCCAGGAGGTACTTCACAAGAACACTATCATTGTGCCCCGCTTGTGAGCAAAGGCAAAAGCCTTGATTTGGTCTTTACTAGGGCCTATGGTAACAGATGTGTGTGGATGGCGCGGTGCAATGCTGGGAAGTATAATCCGGTTGGGCAAAAGGTCTTCCCCCAAAACAAAGCAATGCCGCAGGATCTGAACGGACCACTCTGACCAATCCCTTGGTCACGGGACCCTTGGAAATCTCTGCTGTAGGTGTCAGGATGGGTAATACAATTGGAGTGGATTGGGGATGAGCGGTTTGTGGCCCTTAACTTCAGACCACCAGGCTGGTTAAGCGCAGAGGAATGGGATTTTCTGACATAAGTACTTTTCCTCTGGGAAAGAGCGCTTGCATTTGGACCTGAAGAGCAGGGACTGCCAAAAAGCAAGATAGGAGACCCTTATGTGATTCCAAAGGTTCCGCAAAAAACTTGGAAGATCAAGCCAATTCTGATTTTGCGGGAATTTTGTGGGCCCTTCTTGGAGCTGGTGCGCGAGCATGTGGGGATGGTCCTTTACAAGCAATCAACATCAAGTAACTCGAGTCCCATCTTTGCGGTGGTTAAGCAGGATGGGAAGTCATTACGGATTTTTCATGATCTGCAGAAGCTCAATTTTTTTACAATCCAAGACGCAGGACAACCTCTGCCCATGGACAAGTTTCTGGAATCTATGGCAGGGTGTGCGTTCTATGGGCTGGTAGATCTGATGGTTGGATGCAATCAGCGCAAACTCAATCAGAGTTTGCGTCTGATGACTGCCTTCAAAACTGGATTGGGAAGGATACAACTGAAGTGGCTGCCGCAAGGTGCAACTAACTCAGTCAAGGTTTACCAATGAGGGGAAAGATTGTCCGGTTTTTTACAAGTCCGTTACATTTACACCAATGGAGAGCCGGTACTTGCAGCCAAAGTTGGAGCTTTTCAGGGTCACAGAGATTGTTGGGAGGTTGCAGAATTTGCTATGGGGGATTCACTTTTTGCTTCTGGTGGATGCACATGATCAATTTGCCAATGCTACCAAACATTCCTATGACCAGGTGGGTTGCATTCCTTCAGTTGTTCTCTTTCACAGTGGTGCATGTTCCAGGGCAGGCCTTTACAATGCCGGACGCGCTGTCTTGGTACCTGCTTGATGACCCATACAAAGGCGTGGAACCATTGGATGTGGAGGCCCCAACAGTTAAGGTAGGGGTGGTGGAAGTAGGTGTGCTCCTTCTGCTCCAGCAGTCCGGGAGGTATGCAGTCCTCAGTTTGTATTTGCGGGATCTTTGGTTTCGGGATGACATGCCAGCCAAGTTTGTTTGATGGATTTGGTGGAGAGAGGGAAATTTCTAGATGCAGGAAGGACAGCTATGGTGGCAGAGCAGGCTGGTACCTATGGCGGAAGAGCAGGCAGGTACTGCTTGTGGTCAGCATGTCAAGGGTGGATCAGGAGGTAATTCTGGGAATTCTTCATGACAATCTTTGCCATTGCGGCAAGCTTGAAAAGCAGAAGGGGGTGGGGGCAAGGTTCCGGTGGCTGGGGATAGTATGCGCAGTGCGGGAGTGGGTATGGTTGTGCAAAGCGTGTCAGAAGCGGAGCGCAACATTACCTTGCAAAGTAGGTATCCCCACGGGAGAGGACACCTTGTTTGGGAAGGCTTCTCTGGACATTGTGCACATCAAGGCAGGTAAGTTTGCCTACCTCCTTGTTGCGCGGGAAAATCTGTAAGGATGGGTGGAAGCGCGGCCACTTGTCAAGCTTTTGGCAGAGAAGGTTGGTCAGTTTCTTGAGGAAGATTTGTTTGCGCGTTACCAATCACTTTGGCTTGTAACGGTTGATGGGGGTGCAGAGTTTCAGGGACAGTTGGCAGAGTCAGTGAAAAGTTGCAGAGAAAAGTTTAGGCAAGTAATGGAGTACTATCCGGAAGGCGCAGGGATGATTGAGCGCGGTCACCCGCCAATCAAGGATGCAATGGTGAAGATGTGCGCCAAGGATGGCAAGCGGTGGCAGGAAACCCTTGCAGTAGTTCTTTTTGAGGATCATATTTTGGTAAAGATATCAATGGGTTATTTGCCATACAAGCTGATATTTGGGAAGCAACCCATGCTGCTGATTGACATTGAGCTGGGAACCTTTCTGGGTATTGATTGGTGGAAGGTTAAGAGGGCCACAGATCTAGTCAAGGCCTGCGCTGGGCAACTCCTTGAACAGGAAAAGATGTTGGAGAAAGCTGCTGGAAGACTGAAGGCAACCCCCACAAAGTTTTTCTGCTACTGGGAAAAGCGCTGTGGGAATAAACTCTGGGATCCGTTGCAGAAGGGGGACTTGGTTCTGCTTTACAACCGGAGACTGGAAACTCAGTGGGGAAAGCTGTTCAATAATTGATGGAATGGGCCTTTTGGCATGATTTCCAAGTTCACCGGAGGTAGCTATCAGTTGGAGGAATTGGACAGAACTCCGCTCAAAAGGAAGGCCATGGTTTTGCATGTGAGATGGTTCTTTGCGGGGGGCTCAACTTCATTTGACAAGATGGATGGTTTGTATAGAAAAGCGGACAACAATGCAAAACCTTCCTCCAAGGATGAGCCCGCGCATGGGCTTCGCATCCGGCGGGGTAAATGGCTGCAGACTGCTGGGGACAGCAGCCAAGTTGGGGGGCAAAGAATGGATGAATTGGGGATATGATTGGATTTGGTGAGGGGGTGCTCTAGCCAGTTCACAGTTGGAATAACTAGACAACCCAGAATTTTTGTTTTCTTATTTTCTTCTCTGTGGATTGGCTTTGATATTATTGCTGGCTATGGATGGTTTCTTTTAGGTACAGGCACGGCGCAAAGCTGGGTCCGCCAACGCAAGGACAAGCCCCTCATTCCCAAAGCAAACGCATGGACCATTTCCAACAGATGATTCAGGGAACTAGGAGAGGGTGTGGCGTCAAAAGGGTGTGGGTCAAAGAGCAAAGGCGTGGGCTTGGCAACGGGTCAGTGTTTTAAAGAAAAAAGAAAAAAAATCTTTTTAAGTTTTCTTGTTTATCTTTTAGATGGAAGGTGCAAATGGGTTTGGGTGGATTCTTTTTCTTTCTCTCTCTCAAGGTTGTGCGCGTGGGGCTGGTTTTCTTTGTACTCTCTCTGTTCTTTAGATGGGTAGGGGGAACTGTGTTGCAGTTTGTCTGGGGCCGTCAAGGCACCTTGGGCGGATACTTCTCACTCTTGTGGGTTTCTCTCAAAAGCGCGGATTTTCTCTCTCACTGGATACTCTCAGTGGCGTGGATTTCTCACTCTTTTGGGTTGATCACAAAGCACGGATCTTGCAAGAAGCTCTTATTTCTCTCAAAGGTTCTCACAAAGCCAAAGGCTACTAAGGATGGCGCGGCAAAAGTCCTTATCTTTGCATAGGCGCAGGGAAGGATACAAGATGAAAGAAAGGAAGAGAAAGGGGGCAATCCGCCTACGTTGGCCAAGTCCTCATCACTTCCTCTGTGTCTGCCCAAGCCCCTGCAGCTAGGGATTGAAAAGCTGCCAAGACCTTGCATTGCGCATTGGCAGTGTGCGGGTAGGGAACCGCTAGAAATAGCTGGAGGGGTATTTCCACGTCAAACCTTGCCAGGGGAGGTGCTGGAACTAGAGAGATATCAGGGATCTTGGGAGTTGTGGCTGGAGTGGTTTCAGAGACCGGGGTTTCTGGTGATGACCTGGGAACAGGTGATGTTGATGGCAGGGGAGGAGATGAAACCGGAGGAGGAGCTGGTCTTGGAGGAGTAGGAGGACGCAGTGGCAGTGGAGGAGGAGCTGGCCTTGGTGGTGGTGGAGGGGGCGCGGCCAGAGGGTTTGGGATCCTTGTGTCCATTGCTGGTACATTCATTTTTACCTGCACAGAACACTCATGGGTGGCCTTCCCAAAGGTGGAAAACTCCGGAAAGTTCTGGCGCCTCAGAGGTCCAGCCTGGCGGAATTGCAAGCCTGAGTTGTGACTCTTGCGCAATGGATAATTTTGGGGGGCGCATTGCAGACTGTTACAAGGCAAGCCGGGCAGGGTCCACTCATTGGTTGAGATCTCCTTGTTGCTTGACATCACAAAGGAGTTGCTGTGGGTCCTCTTGCACGGTGACCTTGGGGGGGGGGGGGTCCCGTGGCATGCCCTCCAATAGGGAGCAGCGGAGGTGTCTGGCTTGGCACGGGAAACAGGCCTGCCAGCCCGGAAGGATACAACACAAAAGGCTGTTCAGGCTGCAGTAAGTTGTGGTGTTGTATTTATAACCCTGGATCAAGAGCTGCATCGCGGGCTGCGCGCTCAGAAGTTGGGTAGGTTGGGCTCAGCATCTGGCATGCGCGCTGTCTCAGCAGTGCCTGCTGCGGGCTCAGCAGCAGTCGCTGCGGGCTCAGCAGTAGGGGCTGCGGGGCTCAGCACCAGGTATGGGTCGGGCCTACCTCAGGCGGCGCCGGACCGCGACCCGCCCAGAAGAAGCGGACCAAGTGATGGAGCCGGCCCAACCAAGCTCGCGGGTGGCTAGTCCGGAAGGCGAGGGCGGGGGGATCATGGGCTATCAGCGCTGGGGAGGCCCGCGCGGGCATAAGCGTGGGCCGACCCGCGGATTGCAGGATTTGCAGACGGCGCAGACGGAAACACGGGGGGCTCAGAGTAGGGCGCGGCGGAGGGCCGCGCCATGAGAAGGACAAACCGGGCTACGTTAATACTGAAGGGCGCGGGTGATGGCAAGGGATGGAGGGATAGGGTTGGGCTAGGGTTCTGCGGCTTAGGGTTGTATTTCATCACTTGTTCTTGTTGTTTGTGGTTGTACTTAGGCTAGGGTTGAGGGGGGGGACTTAAGACCTGACCCTCAACTCCGGGTTGGGGGGGAAAATCATCTTACGGATTGGAGAAGGAAGGAATTTCATCATATCATCACTCTCTCTTCTTAAAAACTCATTGCGCCCAATCATCTTACAGACGCTAGACCAATAATTTCCGGAACTCAGGACGACTTGCAAAGGTAACTCTCCATAAGTTTCCACATCTGGGGGTCTGGCCGGGAAATCACCTTTCTTCTCAGTCTCTCAAAGATAGCTTACGCGATGTTGCCGACAACTACTCCAGGATCGACCAATCCGCCCCCATTTCCCCCCCGGGCGGGAGTCGGCGGACCAACATCTCCCCCACCTCCAACCACTCCTACTGGCGGCTTCACCCCCCCTCGTTTGGAGCCTTCGGAGGCGGCCAAGGCCCCATGGCGGGTATGGCTTAGGCTGCAGAAATCCCCCCATCTTCAGTTCGACACTGCCGATATTGGGTGTTTTCTTGAAAGGTTTGAGGATATTGCGGACTCCGAAAACGCGAAGAGCGAGGACAAGGTCCGCACCGTCGTTCTCTTCATCATGGACAAAAGTAAGCTGCGGGATGTGGAGGATATGGCAGGTTATGAGGCTTGGGACTGGATTAGGCTCCGGGGCGAGATGATGGCGAGGTGGGGGAAGCAAGAACCCCTCTTTTGGGAAACGGATTTCGAGCGGGTGGCGGCGGATGCGATCTCGCGATGTGGGGTGTGGACGCGGAACGATTTGTCCGAGTACAAATCCCTGTTCAACCGTATCTATAGTTATTTAGCGAAGAACCAGGTGGTGGCGGGTCAGAAGGGAGTGATGAAACGGGCGTTCTTGGGCAGGCTTGTGCCACAACTTCGCGCGTGGGTTCAGCGGCACCTCTTCGAGCACGGGATGGTATTGCGGTTGGTGGACCAGAGTGTTATCCTTCTCCCGGACCTGAGGGCAATCAACAGGGCGGTAGAGAGCAATATCGATCTGGAGGAACTGATTGAGGACACGGCTAGGGCGTTCCCGTCAGCCTCGAAGAGACCAGCGGCTTCCTCAGCCCCGCCTCCAGCGCAGGAACTACACGCGGGCCCATCCACAACGAGTTGGCCGGGTACAATGGAGGTACTGGTGAATGAAATGACAGACATGCTGAAGGATCTGCGGATACTCCTCAATCGGGTAACGGCGCAGCCCGCGGCACAGCCCGCGGCCCAGCCAACAATCCAGTCAATGGCTTCGCCCCCGCCCCCTTGGCGCGATGAGCCGCCCCACGTGGGGGGGGGTCCTTGGCCTGGTAGCGGACCCTTGGGAGGGTTCTCGTCCCCAATCTGTACATATTGTGGCGACAGGAGACATTGGAGGTCAGGTTGCGCGGAGTTGACCAGGGATATGGACAAGGGATTGGTCTGCGCGTCCGGATCGACTTTCATATTTCCAACGGGTGAGCCAGTAAGTCTCGGACCCGACCACCGGTCCCCCTTTCACCAGGTCAGGACGAGAGCGCAGTCTGCAGGGGCCGCTCGGGTGTTGCTTGGGATTGTCACTGGGCCCTGCACGTGGCGAGCTCCGCGAGTGGAGGCGGAGGTTAGGGCGTTGGCGGCGGACAAGCAAATTTTATCAGAGAAGATGGAGGTAGACGTGAAGGAGCGGCTGGCGACTCAAGCCCTGAAGACTGGTGCGCCAGGACCGTTGGGCGACACGCCGTTGGCCGGCTCTGGAGGAAGAAGGAAGGCCGCAGAAGTGGTGCGGCGGGTGATGGGGAGCAACATGGCAGTTCCTCTCACGCTACGGGAGCTGGCCGAGGTCTCTCTGGCGGTCGTCGAAGAGATGGTTCAGGCGCTAAGGGAGTACAGGCGCGGCAGGGTTCCGGCAACGGTGCAGCGCGTGAACGCGGCGGAGGAGGGGGGGAACGCGAGCCATGCCCACCCAAGGCTGTGTCGGTCCCGCTTGCCTACGTCTCGATGAAGATCGCGGATCGGAAGGTGTGGGCGATGGTGGACAGCGGGTCGATGGTTAACTTGCTCCCGTCATAATTGGTAGACGAGTTGGGGTTGGTCCGGAGGAAGTGCGCCATGGGATTGCGGGCGCTCAACGGTGGAGAGTGTCGTGTGGACGGGGTGGTGGAAGGAGAAGAGGTGGAGGTCGCAAAGGTCCGTAAGCCGCTGTCATTCCTTTTGGTGGAGTGCGGCAACGTGATTTTGGGTCGACCGTTTATGTTTGGGTTCCGGGCCCGGATGGGGTTCAACAAGGAGGAAGGGACGGAGGCGCTGACGGTAGAGGACGCATCCGGGGCCAAGTTTGAGACAACGATCTCCAACCACGGGAAGGGGAAGTGGGTGTGGTCGGCGGCAGCTGGCAAGGAGACGGAATCCAACGGGGGGGAACGGCTGCGGGGGCCGCCTCACGGGGGATTTTGCCTAGTCGACCGCGGCAACCGCGCGGGACAGGCTCCGGTCTTGCGCGGGCGGCCGACTAGGGAGGAGCAGGGGGTGGAGGGAAGCGCCCGGAGGGCGCGGGTGGCAGAAGTAAGTTCTTTTCCTCGGTATGTGTCACCGGGAGGTACCGCGTTTCAAAAAACCTACCATAGTGCCACGCTTGTGAGCAAAGGCAAAAGCCGCGGGTTGATTGTTGCCAGGATCCATGACAACGACAACAGATGCGTGCGGATGGTTAGGTGTAACGCGGGGCGGTATAAGCCTGTGGCCCAAAAGGTCCGGCCTCGGAACGAAACAATGCAGCAGGGGCTGAACGGGTCCCTGAGACCGATCATCTGGTCTTGGAATCCCTGGGTAAGTCCATTGAAGACGTTGGGGTGGGTAACCCGGTCAGCGCGGATCACGGATGAAAGGATCGAGGCGCTTAACTTTGGGCCGGCGGGGTGGTTGAGTGCGGAGGAAAAGGATTTGCTGGCATCGGTGTTGGTGCTTTGCAAGAAGGCCCTCGCCTTTGGGATGGAAAAGCGCGGATTGTTGAAAAGAGGAATCGGCGACCCCTACGTAATCCCCACGGTGCCGCACAAACCCGGGCAAATCAAGCCAATTCCGATTCCCCGGTCCGTACGGGAGCCCTTTCTGGAGCTGGTTTGGGAGCGCGTTAGAACGGGTTTGTACGAGCAGTCCACATTGAGCTACTCTAGCCCAATCTTCGCGGTGGTTAAGCAGGACGGGAAGTTCCTGAGGATTGTCCATGACCTGCAGCGGCTGAATTCATTCACCATCCGGGATGCGGGATTGCCGTCACGGGTGGACAAATTCTTGGAATTGATGGCGGGGCACGCATGTTACGGACTGGTCGATGTGATGGGGGGGTACAATCAGCGGGAGCTCCACCCCAAATCGCGGCCATTGACCGCGTTTGAAACAGGGCTGGGACGAATGCAGTTGATGCAGCTGCCGCAGGGCGCGACGAACTCGGTGGCAGTTTACCAGGCTCAGATGACGTGGATACTACGGGACAACATCCCGGAGGGGACTCTGATCTTCATTGACGATGCGGGGATCAAGGGGCCGAAGACGGACTACGGGGGCGCGGCGTTGGAGGAAGCCCCGAGGATTCGCCGCTTCTTCTGGGAATACGCTAGAACGTTGGAGCGGGTCTTGTTCTGAATTGAGGAGGCGGGGCTTACGGTGTCAGGGAGTAAGTTGGCGGTTTGCGTTCCGGCGCTGGAGGTGCTGGGACACGTGGTGGGCGCCGACGGCTGGAGGATTGCGGAGAAGATACGGAATAAATTCCTCAAATGGCCGACTCCACAGACGCCTTCGCATATCCTCCAGTTTTTGGGGCTGTGCAGCTACGTCCGCATGTTCATTGAGCAGTTCGCGGAGGTGGCGAGTCCGCTGCGGGCACTTACGAGTAAGGGTGTGGCGTGGGAGTGGACGGCGGGGTGTGACGCTGCCTTTGCAAAGCTCAAGGAGATTGTGGGGCGCAACATTGTCCTCTGGGACCTCAACTATGAATTGGGAGGGATCGGCCTGGCCGTCAACTCTAGCGAACTCGGCGCGGGAGGCGTTCTGACGCAGGAGGAGGATGGTAAGGATAGGCCGGTTCTTTATGAATCCGTGACCTTCACCGCGACGTAAAGTTGGTATTTGCAACCGAAGTTGGAACTGTGCGGGGTCACCAAGATTGTGAAAAGGCTGCAGCATTTGCTTTGGGGGGTGAATTTCGAACTCTTGTTTGACGCGGAGGCTCTGGCGCGGATGATCAATTTGCCAACGCTGCCGAACGCCCCGATGACTAGGTGGGTCGCGTTCCTTCAACTCTTTGCCTTTAGTGTGGTTCATGTCCCAGGGAAGGCTTTCACAATGCCCAACATGCTGTCGCGGTACCCGTGCGAGGATCCGTTCAAAGGGGCGGAACACTTGGACGTGGAATCTCCGGTTATCCGGGTGGGCATGATGGAGACGGAGGTTGCTCTTGCGCTGCAGCAGTCCGGGCGTTACGCAATGTTGTGCTTCTTTCTGCAGGGTCTCTTATTTCCGGAAGGCACGTCGGAAACGGTAATTTGGTGGGCAAAACGGCGGACGACCAGCTTCTATTTGCAGGAGGGGCAACTGTGGTGGAGGTGCACCCCCGTGCCCCTGGTGGTCGCAACATCGAGGAGGGACCAGGAAGTGATTCTGCGGTGTCTTCACGACAGCCTTGGGCATTGAGGCAAGATCGAAACGCAGTGGCGGGTGAAAGCGAGTTTCTGGTGGCCACGGGTGGTACGCGCGGTGCGCAAGTGGGTGAAGTAATGCGAGGCTTGTCAGAGGCGGAGTTCTAGGCTCCCGAGGGAGGTGGGTCACCCTACGGGGGAGGACGCCTTGTTTGGACGGGTCTCCCTCGACGTGGTTCACATCAAGGCAGGGAAGTTCGCGTACTTGCTGGTCGCACGGGACAACTTGTTGGGTTGGGTTGAGGCGCGTCCGCTGGTCAAGCTGTCGGCGGAAAGGGTTGCCCAGTTTTTGGAGGAAGATTGGTTTGCGCAGTATGGTTCGCTCCGACTGTTCACCGTCAACGGGGGTGCGGAGTTCCGAGGCCGCTTGATGGGGTTAGTTCAGAGCTGCAGGGCTAAGTTCGGGCGGGTCACGGAGTACTACCCCGAGGGTGCCGGGATGATTGAAAGCGGCCACCAGCCGATCAAGGACACGCTGGTGAAGATGTGTGGCGAAGACGGGAAGCGGTGGCAGGAGACCCTTCCGGTGGTCCTCTTCGCGGACAGGATATTGGTCAAGCGCTCGACGGGCTACTTGCCTTATGAACTCCTCTACGGACAGCGCCCGGTCCCTCCGGTGGACATTGAGCTGGAGACTTTCTTGGGCATCAATTGGTGGAAGGTGAAGACCTCCGCGGAGCTCGTGGAGGCGCGCGCCAAACAGCTTCTCCGGCGGGACAAGACCCTGGCAAAGGCCGCGGATAGGTTGCGAAAGACCAGGACGGCGTCGGTCCGCTACTGGGACGAGCGCTGTTCCCATTGTCTCCGGGATCCGTTGCGGAAGGGGGACTTAGTGTTGCTGTACAACCGTAGTTTGGAGTCTCAGTGGGGTAAGCTTTTCGCCAACCGATGGAACGGTCCCTTCCGCGTGGCATCCAAGTTCGAAGGCGGGAGTTATCAACTCGAGGAATTGGATGGGGTGCCGCTCAAACGGAAGGCAGGGGCTTTGCACGTGAAGCGCTTCTTTGCACGCGGCTCCACCTCCTTTGACAAGACGGCTGGCGATGGCGCGGACGCGCGGGACGAACCTGAGGGTCCAGAGTCGATGGGCGGGTTGGGTTCGTCGGTTGAGGAGGAGCCCGTGCTTGACGCACCGCCCCGGAGGAGTGAAAGGCTACAAGTCGCTGGGGACAGTCTTCAAGTCGAAGGGGGGCGCGAGTAGGGCAAAAACCTGATTTGGTGAGGGGGTGTTCTAGCCGGTTCACAGCCGGGATGACTAGACACCCCAGAATGTCCGTTTTCCTATTTCTTGTGTAAACTGGTTTCGCGAATTGGTACTGGTGTTGGCTATGTTTGGTTTTTTTTTAGGGACCCGGGCGCGGCGCAAGCCAGGCCCATGAACGCAAGGACGAGCCCCGCGGATGGGCAAGCGGGACGAGGAGCGGAGGCCCCAGATATAAAAAAAAAAAAAAAAAAAAAAAAAAATAGTAATCTTTTTCTTTAAGGTTTGGATCTTTTTCTGTGTTTTTCTCTCAACCTGTTGTCTTGTGTATGGAGTAATGGGTGCGGATTATGGGTGGAACACGCGCGGGACGAGTCTGATTTGGTAAGGGGGTGTTCTAGCCGGTTCACAGCAGGAACAGCTAGACACCAATAGTATTGCAGGAACATGGGCCCAGCGCAATGCCAGGTCTTTGTACGCAAGGACAAGCCCCAGAATGAATGGTGGAATACAAGGTGGGACAAGGAGCGGAGTGCTGCATAAAAACAAAATTCTTCTCTTTCCTTCTCTGATCTTGGTTGGCTTCTCTTTATTACCTTTTTCCTTCTCTACAGATGGGTGTAATGGCGGTTGTAATGGGTACGGGAGGGTGTGGTTGAGGTAACGGTGGGAAGATCTCTGGGGACAGAACTCAAGTTGGGGTGGGATGTGGTGTTGTTATATAGCCTCGGATTGGGAAATGTGCCGCAGTTGGCACACTCATTGTGGCCTGCTTGGACATTGGAGTTGGCGCGCTCATCACGGCCTGCTTGAAAATTTGAGTTGGCGCACTCATTGCAGCCCCCTTGGACATTAGAGTTGGCACACTCATTGTGGCCCGCTTGGAAATTGGAGACCCAAGAATAGAGCCAGCCTGACCAGGTTTGCGGGCAGCTAGTTTGGGAGGATGGAGCGGGGCAATTGGGGCTATAGGAGTGGGGCAGGCCCACGCAAGCACGGGATGACTTGTGGGGCAGGAAATCACAAGGAGCACCGGAGGGATACAAATAACGTTGGGGGCTCCAAGTAGGGCATGGCAGTGGGCCACGTCATGAGAAGGACAAACAGGGTGTGTGTAACGGTAGGCGGTCTTGAAGTTGGTTGATGTATGGGAAAGGCTATAGGAGCAGGGCGGGAGTGCAAAAGCGCAGGCTAACCCGCAGGGCAGGAAATCATGCAGCGCACCGGGTGGGTATGGACAAAGCAGGGGGCTCCAAGAAGGGTGCAGTGGAGGGCCGCGTCATGGGAAGTAAAAACTGGGTGTGTGTAAGGGTAGGCCAGCTGAAGGGTGATTGCGGCATGGGAAAGGGTTAAGGCTAGGCTAGGGTTCTGGTTTATAGGGTTTCTTTTCTATTTTTGTTTGAAATTGTACTT
This sequence comes from Puccinia polysora, assembly GCA_025617555.3. Classification (NCBI taxonomy): domain Eukaryota; kingdom Fungi; phylum Basidiomycota; class Pucciniomycetes; order Pucciniales; family Pucciniaceae; genus Puccinia; species Puccinia polysora. Next base: position 41,889,825 of record CM062622.1, read on the forward strand.
AGATTAGGGTTGAGAGAGAGAGGACTTAAATACATGACTCTCAACTCTGGGTTGCAGGGGGGACATGGATTCATTCATGGATAGGTAGTTAAAGGAAAGGAAAGGAAGGAAATTCATCTCTCTCTCTCTTTACTGGAGCATCCTTATCCTTACCAATGCTAGGACCATCAATTTTGGACTACAAGGACAACTAGGAGAGTATTGCTCTCTTCCTTTCCACATTGGCATGCTCATTGCGGCCCGCTTGGACATTGGAGTTGGTGCGCTCATTGCGTCCCGCTTGGACATTGAAGTCAGCCCCCTTCAAAATTGGTGAACCAAGAATGGAGCCGGCCCAACCAGGTTTGCGGGCAGCTAGTTTGGGGAGGTAGAGTGAGGCAATTTGGGCTATAGGAGCGGGCCAGACGCGCGCAAGTGGGGGCCAACCCGCAGGGCAGGAAATCACCTGGCGTGCGGGGCGGATACAAACAACGTGGGGGACTCTTGAAATGATTGGAATAGTGGAAAAACCTGAAACTAGCTGTTATTTCAATCAAACAATCAAAATCAATAAAAAAACAGAATACAAGAGTTAAGAAGGAAAATTCAAACAGTTTAGAGGCAGGAGTTAATCACAAACAGGCAAACACAGTTCTACAGGCAAGATGATGGCCTCTAGATAGACTACATAGAACTGAGTGCACTAAGCGCTAAGAAGTCAATCTGAGTCTTTCACTTGATCTTGACGTCCTGACTTGTAGTACTGGTTTGGAAGTAAAAATGAGGTCAAAGCTGATAATGAGTTGATTTACCCATTCTGATACATACTATTTGCTGCTGGGACTTGATCAAACAGTGCAAAGGTTGGATCTTCAATCTTGAGGACTGATGCTGGTGACTCTGAAGTGGTTGACTGGGTGGATGGTCTTCTTTTTTTTTGGATCTTACCTTGAGTTTCAGGATAAGAGGTTGGCAGTAACTGATGGTGAACGTGCTGTGACATCCCAATGAAGAGCGCGCATGATCCGGTGATCTAACAACAGAAGCTTTGGAAAGACAAGAAGCGCAGAAGAAGTAAAGAAATCCTGAGACCTGAGTAACAACACACATAAGATAACAAAGCAAGACAGCAGAAGAGAATGAATTGAAGTCAAGTAACAATCATGTCAAATAATCAACACGCCGGCTAAACTTATTATCATTGATGATAAGTTAAGAACCAACATGTCAGAGTATTGCCTCTATTGCTATAGTAGCTGTGGCAGATACCTGCAAAAAAAATAATAATTGCCAAATATCAGTTTTAATGATTACACTGATAATATCAATAAAAAACTCAACTGATAGTAAGTTATCAGGAGTAAAAAAGCCACACCTTGAACCTCTAAAGAGATAAGGGGCCTAGCTTTAATAAATAAAGCTCAAAGGAGACTTGCTTACACAAGGAAGCTCACACCCTTTATGATAGCCTGAGAAGGACTATAACTCTAATAGGAACTTGGACTCGAAATTGAAGTTGATTGTTTGATTGATAATATAATAAGATGTTGAATTAAAAGTCCCCAGTCAATCCTCTTGGTGGACTAAGTTGGATGCGCTTGTTAATATGCAATATCTGGTTTATAAAATACAATGAGGAATAGGTCTTTTAGGGACAAGACCCTCCTCTTTTATATTGAAAGAGTCCTCAGGGGGACTCAGGGCATCATCAGGGGAGTACACCACTTTCCTAGATTTCGTCTCCAGTGGCTCAGAGCCCCAATCAATCATCCCCAATGTATAATAACATTTACATACTCATTGGGGTCTATTTTTGAGGTAAGGTTGTAATTTATTTACTCAGAAGTTTAAAGTTATGGGGGGGAATCACCCCAGTCACTTATTCCCCTTCAAGAGGACGCTCTCAAGGCTTCAGAATTGATCTCTGTAGATCTATCAGAGCAGGTGTTCAAAGAATTACAACCATATTATTAGATATTCTTAATCCACATAGATATGTATACTCTGGGTAAGTATTCCCACAGAGTTTATCTGCACCAGGGGAGTTTCCTAGCTTCTGAGTGTACGCTTTTCCAGCATGATTAACTTCTTGAAAGTTATCTACAAGCTGGAAGGAGAGTTCTTAGAAAATAATTTACAATTCACCTAAAAATCTGGGTTATGGTAGATAAGGATTATTACAGAATATAGTTTCCACAGAGGGAAATCTTTAAGGACATTAATTTTACATCCAATTGGAAGCTTCCAGAGGATTGTAATCTAGAGTAAAGTTATAAGATCTCCCATAAATTATAATATAAACCTTCAAGGTTTTATGGGATAATTTCTAATATCAAGACATACTATAAAAATATGATTATATGAAACTTTATATGTCAAAAATATGGATATTTAATGGACTAATGGAGGCTTGAAAACACTACCTAGGTACTCCGAAGGGTACTAAGACATTCCTTAACCACTATACTACCAAGACCTGTGAGTTGGGCAGCCTATAGGACACCAATACATGTCTCATGGCTGACACTCCCCCCCTCCAAAAAGAAATTACTCTATGAGGAATTTTTAGATCTATTTAAAGCCATATACTTTCTTAAAATAACGTCAGCATTTTTATTATCTTTAGCTTCTAGCCAAAGATCACTATCCGCTAACTTATTTGTGAACCTAACTAAATATAACCTCACATCTTTTCCATCTTTTCTAATTATCTTATGTTGTAGTATTTTATGAGGAATATTTTCATCAGTATGTTCCATTGGTGGTATGACAACCTTAGGAACGTTTCTACTAGGAAAGGACTTAAGTGGATCAATAAACCTTTTAACAAAACTAATTGGGAAAGTAGAATGCTTTCTTTCAAATTCTTTGGTTAAAATAACTTCCACTGCATTCTTACCATGAAGTGCTTTTACAGCAAATGGACCAACAAAAGAATCTCTCAATTTTCTATGTCCTGAAATATTACTAAAATTAACAGTAGAGATTAGTACCATATCACCTACTTTGAAATCATGATCTTTATGGCTCTTTTCCCATCTACTTTTATTATACTCTACTGCATCATTAACACACTTACTAGCATATGTTTCAGCTTTATTCATCATATCTCTAAAACAGTCAGCAGAAGGGTGTAACATTATAGTCTTGCTTAGCAACATGTCTCTAGGCATATGAGGTATCCACCCTCTTTCCAATTCAAAAGGTGAAATATTAGTAGTAGAATGCTTCCTGGAATTTTAGGCAAATTCTAAAGCTGGCAACAGAGATACCCAATTGTGAGTATATCCATCACTGTCCTTAAATTCAATGCCATAAGCACAGTATCTCCTGATCATGTCTTCCAATGTTTGTATCATCCTTTCTGCTAGACCATCAGTTTGAGGATGATAAGCTGTCGAGAAAGACAGCTTTTTTCCAAACAAATTAAAAAGACTTTGCCAAAATTCAGATGTGAATTTTGGATCTCTATCACTGATAATATTTCTTGGACATCCTACATCACTGACAATACTATTCCAAAAAAACATAGCAATGTCCATTGCAGAGCTATCTTTGTAGCATGGTAAGAATCTAACTCTCTTTGAGAATCTTTCCACCACTACTAACACACAGTTGAAATTATCCTTACCTCCTGGAGGTAATCTGGATACAAAATCCATGTTAATAGTGTGCCACCTTTCTTTTGGTTCTTCTATGGTCTGTAACAGACCATATCTTTTACCTGTAGACCTATTTGCTTTTTGACATCTCTCACAGGATTCACAATATGATCCAACAATTTTTCTCCAGTTTGGCCACCATGCTAGGATCTTAACTCTTTCAATAGTTCTATCTTTTGAAAGATGTCCAGAACAAACAATATCATGAAATTCACTCAAAATCATTTGTATATGATCATCAGGTACTAAAAATATTGAGCAACAATGAGCAGATTTATGATATATCAAACCATCTAAAAGGACAAACCTTCCTTCCATATAACTTTTTTTCCAATCTGCATCTAATCCCTCAATCAGATCTTTTGCACTTGACTTAGATTTCAATATCTCAAGGAGCAAAGAAGTATTCTTATTATTGGTATATGAATCAATTACAGAGTTCCAGAAGCTTTCAGCATTATTTGTCATTGAAATGCCCATAATTGGTAATTTATCTACATTATCCTCTTGGTAATAGGCTGGATTATCAATGTTATTGGGTAAAGCCCACCTAGACAGCCCATCTGCATTTTTATGTATTACTCCTTCTCTATGCACTATAGTCATGCACTCTCTCCATTGCTGGATAGCTATCTGCCACCTCAACATGCGCCTATTAGATGTCTTTAGATTCAAAAGTGATTTCATAGCTTTACAATCAGTAATGACCTCAAACTGACACCCATCCAAATAATAATACAATTTCTCTAAGGCCCAAACCAAGCACAAGCATTCTAGTTGTGACGCACCATATCTCTTTTCACTATCTTTAAGTTGCCTAGATATAAAGCATATAGGTCCTTCGACTGGTTTATCATTAACAATTTGCACTTGGTGCAATGCTGCTCCTAAACCTTCCATACATGCATCTGCATACAATTTAAATGGTTTCTTAGGGTCTGGGTAGAAGAGTAAAGGTGCACTTGTTAAACACTTTTTCAGCAACTCATAGGCCTCCATTCTTTCTGTGGTCATTTCAAAAGAAACATTGGGACTGCAGATTTTATAAAGACTAGAGGCTATGATACCAAAATCCTTAATATGTAACCTGTAATACCCTGCAAAGCCTAAAAAGCTTTGCATTTCTTTAACACTATTGGGAGTAGGTTTTAACAAAACTGCTGTCACTCTCTTCTGATCTATTCCTAAGGAAAATCCATTTACAATGTGTCCCAAGGCTTTTAACTCATTGAAACCAAATGAACACTTATTTGAAGAAATTTTCATTTTCATTTTAATCACTTTCTTCAAAACAATTGAAAACCTTGACATATGCTCTTCCCATGTCTCAGAAAATATCATAATGTCATCTATATATATGATTAACCAATTCTGCATCAATTCTTCATGAAATTCAGTTTCCATCATTCTTTTGGAAATGAGATGGTGCATTTTTGATACCAAATGGCATTCTTAGATATTCAAAAACGCCCAAGTGACAAACTATTCTCAAAAATTTTCTGCTTTCTTCATGTACAACATTTTGGTGAAACCCTTTCAAGACATCCATACAAGTGATATATTTTGCTTGGTGTAATTTACTCAATGATTCAACAATCTTGGGCATTGGATACCTATCTGGTGTTGTGTAAGAGTTTAATGCTCTAAAATCACCAACCATTCTAGATTTACCGTTGTTCCAAGCAATTATCACTGTGGTGGTAATGTCAACATCTTCATTAGCCCCTACTTTTCTGATGACCCCTAATTTCAGCAAAGTATTTATATGTTTTTTAAGCGCCTCTCTGCTCCTAGGGCTAGCAGGAAATGGATGTTTCCTTAAGGCAGGCGGATAAGGCCTTTCAATAGTTAAATTTATTTTAACATCATGACCTACAATGGATCCAAAAGGTTCATCAACAGTAGCAAATGTTTCCTTATGGTCAAATAAAGTGTTTGGCATACTACTTTTTTCTTCGTCACTTAGTGAGGAATTGATGTTAGATTCATTGATAATTTTATTACAAAAACTATCTTTACCAAGGTGATTGACAGAATCTAGTTGTTTTTGATTAAAATAGAATTTAACACTGTTACCAACAGTAAAATATGAAGACTTTTTACTTTGAAAAAAATTGAAAGAATATTCTTTCATATAGTCATTTCCTATTATGAAATAATTCATGGGAGCATTATCAACTACTACAAATTTAATTATGAACACAAATGAAGCAAATAATAATTTGGCTTTTACTGTCCCTAAAGAAATCAATTGTCCAGAGCAACTATGTAATTTAATAGCAGGAGCATTTATAACTGATTCTTTCCAATCTGGGCATAAGCTATCCAAATAGTTTCTGCTTACCACGGATTTGTATGCTCCACTGTCCAGTAGGACCTTACAAGGCTTATCACAAAATTTCATAGTGACTAATTCTTAATATGTTCTGATTGAATTTATGCAACCTATGATAGGTTCATCATCATCTTCCAAGGAACTATCTGACTCAGTCTCTTCAATACAATTATCCTGTCTACTAGAACTTTCACTACCAATTTTATTCACTTTCTTTGTTTTTGGCGGGGCAAACCCTTGAGGTATTTCCTACTTTACCACAAGTATAACAAGATATCTCTGTATTGGAAGTAGGATTTTTATTATTAGTTTTCTCCCTTTCTGTTCTGACTAAATTGTTATCTTTGGTTTGATAAATTTTCTTTCTCCCCAAAGATGTATCTTCCACTATGTCCTCTAATATATTAATCAAGTTAGAACAGTCACCATCAACTTTCATACTTGTCTTGACAGCAAAAGAAATTTCACCATCCATTAGTGAAAGCAGCTTGAATTTAATACTATCTTGATCTAGCATTGGGTCAAAAGCTCTTAGCCTTTTCTTTTGCCTTGTGACCCAACTAGCAGGACTAGTGACACCAGGTACAAACTTATCATTATTAAATGAAGTCATACATTTCCTTTTCCAATTTGGTGTACCAAATTTATTGTGCAATTCCTTTTTACAGAAGCTCAAACTTTGTACTCCAACAGCATTTCTTCTATCTCTGTACCAATCTGAAGCTATAACTTTAAACAGGATACTCAATCTGCTAGTGATTAAAGTATCAGGTAAACCTGTATCTTCTTGCAAGGTATCAATCCAAGATATGAATTCTGTGTGATCATATGCTCCTTCACCTGTGAAATTAGGCCACTCACTAATCTTGGGAAGACCTTGCAGAATATGCTCAAATATTTCACTATTGTTTCCTGGTTGTTCATGAGGTGATAAAACTTTTTCTTCACCTCTATCTTTACTCATAACTTGCTTACTATCCTGAAAAAGTGGTACACTATGTCTTATCTGTTTGGTATCTTCCAATTTATTGGAGATCATTAGCATATTTTTATCCAGTATGTCATTCAATTGCGCTATACTATTACTAAACATATTAAATAACTCTTTAGAGTTAGAGCTCTGCAGGGAAATTTCTTTTTCAAGTAAAGTGAATTTATCATTTACTTTAATTTCCAATAGCTCCATTGAATTGCTTAACTGTATAACAGCTGATGTCAAAGAATCAGTGCTTTCTTTCATGTCCTCAGTGGATAATTTATTGGTTTTTACATTTTCATTCAAATCTGCTTTCATTGTTTCCAACTTGTTCAAATCCTTATGATGCACCTTAGTTAAATCAAGCTCCATAGTTTTGTTGGTCACATATTCTAATTCTTTCATTGAGGCAGCCAAAAAAGATTTAAAATTCATACTAGTTGTCATAATATTATCATATTTATGACCCATGGAAGCAAAACCATCTATACAAAATTGGTTGGCATGTACTACTGCTTTTTTAATATGTAGTGTTTTATTAAAAACAATATCACAAAATTTCTCTAACATTATTTCTGAATCTAGGGACAAAATTACTTCTTCATTCTTTTGGCCCTTTCCCCCTCCAAGAATTGATAACCTCCTTGGAGAGACATGGCCATCCTCATCATTTCTCCATAAATGGAGTTCCTGTGTTCCCTTCTCTTTCTCATCCTCATATTTCTCTCTTGATGAGGGTGGGATGGACTCTCCAAGGGAACCTGGGAGGTTGATGCTTGAGCTGACTGGTTCACTGGAATCAATCTTTTTACCTTTGATTTGGGGATCATTGGTTTCTTGATCTTTGTTGGATCCCAGTTTTCTGTCTCCCTCATCAGTTTTTCCCTTCCTATTATCTTCATCAAAGCTCTATAAGTTGCCAGAGCCTGAGTCAGGTAAGTTGCCTGATTCTGCACATTGTCTGCTGCCACTGCTTCCAGATATTTCATCTTGTTCTGGGTGTGGCAGGTCAGCAGATTTGCCACTCCTGGTGGAAGGCTGTCTTTTCTGGCGTCTGAACTCTCCAGCTGGCACAAGGTCAGCTCCCTTGCTCCTAGTAAACATAATTAAATACAAAATCAGTGTTTGAAATTATCAAAACACAGTACTGATTTTTCTTATTTAATTTATTTATTTTTTATCTTTTGTTTTATTTTTTTTTATTCCTTGAATAACAAAAGTTAACTCACTGCGCGTTACTTCTATTTGTAATTTAGATTGAGATCTCACTGACAACTGATCAGATACAATCCGGTCCAGGGCTGACGCAGAGTCTCCTCTGCTGGAAGTCTCCTGCACAAAGCTGCGGGCCCTTCCTTTGTTCAAGGGGAGGAATGAGTCGATGGACAATTGCTTTGACGACACTGGAAGACCAGACTTTCAGTCGTCAATCTTCTTCTCTCTTTTTTTTAATGAGTTATAACTGAAATCCGCGGACTTACTGTTTGGCAATACTTGTTGAGGATTTTTGTAAGTCTGCGCAAAGGTTGCCAGAACAAAAATTCAGAATTTTTCAAATTTCCGCGTCGATTTCCATATTTGGCAAGGTATGTGTCGCAACCTTGACGTTTATCTCCTTTATGGTTTTTGCTTTTTTTTTTCAAAGAAAGGAAAAAAAAACCTTGATCAGTAACTTGAGACACCAAATGCAATTGTAACTACAAAACGCGAGGGCAAAGGCTTACCTTTGGCTACGAGTACTTTCAGTATTAGGAGGACTAAAAAAAGGAACAATTTTGATTAACACAATCCACTATATAGTATTTTTTTTTTTATTAAAAAAAAACTTACTGTCTTCGGAAATCACCTTTAATGGTGATCTGAGCAAAAACCAATCGAGCTAAGCGCTTCCTTTACTTCGGCAATCTAAAAAAAAAAAAAACCAATCAAAATAATTTTTTTTTTTTTAAAAAAAAAAAAAAATTGTTAAAGAATTCGCTTTTTTTATAATTTTGATTGTAATGTTTTTTCTTTTTGTTTTTTCTCCTTACTATTTTTTTTTCTTAAAAAAATAATTTCTGGAATCGATAGTACTCACCCCAAAGTTGACGTGAGAAAACTTTAACAAGTTACAAGTGTTTTTCTGTGATCAAAAGATTATAAAAAACAAAAAAAATCAATTTTCAAAAACAATTTTTTTTTTATATATAAGTTTATTTTTGTTTTCTTTCTTATTCTTCAAAAGCAATTCTGCAATCAACCACACTCACTACAATGCTTGATTGGATACAATTTAAACAGCACCAACTTTTCACTTTGCTTAAAAAAAAGTTGTTTTTCTAAAAACAAGAAAACAATTTTCGAAAATTTTGGTCAATTTACTTATGTTATATATATATTTCTTATATATTTATTTTTTTTTTAAAAAAAAATGACTTTTTATATCAAAAAAAAAAATTAAATCTTACTGGTTATCTGAGAAAACCTCAAACTAGTACTTAAGTGTTTAAAGCACTTCAGCAAAATCTAAAAAATTAACACCAAATTTCGAAAATTTTTGGTTATTCTTAGTATATATATTTTTGTTTTTAAAAATTTTTCTGTCATTAAAATATAATTTCAAGTTGATTAACAGGGATTCTTACTTTAACAGGCCAAAAAGTCGAAAATTTGGTTCAAAAGGAGATGAGGCCCCCAATTGTCAGAGTATTGCCTCTATTGCTATAGTAGCTGTGGCAGATACCTGCAAAAAAAATAATAATAATTGGCAAATATCATTTTTAATTATTAAACTGATAATATCAATAAAAAACTCAACTGATAGTAAGTTATCAGGAGTAAAAAAGCCACACCTTGAACCTCTAAAGAGATAAGGGGCCTAGCTTTAATAAATAAAGCTCAAAGGAGACTTGCTTACACAAGGAAGCTCACACCCTTTATGATAGCCTGAGAAGGACTATAACTCCAATAGGACCTTGGACTCGAAATTGAAGTTGATTGTTTGATTGATAATATAATAAGATGTTGAATTAAAAGGCCCCAGTCAATCCTCTTGGTGGACTAAGTTGGATGGGCTTGTTAATATGCACTATCTGGTTTATAAAATACAATGAGGAATAGGTCTTGTAGGGACAAGACCCTCCTCTTTTATATTGAAAGAGTCCTCAGGGGGACTCAGGGCATCATCAGGGGAGTACACCACTGTCCTAGATTTCGTCTCCAGTGGCTCAGAGCCCCAAGCAATCATCCCCAATGTATAATAACATTTACATACTCATTGGGGTCTATTTTCGAGGTAAGGTTGTAATTTATTTACTCAGAAGTTTAAAGTGATGGGGGGGAATCACCCCAGTCACTTATTCTCCTTCAAGAGGACGCTCTCAAGGCTTCAGAATTGATCTCTGTAGATCTATCAGAGCAGGTGTTCAAAGAATTACAACCATATTATTAGATATTCTTAATCCACGTAGATATGTATACTCTGGGTAAGTATTCCCACGGAGTTTATCTGCACCAGGGGAGTTTCCTAGGTTCTGAGTGTACGCTTTTCCAGCATGATTAACTTCTTGAAAGTTATCTACAAGCTGGAAGGAGAGTTCTTAGAAAATAATTTACAATTCACCTAAAAATCTGGGTTATGGTAGATAAGGATTATTACAGAATATAGTTTCCACAGAGGGAAATCTTTAAGGACATTAATTTTACATCCAATTGGAAACTTCCAGAGGATTGTAATCTAGAGTAAATTTATAAGATCTCCCATAAATTATAATATAAACCTTCAAGGTTTTATGGGATGATTTCTAATATTAATACATACTATCAAAATATGATTATATGAAACTTTATATGTCAAAAATATGGATATGTAATGGACTAATGGAGGCTTGAACACACTACCTAGGTACTCCGAAGGGTACTAAGACATTCCTTAACCACTATACTACTAATACTTGTGAGTTGGGCAGCCTATAGGACAGCAATACATGTCTCATGGCTGACACAACATATTTTGCCAGTCTAGAGACTGCCATTGCATTGGCAGCCTTGGTCAGCGGATTCGCTAGCATATCATGAGACAAAATCAATTTAATTTGGATCTGTTTATTTTGCCAGTCGTTTTGTAAGCTCTTGAGCTTAATATCAATGTATTCAGCATGTGAATTGGTTCTGAACTTTTTAATTTTATCGTCCAAACCCTTGTTGTTGATTAAATGCATCAGAGATTCAAATGTAGTTCGCCATACTTCGGATATAAGATGATTCAGCCATCTAGCTTCAAGTTCACTGGCAGATAGAGAGTTACACTTGGATTCAATTGACAACAGGGCAATGCATCTCTGACACGGGCTTGTCCAATAAAGAGGGGATCCCTAGAAGAGATTGATAAAGCCGGTTTGAGAGAGATGGGTTACAGGCTTGTCACCTCAGGTAGCATTGCTGTAGGTGATGAGATGGTGGGAATTGCTTCTCAATTTTAAATTTAGTTTGTAGTTGATGGTCTTAAGTAAATAACGCCACACTCGAAAGACCTCGTTCCAGTGAAGTATTCCAGGGTTCTCTGAGAATCTCACCAGATTAGAAATGGCAAAGCTAATGTCAGGTCGCGCTAAAATTGCTATGAAATTGAGTCTTCCAATGGGCAATTGATAGTTGACATTCATTTGTTTGAACTTAGCTATCTCTTCTTCTGTGGCTGGTGCCAGATGTGCGCCAGTCAAGCATGGATTAGATAGAGGTTTTGCATTCAAGTGGTTCAGCTCTTCGAGTCCTTTTTGGATATGATTTGGGAGAGAGAGACTGATTGAATTCTTGTCTTTCTCAACCTTCATCCCAAGCAGTGTATCGACTTTGTGAGCTGATGAGTCCTTGAACTTGTTCAGGAAGAGAGTTTTAAATTTATCCACTTCCCCCACCACAACTAAATTGTCAACATGAAAGAATAGAGAAGTTACCCCGTCTTTATGATGGTATAGGCAATGGTTGCAGTTGCTTTCCGTAAAGCCTATGCTTCTGATCCATTTTCTGAGTGTCTTGTACCAATTGAGTGGGGCTTGTTTTAGTCTGTACAACAATTTTACCAACTTTAAATATTTTGACTTTCTTTGAGAGCGGAAAGGAGTCCTAATATAAACCTTTTCCTCCAGGGGGGCGTGCAAGAATGCCCCCTTCAAATCAAATTTGAGAATTGAAAGTCCTTTGTCGACCGAGTAGATTAGCAGAGCTCTGAGCAATGCGATCTTACCAGTGGGTGCAAAGGTTTCAAAATAATCAATGCCATAGCGTTGATTGAAGCCTTGCACACATACCCTTGCTTTGAGAGCCTTTTCCCTGGGGTGAAGATCCTGCTTGCAACAGAATGCCCAGGTTGTATTAAGTGGGTTGGTGACTCTGGATTCATCTACATCCTCCCATACCCCTAGCTCCTCTTCCATATCCAACTCCTTATTTTTCAGTGCAATCCATTTGGGATCCATGATTGCGTCATGAATTGAACCTGGTAAAGTTGTGTGGTGGTAACCATACTGCTCCGGTGGTTTGAGTTGGCTTCTGTCGCAAAGTTTAGGAATTAACATTTCTTGAACAGATGATTCCAAGCTTTCAGAGCAAGACAAATCTGGATTGTCATCCAAGGGTAATTCTGGTTTGACGTCAAATGGGGAGCCAGAATTGCTCTCCCCGTGAATTGATTCAGGTTCTTGACCAGCTGTTGGAGTCAGTTGAGGTCTGGTAGTGTTTTCTTCATCTTTGTTCAGGATGGATTCTCCGTTTGTGACTTGAGATTTCAGAAATTGAACATGTTTGGTGTTTACAATCTTGCCCCATTTGGTGAGTACCTTATAGGAGAGGAGTCAAGGATTGAAGCCAAAAGGGCAACCTTCCCCACCCTTCTCGCTAATTTTTGAAGGAATTTTTGTATTGTTGAGTAGATAGACGCACACAGTACCTACTGGTTTTAAAAAATCCTTTGGTAAAGAAGTTCCATGCATAAGTTCCCAGGGACTTCTTGACTTGGTGTCCTGGGGTATTTGGTTTAATTCCGGGCAGCAACTCTGAATAACCACGTTCCAACAGCTCTTTGGTACATTTGTTGCCAAACTGAAGACAGATCTTAAAGATTCCATGATAGTTTGGTTGGCTTGCTTGGCTTTTCCATTATGCTGAAAGTGATAGGGTTCTGTCACGCTTCGCACTTAAGGATTATTGTCTTCACCACTTCAACATGTCCTCTCCTCAGTACCATCTACCTCAGTCTAAAAGCATGACACAAATAAAAGCACAAGATCAATGGTGCAATCCGCTATTTCCTCTGGCTTGCGCTGACCTTCCAATCTTGGCAACCAACTCAGTATATACTTGCAAACTTTGCGGTTAACTCCATACCGGTCGGCCATCCATTATGAGATCCAATCTCCTTCCCTGGCCAATCAACAGCCTTGGACTTCCATCTTTGGTCATGCATTGTTTGTTAGCTTGCATCTACGTCTAACTAAGCCATCACTACTGTATAGTTTTCAATTGGACTAGTCCCTACCCTGCATACACTATTACCTCTCATTTGCATTACCTTCAATGTCACTCACTCCTATCTCAATTTGTCATGCAATTGTACACTCAGATTCTATTGTCTCGCACTGACGCTAAGACCTTGGATCTATACCACTGCTTCATTTCCTATTCCGTTTGTTTCATTCATTGTCTCACTGCTTCAACTGTAGTTAGCTCATCACCAGGTTGTATCTAGTCACTTTGGATTACCTTATAAGGGCTATCCACTTTCCTGATGATTGTCTCCTCAGTTAGTTAATTTCATACGTTCTTGCATTTTGCTGCAACCTAGTTATCACATTGGACTCAGGTTGAGTTTCCTTCTTTGGAACACATTCCATTCATCTTGCCATTGTGGAAACTTAAGAAGAGTTACCTTCGCAAGTTGTCCTGAGTTCCGGAAGTTATTGGTCTAGCGTCTGTAAGATGATTGGGCGCGATGAGTTTTAAGAAGAGAGAGTGATGATATGATGAAATTCCTTCCTTCTCCTTCCGTAAGGTGATGATGATCCTCCCCAACCCAGAGTTGAGGGTGAGGTCTTGAGTCCTCCCCCTCAACCCTAGCCTAAGTACAACCACAAACAACAAGAACGAGTGATGAAATACAACCCTAAGCCGCAGAACCCTAGCCCAACCCTATCCCTCCATCCCTCGCCATTACCCGCGCCCTTTGGTATTAACATAGCCCGGTTTGTCCTTCTCATGGCGCTGCCCTCCGCCGCGCCCTACTCGGAGCCCCCCGTGTTTCCGTCCGCACCGTCTGCGGATCCCGCGATCCGCGGGTCGGCCCACGCTTATGCCCGCGCGGGCCTCCCCAGCGCGTATAGCCCATGATTGCCCCGCCCTCGCCTTCCGCACTAGCCACCCGCAAGCTTGGTCGGGCCGGCTCCATCACTTGGTCCGCTTCTTCTGGGCGGGTCGCGGCCCGGCGCCGCCTAAGGTAGGCCCGACCCATACCTGTTGCGGAGCCCCGCAGCCCCTACTGCTGAGCCCGCAGCAGGCACTGCTGAGACCGCGCGCACGCCAGATGCTGAGCCCGACCTACCCAACTGCTGAGCGCACAGCCCGCGACGCAGCTCTTGATCCGGGGTTATAAATACGACACCAAATCCCCCCCCAAGTTGAGTTCTGTCCCCAGAGGTCCTTCAATCATCACCTCGCCCCTGCCGCACCTACCAAACCGCTTCCACCCCCACCCCCCAGTCCACCACTAGCCGTCTTAGCCACGCTCCTCCTCCGCTCCCCGCCATTGCCATGATCCTCTGCGATTTCTGTGCCCGGCACGGGCTAGTCTGCACGATTTTCCCTGGTTGACGTGCCTGCGGTTCCTGCCATCCCGGTCACCGCCGCTGCTCGCTGGGGGAGGGTATGCCACGCCCTCAACCCTCATCTGGCTCTTGTCTCCGGCCGCGCAAGAGGGCCCGTCCGGACTCGTTCATGGTTTCGGACAATGACTTGGTCTTGGAGCACTTGTGGACTCCTCCTGGATTGCCCCCTGGCCATCCCTCCCCAAGCTCGGACCGCAACTCCACCTCTCCATACCGTTGCGCTGGACCTCCCCGCAAGGAGAATTACCCAAACTTTGCGGCGTACCGGGTGGCCATGCAATTCTGGGCAGACCGGGTTCGAGTGACGCAAGGCGCGAGGGACCCGCGCCTTGATGAGATTCTCCGGCGTCGTTCCCCTGGTCCTCCTCCAGCTCCCGCTCCTCCTCCAGCTCCGGCTCCTCCAGCCCCGGCTCCGAGCCCGACCCCTCCTCCAGCCTCCCATCCATTGTTGGACTCAGACAAGAGGCCCCCAACCCCGCAATGCACCCCTTAACCGCCCACGTCACCCATCATTATCTGGTCGCCGCCTCCTGCCAGTCCGAGCGGTCCAGATGGTCCCCCGGAGGCTGCCTCCTCCCCGGTCCCGCCTCCCCCCAACCCGCGCAAGATTCCGGACATTCCTGTCCTCCCGGCTCTCCCGCTTGCGAGGTTTGATGCGATGGCGGACGACGCGGACGGGCTACTCCGGGGATTCCTGGCGGTCCCTCGAGCCCACACCACTGATGACCGTTGGGAACTCTTGGCGGCCTTCCGAACCCTGGTTGGGGCGGCTTGCGCGGACGCGGAGGATATGATGAGGACCCACTTGACTTAGACGGATCGCCCCCCCCCTTTTCCTATTTTTTCCATAGTTCCTATTCTGCGCCCTTTTGCAAAGAAACCGACTTTTGCCGCGCCATCTTGTGAGAGCCTTGAGAGAATTCCGCGTACACACGTTATGAGTGAGAGTGAGACTGAGAATGAGAGCAAGGTTGAGAATGAGACAAAATTGAGATCCGCGCCCCGCCCGTGCACTGAGCCAAAGAAGTTTTCCGGAAGGTACCTGGTCCGCCCCAGCCAAACTGCCACACAGTTCCCCGTACCCACCCTGCAATAAACAAAACAACCCTACACCAGCGCGCGCAGACAGTTATCCAAGAGAGAGAAAGAGGACATAAGGGAAACAAACACTCTGGGGTGTCTAGCTGTTCCGGCTGTGAACCGGCTAGAACACCCCCTTACCAAATCAGACTCGTCCCGCGCGTGTTCCACCCATAATCCGCACCCATTACTCCATACACAAGACAACAGGTTGAGAGAAAAACAGAGAAAAGATCCAAACCTTAAAGAAAAAGATTACTATATATATATATTTTTTTTTCATGATTGGGCCTCCGCTCCTCGTCCCGCGTGCCCATCCGCGGGGCTTGTCCTTGTGTTTACGGACCCGGCTTGCGCCACGCCCGCGTCCCTAAAAACCAAACGTAGCCGACACCAGTACCAATTTGCAAAACCAATTTATACAAGAAATAGGAAAACGGACATTCTGGGGTGTCTAGTCATCCTGGCTGTGAACCGGCTAGAACACCCCCTCACCAAATCAGGTTTTTGCCCTACTCGCGCCCCCCAACTTGATGACTGTCCCCAGGGACTTGTAGCCTTCTACTCCTCCGGGGCGGCGTGTCAAGCGCGGGCTCCTCCTCAACCGACAAACCCAACCCGCCCATCGATCCTGGACCCTTGGCTTTGTCCCGCGCGTCCGCGCCATCGCCAGCCATCTTGTTGAAGGAGTTGGAGCCGCGTGCGAAGAAGCGCTTCACGTGCGAAGCCGCGGCCTTCCGTTTGAGCAGCGCCCCATCCAATTCCTTGAGTTGATAACTCCCGCCTTCGAACTTGGATGCCACGCGGAAAGGGCCGTTCCATTGGTTGGCGAAAAGCTTACCCCACTGAGACTCCAAACTACGGTTGTACAGCAACACTAAGTCCCCCTTCCGCAACGGATCCCGGAGACAATGGGAACAGCGCTTGTCCCAGTAGCGGACTGACGCCGTCCTGGTCTTTGGCAACCTATCTGCGGCCTTCTCCAGGGTCTTGTCCTGCCGGAGAAACTGTTCGGCGTGCGCCTCCACAAGCTCCGCGGAGGTCTTCACCTTCCACCAATTGATGCCCAAGAAAGTCTCCAGTTTTATGTCCACCGGAAGGACCGGGCGCTGTCCGTAGAGGAGTTCATAAGGCGATTAGCCCGTCAAGCGCTTGACCAATATCCTGTCCGCAAAGAGGACCACTGGAAGGGTCTCCTGCCACGGCTTCCTGTCCTTGCCACACATCTTCACCAGCGCGTCCTTGATCGGCTGGTGACCGCGTTCAATCATCCCGGCACCCTCGGGGTAGTACTCCGTGACCCGCCCAAACTTAGCCCCGCAGCTCTGAACCAACCCCATCAAGCGGCCTCGGAAATCCGCGCCCCCGTCGACGGTGACCAGTCGGAGCGAACCATACCGCGCGAACCAATCTTCCTCCAAAAACTGGGCTACCCTTTCTGCCAACAGCTTGACCAGCGGACGCGCCTTGACCCAACCCAACAAATCTTCCCGCGCGACCAGCAGGTACGCAAACTTCCCCGCTTTGATGTGAACCACGTCGAGGGAGACCCGTCCAAACAAGGCATCCTCCCCGTAGGGTGACCCACCTCCCTTGGGAGCATAGAACTCCGCCTCTGACAAGCCTCGCATGACTTCACCCACTCGCGCACCGTGCGTACCACCCCCGGCCACCAGAACCTTGCTTTCACCCGCCGCCGCCTTTCGATCTCGCCCCGATGCCCAAGGTTGTTGTGAAGACACCGCAGAATCACCTCCTGGTCCCTCCTTTAAGTTGCGACCACCAGGGGCACGGGGGTGCACCGCCGCCACAGTTGCCCCTCCTGCAAATAGAAGTTGGTTGTCCGCCGTTTTGCCCACCAAATTACTGTTTCCAACGTACCTTCCGGAAATTGGAGAACCTGCAGAAAGAAGCACAACGTTGCGTAACGCCCGGACTGCTGCAGCGGAAGGGCAACCTCCGTCTCCATCATGCCCACCCGGATAACTGGATATTCCATGTCCAAGTGTTCCGCTCCTTCAAACGGATCCTGGCGCGGGTACCGCAACAGCAGGTTGGGCATTTTGAACGCCTTCCCTGGAACATAAACCACACTAAAGGCAAAGAGCTGAAGGAACGCGACTCACCTAGTCATAGGGGCGTTTGGCAGCGTCGGCAAATTGATCATCCGCGCCAGAGCCTCCGCGTCCACCAAGAGTTCGAAATTCACCCCCCAAAGCAAATGCTGCAGCCTCCGCACAATCTTGGTGACCCCGCACAGTTCCAACTTTGGTTGCGAATACCGACTCTCCGTCGCGGTGAAGGTTACGTATTCATAAAGAACCGGCCTATCCTTACCATCCTCCTCCTGCGTCAGAACGCCTCCTGCGCCGAGTTCGCTAGAGTCAACGGCCAGGCGGATCCCTCCCAAATCATAGTCAAGGTCCCGGAGGACAATTTTGCGCCCCAAAATCTCCTTGAGCCTTGCGAAGGCAGCGTCACACCCCGCCGTCCACTCCCATGCCGCACCCTTACGCATCAGTGCCCGCAGCGGCCTCGCCACCTCCGCGAACCTCTCAATGAACATGCAGACGTAGCTGCACAGCCCCAAAAACTGGAGGATATGCAAAGGCGTCCGTGGATTCGGCCATCAAGGACTTTGTTCCGTTTCTTCTCCGCGATCCTCCGGCCGTCAGCGCCCACCACATGTCCCAGCACCTCCAGCGCCGGAACGCAAACCACCAACTTACTCCCCAACACCGTAAGCCCTGCCTCCTCAATCCAGAACAAGATCCGCTCCAACGTCCTCGCGTATTCCCAGACAAAGCGGCAAATCCTCGGGGCTTCCTCCAACACCTCGCCCCCGTAGTCTGTCTTTGGCCCCTTGATCCCCGCATTGTCAATGAAGATCAGAGCCCCCTCCGGGATGTTGTCCCGTAGTATCCACGTAATCTGAGCCTGGTAAACTGCCACCGAGTTTGTCGCGCCCTGCGGCAGCCGCGTCAACTGCATTCTTCCCAGCCCTGTTTCAAACGCGGTCAACGGCCGCGAATCAGGGTGGAGCTCCTGCTGATTGTACCCCCCCATCACATTGACCAGTCCGTAACACACACGCCCCGCCATGAATTCCAAGAACTCTTCCACCCACGGCGGCAATCCCGCGTCCCGGATGGTGAATGAATTCAGCTGCTGCAGGTCATGGATGATCCTCAGCAACTTCCCGTCCTGTTTAACAACTGCAAAGATCGGGCTAGAGTAGCTTGATGTGGACTGCTCGTACAAACCCGTTCTAACGCGCTCCCGGACCAGCTCCAGAAAGGGCTCCCGCACGGTCCGAGGGATTGGAATCGGCTTGATTTGCCAGGGTTTGTGCGGCACCGTGGGGATTACGTAGGGTTTTCCAATCTCTCTTCTCAACAATCCGCGCTTGTCCAGCCCAAAGGCAAGGGCCTTCTCGCGAAGCACCAATGCCGATGCCAGCAAATCCTTCTCCTCCGCACTCAACCTCCCCGCCGGCCCAAAGTTAAGCGCCTCGATCCTTTCATCCGTGATCCGCGCCAACCGGGTTACCCACCCCGACGTCTTCAATGGACTTAAACAGGGATCCCAAGACCAGATGATTGGTCTCAGGGGCCCGTTCAGCCCCTGCGGCATTGGTTTGTTCCGAGGCCGGACCTTTTGCGCCACAGGCTTATACCGCCCCGCGTTACACCTAACCATCCGCACGCGTCCGTTGTCGTTGTCGTGGATCCTGGCAACAATCAAGCCGCGGCTTTTGCCTTTGCTCACAAGCGTGGCACTATGGTAGGGTTTTTGAAAAGCGGTACCTCCCGGTGACGCATACCAAGGAAAAGAACTTACTTCTGCTGCCCGCGCCCTCCGCGCGCTTCCCTCCCCCCTTTGCTCCTCCCTAGTCGGCTGCCCGCGCGAGACTGGAGCCTGTCCCGCGCGGTTGCCGTGGTTGACTAGGCAAAATCCCCCGTGAGGCGGCCCTCGCAGCCATTCCCCACGTCGGATTCCGTCTCCTTGCCAGCCGCCGCCGACCGCACCCACTTCCCTTTCCCGTGGTCGGATATTGTTGTCTTGAACCTGGCCCCCGACGCGTCCTCTACCGTCAGCGCCTCCGTCCCTTCCTCCTTGTTGAACGCCATCCGGGCCCCAAACCCAAACATAAATGGTTGACCCAAGATCACGTCGCCGCACTCAACCAAAAGGAATGACAGAAGCTTCTGGACCTTTGCGACCTCCACCTCCTCTCCTTCCACCACCCCGTCCACCCGACACTCACCACCGTTGAGTGCCCGCAATCCCATGGCGCACTTCCTCCAGACCAACCCCAACTCGTCCACCAATCTCGACGGGAGCAAGTTAACCATTGACCCGCTGTCCACCATTGCCCACACCTTCTGATCCACGATCTTCATCAAGACGTAGGCAAGCGGGACCGAAACGGCCTTGGGTGGGCACAACTCGCGTTCCCCCCCTTCCTCCGCCGCGTTCACGCGCTGCACCGTCGCCGGAACCCTGCCGCGCCCGTACTCCCTTAACGCCTGCACCATCTCTTTGACGACCACAAGAGAGACCGCGGCCAGCTCCCGTAGCGTGAGAGGGACCGGCATCTCGCTCCCCATCACCTGCCGCACCACTTCTGCGGCCTTCCTTCTCCCTCCAGAGCTGGCCGACGGAGTGTTGCCAGACGGTCCTTGCGCACCAGTCTTTGGGGCTTGAGTCGTCAGCCACTCCTTCACGTTTACCTCCATCTTCTCTGACAAGATTCGCTTGTCCGCCGCCAACGCCCTAACCTCCGCCTCCACTCGCGGAGCTCGCCACGTGCCGGGCCCGGTGACAATTCCAAGCGACACCCGAGCGGCCCCTGCAGACTGCGCTCTTGCCCTGACCTGGTCCAATGGGGACGGGTGGTCGGGCCCAAAACTTACCGGCTCACCCGTTGGAAATATGAAAGTTGATCCGGACGCGCGGACCAATCCCCCGTCCATATCCCTTGTCAACTCCGCGCAACCCGACCTCCAATGTCTCCTGTCGCCACAATATGTGCAGATTTGGGCCGTGAACCCTCCTGAGGGTCCGCTACCAGGCCGAGGACCCCCCACCACGTGGGGCGGCTCATTGCGCTGAGGAGGCGGGGGCGGAGCCGTTGACTGTATCATTGGCTGGGCCGTGGGCTGTGCCGCGGGCTGGGCCGTTACCCAATTGAGGAGTATCCGCAGATCCTTCAACATGTCCGTCATCTCATTCACCGGTACCTCCATCGTACCCAGCCAACTTGTTGTGGATGGGCCCGCGTGTAGTTCCTGCGTTGGAGGCGGGGCTGAGGAAGCCGCTGGTCTCTTCGAGGCTGACGGGAACGCCCTAGCCGTGTCCTCGATCAGTTCCTCCAGATCTATCTTGCTCTCTACCTCCCCGTTGATTGCTCTCAGGTCCGGGAGAAGGATGATACTCTGGTCCACCAACCGCAATACCATCCCGTGCTCGAAGAGGTGCCGCTGAACCCGCGCGCAAAGTTGTGGCACGAGCCCACCCAAGAACGCCCGTTTCATTGCTCCCGTCTGACCCGCCACCACCTGGTTCTTTGCTAAATAACTATAGATACGGTTGAACAGAGATTTGTACTTGGACAAATCATTCCGTGTCCGCACTCCACCTTGCGAGATTGCATCCGCCGCCGCCCGCTCAAAATCCGTTTCCCGGAAGAGTGGTTCTTGCTTTCCCCACCTTGCCATCATCTCGCCCCGGAGCCTAATCCAGTCCCGAGCTTTGTAACGGGCCATATCCTCCACATCCCGCAGCTTACTTTTGTCCGTGATGAAGAGAACGACGGTGCGGACCTTGTCCTTGCCCGTCGCGTTTTTGGAGTCCGCGATATCCTTGAACCTTGCAAGAAAACGCCCAATATTGGCAGTGTCAAACCAAAGATGGGGAAATTTCTGCGGCCTAAGCCATACCCGCAGTGGGGCCTCGGCCGCCTGTGAAGGCTCCAACCGAGGGGGGGCAAAGCCGCCGGTCCAAGTGGTTGGAGGTGGGGGAGGTGTTGGTCCGCTGACTCCCACCTGGGGGGGAAATGGGGGCGGATTGGTCAATCCTGGAGTAGTTGTTGGCAACATCGCGTACGCTATCTTTGAGAGACTGAGACAAAAGGTGACTTCCCAGCCAGACCCCCAGATGTGGAAACTTAAGAAGAGTTACCTTTGCAAGTTGTCCTGAGTTCCGGAAGTTATTGGTCTAGCGTCTGTAAGATGATTGGGCGCGATGAGTTTTAAGAAGAGAGAGTGATGATATTATGAAATTCCTTCCTTCTCCTTCCATAAGGTGATGATGATCCTCCCCAACCCAGAGTTGAGGGTGAGGTCTTGAGTCCTCCCCCTCAACCCTAGCCTAAGTACAACCACAAACAACAAGAACGAGTGATTAAATACAACCCTAAGCCGCAGAACCCTAGCCCAACCCTATCTCTCCATCCCTTGCCATTACCCGCACCCTTTGGTATTAACGTAGCCCGGTTTGTCCTTCACATGGCGCGGCCCTCCGCCGCGCCCTACTCGGAGCCCCCCGTGTTTCTGTCCGCGCTGTCTGCGGATCCCGCAATCCGCGGGTCGGCCCACGCTTATGCCCGCGTGGGCCTCCCCAGCGCCTATAGCCCATGATTGCCCCACCCTCGCCTTCCGGACTAGCCACCCACGAGCTTGGTCGGGCCCGCTCCATCACTTGGTCCGCTTCTTCTGGGCGGGTCGCGGCCTGGCGCCGCCTAAGGTAGGCCCAACCCATACCTGGTGCTGAGCCCCGCAGCCCCTACTGCTGAGCCCGCAGCCCCTACTGCTGAGCCCGCAGCAGGAACTGCTGAGACCGCGCGCACGCCAGATGCTGAGCCCAACCTACCCAACTGCTGAGCGTGCAGCCCGCGACGCAGCTCTTGATCCGGGGTTATAAATACAACACCACACCGTTTGTTGAGTGGCATAACCAAGTTCGCACTTTGCAACTGGGTCTTGCTATTTGCGCTTGCCCTTGCACTTGGCATTCCTTCGCGCTCACAATCATCTAAGAATTGCCCTATAGTACGTGGGGTGGTCATGTGACAGTAAATTAACTAACTCAACTCATCTATTGTAGCCTGCCAACCTATAGTAGACTTCTTCTTTTTTGATGTCACGTACTCGCTCAACCGGGAATGCTTCCCTTGCCCCTTACAATGATGAGATCCATTGGGTAGGGAGAACCAGCGCTCCTTGGGCCCAACAACCCTTAGATCCAGTTCCTCCTTCTAAATTGCCATCTGTGGAACCTCTTGATGATCCTTGGGCTCCTCCACGGGATGCTCCAACAGACCCTCTCGAGGAATTTGCAGACTCCGACCATTCTTCCAATGAAACCTTGACTCGTGGTAGACCAGGGGTTTGCACTACTGCTCCTGAGGCCAATGCTCCAACCCTGCTTTCAACATTGATCCAGGCCCTCACTCATGGTGCCCAGCGATCTAGTCCAAGCACTCCTATCTTTTGCACTCCGGGCATGAAACAACCCAATCACTTTACAGGAGAACACCCTCATAAACTTAGATCCTACCTGCATTCTTGTAAAATCATCTTTTCAAAGGACTCCAACAATTTCCCTTCCAATAGACATAAAGTTATGTATGCTTTGTCCTTCTTAGGAGGTAGAGCCTTGCAGTGGTTCAAACCATACCTCGGACTTTTGTCCAACAACAGTCCCACTTGTATTCTCAACAACTGGGACAGGTTTGAGCAACAACTGTTCACCCTGTTTGGTGATCCCAATGAAGTTTGAAACGCCAAATACAAACTTAATAGTTTAGTTATGAAGGAGAATAGTAGAGCTTCCGTTTATATTTCTCATTTTAGAACCTTGCAGTCTTGCATCCAGTGGAATAAGGCCCCTCTTCTATTCCATTTCCAAAAGGGTCTACCAGCACGCTTAATCGAAC
The DNA here is from genome assembly GCA_025617555.3 of Puccinia polysora. Classification (NCBI taxonomy): domain Eukaryota; kingdom Fungi; phylum Basidiomycota; class Pucciniomycetes; order Pucciniales; family Pucciniaceae; genus Puccinia; species Puccinia polysora. Next base: position 41,913,652 of record CM062622.1, read on the forward strand.
AGCTTGCAGTTGGGGGTCATAAGACAACCTCGCTTCAGCAGCTAATTTATTGAGTGATTGAGCTTGATAATGGCTATCATGACAAGAATCGCTCTTGGCAAAACAACCATGGACCATCCACCTTGGCTCCAAGGGTGGACGACTCCTCAAAGAAAAACACGAGGAACCCAAAACCATCCAAACCAACCCCGACTTCAAACTCCAACTCAAAAGGGAAAGCCGTTGCCAAAACTCCAAAGTTCTTGGACAAAGAAACCAGGATGCTTCAAAGTGAGGAACGGCTGCAAAGGGAAAAGAACGGGCTGTGTATTTATTGTGGAGGTAAACATGATGTCAAAAGCTGTGCAAAGCGGTTAGCGCGTGAAGGGGCTAAGCAGTCCAAAAATTAGCTTGTAGTTTTTCTGATACTCGCAAGGAAAACTACACATTATTTAAATCACCGCGAGTAAATCTTTGCACTTGCGAGTCACTAGGTGCTCCAAGTTCTAGATTTATCCTATTTCATTCCGACAACACTCCTTATCAAGTATTACTTGATTCCGGCGCTAATGTTTCCTTCATCAGTGAATCTTTTGCCACTTCCAAAAATCTTACGCGTTCCAAGATAGATAAATTTCCTATCTATTTAGTAAGTAGTGCAACTGAACCATCTTATTGGGTTTCCCAAAAGGCAAAATGGACCTTTGCATTCTCCAATTTCCCCAGCTTCAAATGGGATTTATTTGTCTTGGCTATACCCGGAATGGATGATACCATTCTAGGCCATGATTTCCCAGTTTACTGGAATCCTGATGTGAATTGGCAAGAAGGAGTAATTAACCTTTGAACCTTGTACCCCCAGAACGCTAACCTTTCCGTCAATCAGGAATTAAACAGCCTACCTGACACTGTCATTGAGTTGGATGACACTTTTACACCAGGATATTTGCAATATACTGACCTTCATTCCCAAGTTCCCTCTTCAGATTTAGGAGTTATTGCTTACTTGTCCTACTTACCTCTTCCTTGTTGATTCAAAGAGAAACAGACACCAACCAAACGGTGTATTTTGAGCTCCTTAATCCTCTTGCACCATGCCAGCACCTCAAATCCTGTGCTCAAAGATGACAAGATTGAAGATTTAGAAATCATTTGAGAGTCTTTACCTTGGGTTTATCATGACTTTGCTGACATCTTTTCAGCTGCAAAAGCAGATAAACTGCCTCCATCCTGTCCTTACAATCACAAGATCTAACTTACTGGCCCACCTCCGGCACCAGGACCAGTCTACTCTCTCTCAACGCAAGAATCAATTGCGCTTCAAGACTACATTGGGGAAAATGTAGCAAAAGGATTTCTTCAACCAAGCAATTCAAACACCGGTTCACCTGTCCTATCTGTTCCAAAAAAGGACGGCGGACTTTGCCTTTGTGTTGATTACAGGAAAATGAACCAGGTAACCCGGAAGAATGCCTATCCTGTACCGCCTATGTCACATCTCCTTACCCTCTTCCATGGAGCTACTTATTTCTCAAAGTTAGGCCTTCAAGGTGCCTATAACCTAATTTGCATTAAGGAAGGTCATGAGTATTTGACTGCAATGAGAATCCGGTTTGGCAGTTATGAGTATACCGTCATGCCTTTTGGCCTCTGCAAAGCTCCTTCCACTTTTCAACATTTTGTCAACAACATTTTCTCCAATCTCGTAGTTAAATACCTTGTGGTATATCTTTATGATATACTAGTCTACTCAAGGAACCTCAAAGATCACATCGCACATGTGCCAGAGGTGCTACAGCAACTTTGCAAGAATGACCTGTTTGCAAAAGCCTCTGAGTGCGAGTTCCATTCCTCTTCTCTTCATTTTCTAGGTGTCGTAGTCTTGCAGCAAGGACTATTGATGGACCCAGCCAAGAGCAAACACATCTTGGACTGGCCCCCACCTTCTTTGGTTAAATCTCTTCAAGTTTTCCTTGGTTTCAGTAATTTCTATAGAAGGTTTATTGCGCGTTACGCCGAAAAAACCGTGAATCTTACTAACCTTCTTCAAAAAGACACTCCTTTTGTTTTTACCAAACAAGCTGCTTTGGAGTTCAAAGCTCTGAAGAAAGCGTTCACCACTGCTCCAATACTCACTCACTTCAACGAGCTAGCTTGCAATATTGTCAAAACAGACGCTAGCGACTATGCAATTGCAGGAGTAATCTTGCAGTTTTCTTCTTCCACTTCTCTCTTTCATCCCGCAGCTTTTGATTCTTGCAAGTTGCTCGCTGCAGAGCTTAACTATGAGATTCATGACAAGGAACTTCTTGCAATTTTTTATTGCTTGAAGAAATGGCGTTCATACCTTTTGAGTCTTAGGGAATCCTTTGAGGTTTTAACTGATCATAATTCTTTGAAGTATTTCATGAGTTCAAAAGTCCTCACACGTAGACAGGCACAATGGGCCAAATACCTCTCCGAGTTCCACTTTACGATCACGTACCGTCCTGGGAAACAAGCGGTAGTTCCTGATGCTTTATCACGTTGGGACAACGTTTACCCAGGGGGGGGAGCACCTTTGCCGAAAACAACCCTGAAAACGTTAGGACACTCTTCTAAACCCAATCTGCCCAACTCAGTTTGATCATCACTCACTTACAAGATTTGGCTTTGGAACTCTGACAAGCTCAACACAACGACCCAAAGTGCATCAAACTTTGCAAGAGTGAAAACTTATTAGATATTAGTTACAGTATTGATGATAATGAATTCTTAGTCTATGATAATTGTATAGTAGTACCAGATCATTCTTGCATTAAGTTAGATATCTTCGAGTCGCGGCACAATTCTCTGCTTTCTGGTCATCATGGGCAGGATAAAACCTACCAATTCATTGCACAAGACTTCTACTGGCCTGGTATGACCAAAGAAGTAAAAGACTATGTTAGCGCGTGCTATGATTTCAATTGTAACAAGTCCTTGAAACACCGGAAGTATGGGCTGCTCCAGCCACTTCCAATTCCGCCTCGTCCTTGGCACTCGCTGTCTATGGATTTCATCTCTCAATTACCTTCTTCTAGTGGATATGATGCTATTCTAGTAATAGTTGATCACTTCTCAAAGATGGCTTTATTTTTACGCAGTAATGTGACGGCCTCTTCAGAATACTTAGCTAACTTGTTCATAGAATATGTATTTTTGAAACATGGCCTCCCTGATAATATAGTTAGTGATCGTGGATCTCTGTTTGTCTCAAGCTTCTGTACCTTTCTATGCCAACATTTGAAGATTACTTGCAATTTATCAACGGCTTACCACCCGGAAACGGATGGGCAAACCAAGCAAGTTAATCAGATTCTCAAACAATATCTTTGAATGTATGTTGCCTATCAACAAGACGACTGGTTGAAATGGCTCCCACTAGCCAAATTTGCCTACAACAACTCCACTCATTTCTCCACCAAACAGTTGCCCTTCCAAACTCTTTATGGTAGAAACCCGACTTTCTCTTCCCTTCACGTAGAACCTTCTCAACCTGCTACCAATTACCTTGAACAAATTCAATCCCTTCAATCAAAACTTCAAACCAACCTCGAAGAACCAAACCAGCGCTATAAGGCGCAAGCAGACCAATCTTGCACTTTGGCTCCAACCTTTGCAGTAGGAGATCAAGTGTGGCTTAATGCTTGCAACATTTGCAGCACTCGCCCAACTCGCAAACTCTCCAAAAGAAAGCTTGGCCCCTTTAAAGTAGAATCAGTCATCTCCTCTAATGCCTTTAAACTTACTTTACCTGCAAAATGGCAAGGTATCCACCCAGTCTTTCATGTGTCTCTCCTAGAGCCAGCTCAAGTCCTATACCCGGGCAAGACTCATCCCCCTCCTGAACCAGTCACTGTCCTCAATCATCAAGAGTGGGAAGTAAGCCGTATTCTGGATTCCAGGTTATGCAAAGGAAAACTTCAATACCTCATCAAATGGTCTGGCTTCCAGTCCGACAAAGATTGCACCTCGTGGGAACCAGCCCATCACCTTTGCAATTCACCCAATCTGATTTGAGACTTCCATGCGAGCTACCCTTGCAAACCTCGACAATCATGATTCTTTCCCATCCAATCCCATTAATTCCATTCCATTCCATTCCACATTTCATCCCATACAATCCCATTCCATTCCATTCCACATTTCATCCCATCCAATCCCATTCCATTCCACTCCACATTTCATCCCATCCAATCCCATTTCATTCCATTCCACATTTTATCTTACTCAATCCCATTTCATCTCATATTCCATCTCATCCAAACCCATTTTATTTTACACCATCATCCCATCAGTTAATTCCTCCTGTGTTATTCTTTTTCTCATTTTGCTTTCATTTCTACTAAATAAAAAACTCCATTCCTTATTAAAAAAAAAAAAAAAAAGAAAAAAGAAAAATAATAATAATAATAATAATATTTATATTTATAATAATGAAAAAAAAGAAAATATTTATTTTTAATTACAAAATTTCTTTTATTTCTTTCTCCGCATCTTCCCAATTCGCCATCAATTCCGCAACCATGGATTGAAAATTATCCAGGTCTTCATCGTTGATCAATGCGGACATTCTTTGGAGAACCAGCACTTTTGTTACAATGTGCCTCTCGAAGATCTCCTTGCACCTTGCAACCCAAGCTTGCTTTGGCCAAGCATTCCATCCGTCTTCCTCAAAGAGCTCTTCATACGCTCTCTTCATTTGGCCACCCAACGTGCCTTCTCCAATATTGTCCGTCAGGTGCCTTGCATCCGTTTTGACCGGCCCTACGACTCGCACTGGATCCGTTTTGCCTCGGCCCTCCATTCCTACCGTCCCATCCACTTCATCCCTTCCATCTCCTTCATTCCCTTCTTCTAATTCACGCGATACATTTTTGTTTTCTCCACTTCCGTTTCCTCCATTTCCCGCTTCTCTTTCCACTTCATTTTCTTCCTCCTCCCTTGCTCCCTTGGTTATAACTCCTACCAGTTCCGCACCGGAAACTTCTCCTTGCACCTTGGCATTCATCTGGGCCCCCGGGATTTCAGTCGGTGGTCTTCAGTAAGGTGGTGTTGGTGGTGGTGTGTTGGTAGTATATCTTTGGAAACGGGGCAACACTAGCAAAACAAGCAAAATTAGTTACTATTTTATGATCATTACTCGATCCAGATTAGTACTCACCAGGAACTTGAGTCCCCAAGTATTCAATCTCCGGCAATGGTGGTATCTCGTAATTAACCCTTGGCGCGGACCTACGACTTTGCATCTCCCTTGATGATTCCAAAGGACCCTTGACAGTCAACTCAACATTTATAGGGAAATTGCATGCCACCTTGCAAAGGCGACATTTCTTGCACTTGCCTCAAAGGCCTTGGACGGAAGTACTAGGAATACATTGCTTTTTGCGGCAAATACAGTTTTTGCAACGACGGGACAACGATGACAACATTCTTATAAAAATTATAAATCTATTGGGTAATAAATTAAATAACGTATAAGGGTATACAGTGATAATTAACAACTTGAAATCAATGGGAAAATTTATCTGAACGCTTGCAGGAGCTCGCGTCTTTATACCCGGGCAACTGTTACGCTTTGCACTTAAGGATTATTGTCTTCACCACTTCAACATGTCCTCTCCTCAGTACCATCTACCTCAGTCTAAAAGTGTGACACAAATAAAAGCACAACATCAATGGTGTGATCCACTATTTCCTCTGGCTCGCGCTGACCTTCCAATCTCAGCAACAAACTCAGTATTTACTTGCGAACTTCGCGGTTAACTCCATACTGGTTGGCCATCCATTATGAGATCCAATCTCCTTCCCTGGCCAATCAACAGCCTCGGACTTCCATCTTTGGTCATGCATTGTTTGTTAGCTTGCATCTACGTCTAACTAAGCCATCACTCCTGTATAGTTTGCAATTGGACTAGTCCCTACCCTGCATACACTATTACCTCTCATTTGCATTACCTTCAACGTCACTCGCTCCTATCCCAATTTGTCATGCAATTGTACGCTCAGATTCTATTGTCTTGCACTGAGGCTAAGACCTTGGATCTATACCACTGATTCATTTCCTATTCCGTTCCTGTCATTCATTGTCTCACCGCTTCAACTGTAGTTAGCTCATCACCAGGTTGTATCTAGTCACTTTGTATTACCTTATAAGGGCTATCCCCTTGCCTGATGATTGTCTCCTCAGTTAGTTAATTTCATACTTTCTTGCATTTTGCTGCAACCTAGTTATCACATTGGACTCAGCTTGAGTTTCCTTCTTTGGAACACATTCCATTCATCTTGTTGTTTTTTGAGTGGCATAACCAAGTTCGCACTTTGCAACTGGGTCTTGCTATTTGCACTTGCCCTCGCACTTGGCATTCCTTTGCGCTCACCATCATCTAAGAATTTCCCTATAGTACGTAGGGTGGTCGTGTGACAGGTTCACTGACTATGTGCTGTATTGCCTTTGCCTTAAAGAAACTTGATAGTGTGTTGTTCACAAACTCTCCTCCTCCGTTGGAAACAATCTTGACTGGAAACCAACCTTTCTTCTTTGCTTCATTCTCAATGGCGAAAATGATGGTTTCGGCAGCCGCGTCCTTGCTCGGCAAGGGAAAAGCTGATAGATAGCCCAAGTGGTTGTCAATGACAGTGAGGGAATACCTCATGCCCCCTTTGCTCTTTGGATTGAGTGGCCCCATCAGATCTAGATGCAGGCAGTCAAAAACTTGTTTAGCAGGGCGTTGTTCTTGGTTGAAAAATGATTTGGTGATTTTTCCTTTCTTACAGGCAATGCATTCAAATTCGGAGCGGATTTCTTTACCAATGCCGTAACCAAGATGATTTTTGATTTGCTCCAAACTAGCATGACCCAACGTTTGATGAAGTTTTTGAACCTCTTCCAGACTCATGAGACAGGCAAGTTCTTTAGTTTGTGATTTGAGACTGATGGTTAGCAAATTATTCTTGATTATCCCATCAAAGATCGTGGTTCTTCCTTTGTTGAGTGCAAACGTAGAGGGAGAAGCCTTGCTGTTTAATTTTAGAGAACTGTCACGCTTTGCACTTAAGGATTATTGTCTTCACCACTTGACATGTCCCTTCCTCAGTACCATCTACCTCAGTCTAAAAGCGTGACACAAATAAAAGCACAACATCAATAGTGCAATCCGCTATTTCCTCTGGCTCGCGCTGACCTTCCAATCTTGGCTACCAACTCAGTATATACTTGCGAACTTTGCAGTTAACTCCATACCGGTCAACCATCCATTATGAGATCCAATCTCCTTCCCTGGCCAATCAACAGCCTCGGACTTCCATCTTTGGTCATGCATTGTTTGTTAGTTTGCATCTACATCTAACCAAGCCATCACTACTGTATAGTTTGCAATTGGAGTAGTCCCTACCCTGCATACACTATTACCTCTCATTTGCATTACCTTCAACGTCACTCGCTCCTATCCCAATTTGTCATGCAATTGTACGCTCAGATTCTATTGTCTTGCACTTACGCTAAGACCTTGGATCTATACCACTGCTGCATTTCCTATTCCATTCCTGTCATTCATTGCCTCACCGCTTCACCTTTAGTTAGCTCATCACCAGGTTGTATCTAGTCACTTCAGATTACCTTATAAGGGCTATCCCCTTGCCTGATGATTGTCTCCTCAGTTAGTTAATTTCATACGTTCTTTCATTTTGCTACAACCTAGTTATCACATTGGACTCAGGTTGAGTTTCCTTCTTTGGAACATCTTCCATTTATCTTGCCTTTTGTTGAGTGGCATAACCAAGTTTGCACTTCGCAACTGGGTCTCGCTATTCGCACTTTCCCTCGCACTTGGTATTCCTTTGCGCTCACAATCATCTAAGAATTGCCCTATAGTACGTGGGGTGGTCGTGTGACAAGAACACCCTTTGTTGAGGAGGGCTCCTAGTTCAATCAGATTGACTGTGGCATTGGGTACCCATGCTTCATCATCCAGGTCAATTTTTCTTCTGTCTATGGATAGATTGACTGTGCCAACGCCCTTTATGGGTATGCCTTCTCCTTTCTTTTGAGTCTTAATAAGTTCGCTTCTGGTTTGTTCGACAAGGGAGGAGAACATAGATTTATTCTTGAACATGTGTATTGAGCAGCCACTGTCAAGGATGAAACAATTAGAGCCAGTCTCATCCTGCTGATTCAACCCTCAGAAGAAGGAATAATAGTGTGCTTCTTCAGACTTCTTTTTTGCTTTTTGTTTGAATCTGTTGACAGGATTTTCAGGTTTAAGTTCCGGATATTCCTCCCAGAAGTTTGCAGCAGGATGAGATTTGACAGCTGGATTATGTTTCCCATTTTCACAGCGCGGTCAATCAGAGTTGAAGCGGTTTTGAGAATAAAGAGCTGAGTTTGTTTTGGATGTTTCTTTAGACTTGGATTGGACTTCATTTTTTTGTTGGACAAGATGGTTCAGAACAAAGGCTACCGTCAGATCCACTCCAGAGTTCATGATTTGCGATTGCATTCCTTTTAGGGATTTGGGTAATTTGAAGAGAATTAAATAGCTGAGAATATTGCTTGGTAGGTCAATGCCGACTTCATCGAGTTTTCCTAGATGAAATTTGACTGAGGTTACAAATGCCTCTATGTTGTTTTGATCAAACCCTAAGTACAGGAAATTGAAAAACATCTTTGCTCTATTTGCAGCCTGATTGGAAGCAAACAGTTCTTTAGCTGCCAGCCAGATTGGCTTAGGTGAGTCCTTGTTATCGGCTGTGATTATGTTGGTGTGTGTAGCAGGGTCAAGCTTTGACATGAGGTAAGCAGCGGTCTCATCTTCATCTGGAATACTTTCATCTGAGTTTTCCAAGTTCATTAGATGGAGAATGCCACGCATTTGGAACAGTCTTTCCATCTTCTTCTTCCAAATCAAATAGTTTGTTTCAGTCAAAAGAGGGGTGGATTCCATAAGCAATTTGAGTGCCAGCCCTTTGAAGTTGCTGTTGCCTCTGGGTCCAGGTGATATTGTTCCTTGATCCATTCCAGTTGCTATGTGAGTACCACTTTGGCTTTTAACCGTGAAAAGATTTGAATAGTGGAAAAACCTGAACCTAGCTGTTATTTCAATCAAACAATCAAAATCAATAAAAAAACAGAATACAAGAGTTAAGAAGGAAAAGTCAAACAGTTTAGAGGCAGTAGTTAATCATGAACAGGAAAACACAGTTCTACAGGCAAGATGATGGCCTCTAGATAGACTACGTAGAACTGAGTGCACTAAGCGCTAAGAAGTTGATCTGAGTCTTTCACTTGATCTTGACGTCCTGAGTTGTAG
>CM062622.1:42523059-42744480 GCA_025617555.3 Puccinia polysora
ACTATCAAGTATTATTACCACTGGTTTTTCCAGATATAGTCCAGCAGCATAATAGGTTTTCTCACAAGTGTAACCAGCACCTAATTTTTCACATAATATAGGATTTTTGGCCTCAGATTTACGTATAAAATTCATGTTAGCGTCCCATTTCCAATTAAAGATGAATTATCCATGTAAATTTTTAATTTCTACTGGGGAAAAAATATCTCTGTGAAAGAAATTTATAGGATTTTGAAATATAAGCTCACATTCAGATAGGGATCCTTCTTTTTTGGAATATTTTGGGTAAATATTTCATCTTTTTCTACATCCATGAATTCTAAATTTTTCCTCTTGATCAGAGGATGATCTTTTTTCATGTGGCCAATTCTATCACAATTCCAGAAGGTTCAAGGAATTCTTGCTTTTGAATCTGGAGATTCTCTGATTTCAGGAAGAGGTAAATGCTGATTATTTTTCTTATTTCAGGAACATATTCCTTGGCTTTGGGAATATCCTTTATATACAGGTAATTCATGTAAATGATTTATTCCAAAAAATTGATCAGAGTTGGTAGATTTAAATTCACATGCATCCTACATCTGGAACAGCAGTTTTTATTGATGGAGCATTGGTTGAGAAATCTCTCATTAAATTCCTATATATATTCATTGGGATAAATAAATCTCATGTTTTATTTTGGTCTAAAAACCCTTCATGCTCTTTATCCCCAGTGTGATCAAAGAAAGAGTTTCAATGTTTTAATAATCTTTCTCTTCCAAATTCCAGAACCTGAAATTTATTTGATCAGTTATTTCTGGGGTTCCATGATATGGATCCTATTTGCTCCCTTTTATTTATAAAAAGGTCTACAGAAAATCTTTTAAACAGGATTAGTAGTATAAATACTGGTACTGATTTAGAAAAATCATAAGAAGCAATGGTATAATTAATAAATTAAACAAAGCTTTCCAGTTTTATTCTCCTTCTTTGTAGAATTTGGGACATTCAGTTATTGGGGGAGGAATATTCAGGGCAGTCTCCATTTCAGGAGTATTTCTGGGCTTTAATTTTTTACTTTTCATCATTCAATCTCTTGGTGGTTAAAAATATCAGTGCTTATTTTGATGGTTTTGATGTTTTTGATGTGTTTTTTTTTTTTTTTTTTTTTTTTTTTTTTTTTTTTTTTTTTTTTCATCTGTGGTTCTATTCAAAGTTTTGTTTAAGCTGAGTTTGAGATATCTGAGATAATTTCTGATTATATTGAGCTGTATTTAAATCCTTCTAGTATCTGATAAATTTTAGAATTGTGGGTTTGGATGATAATCATTATTCATACCTTTTAATTATCCAATAACTTTCTGAAGGTCTATCACAATTTCTCTTGCATTTTGGAAATTATTCTCTCCATATTTTTTTTCTGCAAAACTTTAAGTTTGTTGATGATCTCTTCCAGTTATTTAATATTTAATTTGAATCATAATCATGGATATTCTGTTGAATAAAGGCATTAATTTGTCCAGGGTAGAGGTTGTTTAGTTTAGAAATGAAAAGAGATAAGTTGTCCATTTGTGATTCAATAACATCTGAATTGTTTCAAAAAATTTGAAAATTATGTCCAAAAAAATTATAAAAGACACTGAATACAGTTAAAGTCTCTATTAATTTTAGAAATTATTCCATTTCTTGGCTAGATTTTCTATTATTTCCAAAAAGGTTTGATCCTTCACCCTCTGTTTGTTGGATGATTTATTTTTCTTGGGCTCCATTCCTTTTATATTGGAAGTATTATTTAAGAGATTCATTCCTTGGAAATAGCATTCTACCTCTTTCCTGGAATTAAATTATGTAATGAAACATTGGAGGCCTTTGCCTGAGAAAATAATTTTGTTGATATTTATTGGTTTCATTGCATTTGTGTCAATAATATGTTCCCATTTTTGGGGTATGTTTGGGTAAATTTGACCTGGGAAGAAATTTGAGGCAGTTTGGCAGGCCAAATTCAAAAAATTGTTGTATTCTTCCTTGAGTATATTAACCAGAGGTTCACCATTGATATAAGTCATAATTTAAAATTTTCATCCACCAAGAGTCAGAATATGATATCCACCTGATTGATAATTGGAAATTGCTTGGGTTTTGAAGAGCCAAAGAAGTCCCAGAATCAGGTCTAGATTGGGTATATTTAGTACAATTGATTCACATTTTTGACTATATTTTCCATGTTGTAGATGAAATATTGCTTTATTTTTCACAGGAATTTTATTAATTTTTTATAAAATTGAAGTTCTTGGTGGTATATTGGCAATATATAGGGCTCCCATTTGGGATAAATAAAAGGCCATAATTTGATTTAGATCTCTAAAACCCGCCCCACTATCAATGATGGTGTTGCAACTTGCGCTTCCAATGGTAGATACAAATCTAGGTAGTCTGGTTTCATTCTTGGAAACATTTACGCTTATTATATTCCACTGTTTGTCTTCTTGTATAGTACAGTGGGTAGAAATAAGTCATGGGACTTTTTTTCAAAGCAACCACACCCTGGTACTTCAAACAATCTAGATGAATTCTGGGGTGTCTTGATTTTGGTGTTGACCAACCCATCTGTGGGCTCCCACTCCAGTCAACCAATTGCTACATTTCCACTGACTTTGTTTTTTAATTTAGATGCAAGACTACTTGATTGATCCATGAAACAAAGATGGTAAGTAATTTTTTTTGAAATATCACTCTTCATCTTTGGTTCTGATTCATGGGATCTTTTTTTGATATTTGGTATTCTTTGCGCAATGGTTTGTTTCCAAAGATCAAGGTGGTTAATCCATTGGAGGAGGTTAGAATTTTGATGGTTGGAATTAATTTCAGAACAATTTTAATTATCCCAACTCAAATTTAACCCCAGGCCAAGATAAGCTCAAGCAGCTCAAGGCACCTCAAAGCTGACAGCAAGTAGAAGACTTGAACAATAGGGAATATCAGAGATAATCAAACCCTCCATTTTTTAATGGCGGGTTTCCACCCAAATATGCCATTCAAAAACCGCCATTAAAAATCAAAAAACCCACTTATTTCACATCAGGTGTGTAAGAGTTACCTGAAAATAAATGGGTTTTTAAAAATAAATTATTTAAAGGCTTTCACTGCCTCAACCCATCATTCCACATCATCACCCCTGGCTTCAACCTTGGACCTCATCAGAAAAATTCTACCTCCAACCTCATCAAAAAAATATGATTCATTGCTCTCATCACCTCATAACTCTCTTCTCTTCTTGCTATCCTCATTGCTTCATCAATCTCATTGCTTCATCACTCTCATCACCTTATCAATTTCATCACATCCTAACTCTGATTGCTTTATCACTCTTGTCACTTCCTCAATCTCATATCTTCATTGTAATCCTCATTGCTTCATTGCTCTCATCAATTTATTTCTATCATCACGTCCTAAATCTCATTAATTTATTGCTATCATTTCTTCATCCCTTCATACCTCTTACTGTCTTCAAATGGCCCCTCAGCAAACCCCCCCACGCAAGTCCACACCAAAATCCAATGGAACAAAGCAAAAATCCCCAAGGAAATCTACATCAAAAAATCCTCCCCCATCAGCTTCCAAAGGCTCAAGTCAGCTAAAGAGATCTGATCACATCATCCTGACAAACTGGATGAAAATTAACTCCAACTATGATACTTGCTTTGGATCCAAAAAAGAAAAATTATTTGGCCAAACTCCATCCTCTAAGGTTAATGGTTATCTCTTGATGGCCAATGAACTGAAGAATAAAACAAAAGTTAGGCTGGATCCTTGATCCAAACAGATGCAGGAGCAATTCAAGAACTATCAAGCCAATTAAAAAAAGGCCCACTCATTGTCAATCTCCACTGGATTTGGTATCACTGACTCTGATGAAGCCAAGGAAATTAAATTTGTGGTTGATAGGTTGGACCCCATTTGTCCTTTATATGTTCATATGGATGAAATATTTTGAAAGAAGGCCAAAATCACCCCTTTAGCTGCTTTTGAAACCCAAAAATTGGATTCAGTAGATGCCAAGGACTTGGCTGTGGATGCTCTGCCTAGCAATGATGATCCCAAAAAAAACTATGAGTGGCCCCAATTGGATATTGAGGAGGATATTTCAACGCAACCAGCTCCAATCATGTCTACATCAGCATTGATCAATGATTCAAACCATTCCTTGGATCCATCTCTTCCTTCTTTGGATCACTCTCTTCCTGGGGTGGAAGAACTTAAAAACTTGGCCAATGAGGAGAAAGTTATTCCACTATCTCCATTACAATCAACATCTGTTCAAGTAAGGAAGCAAGTTCTTTTATTTTCTGTCTGGTTAACCCCAACTGATTTAGATTGTTAAAAAAAAGCAACATCAATTTCTAAATGGCCAAAAACTCAAGCCAAGGGGTCCTCCCACATCAACTTCAAATGAGAGTGATGATGTTCCCACACAAAACTCCTTTGAAAAGGTAAAGCAAAAGGCCTCAAATTCAAACAACATTAACCCCAATAGACATCAAAGCAGGAGAAACACTTCAAATTTCTCTGGATCTGAAGATATCACAGAGAAGCAAGATTCAAGTAAGTGAAGTGATTGAATCTGCTCACTTTCAAAATCAAGCTCACTCCCATTCCCCTCCAAAAAAAAGTGAAATCACAAATTGAATCTGAAAAACTTCAATTTGAAAAGGAGAAATGAGATTGTCAACTGGATGTTGATTTTCAAAACAAGAAAGAAAAGAGTGTGGCTCATCAACAGAAATTGCACGCTGAGTGGAAATTTAAACAGGCAGAGCAGGAGTTTCAAAAAGAGGAAAAGGAGAAGGATTGACAGGAAGAGAGACTAGAAAAGGAGAGGGAACAGCTGGAAATGAAAAAAAAAGATAGTTTATCAGTAGCCATGGCATGTATTGGTAGCAGTAGAACTGTGGAACAAATAAAGGAAATTACTCAATTGCTTGGCTTGTAAAATATTTTCTTTGATAAAAAATTTAAAAACAAAAACAAAAAAACTATTTTCAAATACAACAATGTTTGAGGCTATTTTTAACCGCACCAATGAAAAAATGCTTTTTATCTTTATTTACATTGTTTGGTCTACAGTATATTTTACTGCCTTTAATTTCTTTACAAGTGTTAAAATTAGTCTTGTTAATTTGCATAGACATAGCCATCCTAGTATGGGTGGCAGTCTTCACAGCAGGAGAAGTACAGTGCTTGTACTTGCTTGCTTCCCAAACCATTTTTACAATACATTTTTGTTTGAATTCAATGCAAAAACACAATTCAGGAAAAACAAATTGGCCATAAGATACTTGATATTTTTCCTTGTTGTCAATAAATTGGCCATTCAATTTTTTGGTTGGAACCACCAGTAGAAAGGAATAGGAAGAGATGTCACCTTTTTCAATTTTGGGAGAATTGTAGAAGGAATTTATAAGTCAAGGTGATGTGGGGGGCACATTCAAAAGGAGTGATCTGGGATCCAAATTCCAATGAAGAGAATGAGGGGATGTTGTTGTCCAGGATTTTTTGACAGTTGGAATCATGTGTCAGTCTGGCTAATTTTTGGAAAATTTGGCCTAAAATTTGTGAGACCTTGTCAGACCTAAGGCTCAAAAGAGATAACTCTTGAGGAGAAGATTGAATAGCAGCTTTCTTCAAATATCTTTCAAATATTTCAGAAGGGTGCATCAATTTTGGCCATCCAATTGCCCACATTTTCCCACCCCAAGATCTTGAGGGATCAACAGTGTTGACAAACTTTTTGGATCTGTAAAGGAAAGTTTTGACTGAGTCAATGTCCTTCTTTTCTTTCTCAGAGATTTTATTCAAAGGGACACATTTGATGATTGAAACCAGAGAGTGGTGATTGGAGCATTCAAGGACAGCCAATTTTCCAGAGGTGAAGAAATTGAAATGTTCAATCTTCTGTTTGGCTTGTCCAAAATATTCAGGTGAGGGTTTTTGAGTTTTATTTTTGGGGGAAATGGCCGGGTAAAAATCAAAATATTGCAGTTTTTTTCAAGGCCAAACCACCTTTTCATTAAAACCTTCTTCATCTACTTCCAAAGAGATTTAAGAATCTCTCATTTGAGCCCTCTTTTGAAAAAGAGCCCTCTGCTTTCCACCTCTCTTTATGTTTAAAAAATCATCTCCTTCCTCTTGATCCCTCCCAGGCACCTAATGTGCTTGGGGAAAGGATCAAGAAGGTATTCAAATCTTCTTAAAACATTTTAAGTGTGGCGGGAGAAGGATTGGAAGTCCAGAAAAGGGGTGGGGGTTGAAAGAAAAAGGGGTCAAACACGGGGTAGCATTGCATGGGATCCAAAAAAAAAAGAAAAAAATAATGATTAGTCATGTTATAATCAAGGTAGAAGATCATCAAACCTAGAAAAAAATAAATATTGGTCAAAGCTGATAACAAAAAAAAAGTCAAACCTCATTTAATGACAATGAGGAGGAGAAGGGGGAGATGAGGAAGAATTGATCACCCAATCAATATAGAATCAATTGAGAAATCAATTGTGAATCAATTGAGAAATCAATTGAAAATAAATTGAGAAATCAATTTCTAATCAATTTCAAATCAATTTCAAATCAATTGAAAATCAATTGCTAATCAATTGCTGATCAATTGCTAATCAATTTCTGACCAATTTCTAATCAATTGCTGATCAATTGCTGATCAATTGCTAATCAATTGCAAATCAATTGAAAACCAATTGCTAATCAATTGCAAATCAATTGCTAATCAATTGCAAATCAATTGCTAATCAATTGCAAATCAATTGCTAATCAATTGCAAATCAATTGCTAATCAATTGCAAATCAATTGCTAATCAATTGCAAATCAATTGCTAATCGATTGCAAATCAATTGCTAATCAATTGCAAATCAATTGCTAATCAATTGCAAATCAATTGCTAATCAATTGCGAATCAATTGCGAATAAATTGCAAATCAATTGCTAATAAATTGAAAATTGATTGCTAATCAATTGCAAATTGATTGCTAATCAATTGCAAATCAATTGCTAATCAATTGCAAATCAATTTCTAATCAATTGCAAATCAATTGCTATTAAATTGAAAATCAATTTCTAACCAATTGCAAATCAATTTCTAATCAATTGAAAATCCATTTCTAATAAATTTCTAATCAATTGCTAATCAATTGCAAATCAAGTGGTCAATTCACCAGGGGAAAAATTGAAGGAAATGATAGCATGTGCCACCCTGTAAAAATGTTTCAACTTGGTTGCAACTGGGTTGTAACTCTGCCATAACTTGGGTGATTTTTCCCATGTAATACAACAAAAATCATCCACAACTTTTGTAAAAACATTCTATATTGTATGTTGAACAAATTTGCATGCAAAATTTGAATCTTTTCTATTCCAAAATTGTAAATTTTCATGAATCATTGTGGGCCCCACACACTAATTTTACATCCAAACTGATAAAACTTAAATGGCCCAGTATTTTTTCCTTGATTTTTTTGCTGAGCAGAACGTATATATGCTATAGCATTTTTAACTCTCAAAGGGTTCAAGGAATAGACAGCATATATATTAAATTGTGTTTGTATTTAGTCTTGGACTGGGTGCAATTCTTTTTTGTTTTAATTTTTATTTAATCAGTTTTTTACCAAGTTTATTTTATCAGTTTTTGCCCAAGTTTTATCCATATGTTCTGCCACGGGTTTTTTCCCAATCTTCCCTCCCAGATTTTTCCCCCCTACCCCCTGATTGTTTTGCTTTTTTGGATCCTCCAATTGGATCCATTTTTTTTCAGCCTCCAGCCAGACCAATATACCCCAGTTTATCATCCACCTATCCATCCAAGGATTACCAATCAAGCATTGCCAACATGATCAACCAACCATTTTTTCCCCATCAGTAATTCTTCCATTCTCTGGTCTTTCTAATGAACCATATCTTCAATTAACTGACTGCTTTTTGTTTTTTTTTTTTGGGGGGGCATCATTTCATTAGATATCACCATTCAAAATAGAACTGTTGCTGAACCTAAGCATATGAAATCACCACCCATTGGTCATCCATACTTCTGGAGATGTTTCTGGCATGAATCCACTGACAGCAAGCATCTAAAGCTATCTTAACCAGACCCATCCAATCTATCAAGCCAACTATTTACCCATTCATGGCACTTTTTTCTCCTAATTAAAGCCCTAAGTGATGGACTTTAATTGGATATCATCCTTGCTGAGGTTCTACTTGCACTAGCTGGTTACCTTAATGCACCATTTAGTTCATTTTTTTGTATTTTATTTTACATTTGATGTTATGTATAGCATTTTTTTATTTTTATTTTATTTTTTGAATGATGAAGTTAAATACAATGCAAGTTTGGTTTCATAAAAATGATGATCAAAATTATCAGCGGCCTCACATTATAGCCCTTAACATGTGATTAATCCCAAGTTTATTGCAAGGTCCTCCATCTATTGGAATGCCTATGGTGGACTCATCAGGTTCAAATTGGATGCTCAATGAGGGATAAATGATCATTTAGTACTGCAGGGTGGCAAAATTAAAATTGGTAAGTTGAATTTGATGTATCAATCAATCAATTTCTCACAAAAACTTCATATCTATGATCATTATCAAAAAGGGATGCAATCACACCAATAATGAAATACATTGGGTATAGATCCTCATGAGATAGATGTTTGAATAATTTTATAAGAATAAATGGGATGGGCCTCTACTTCTGACAGCCCAAGGATGTTTTTGTCTTCATTAGATTTCCAAAATTTTCAGGATGGAATTGTTAAAATACGTACGCACTTACGCGGGTGCTACGTATAAGTGTAATCCAAATGGGATGCACAAATGGGCCTCTAAGGCCCATTGGACACACACACGGACCATACGGGCCCATGTGGATGTCACGGATTTGGGGAAACTGGCCTCAAAATGCGTGAAATAGGCCTATTGGTACACGGGCCCTAACGGGCCCGGTGGGGTATATGGGCAGATACAGCCAGATGGGCTTGTATGGGCATAATTGGGCCCAAGGTTTATTTTGGACATACTTGGCCAGACGGACTGGCCCGCCAAAGTATGTTTTTCTCAGTTTTTGGGCTTGGGGAGGCCCATTGGGGCCGCCGCCAGTGTCGCGGCCCACCCGGGGCCGCTGCCCGCGCCGCGGCCCGTTCGGGGCCGCCTGTGTTCCTCGGCACGGCCCACGCGGGGCCCGACGGCCCGCGCGGGGCTGTTGCGCGGCCGAGGGATCCCGCGCGGTGCGATGCCGAGCGGGCCCGGCTGGTCGCGCCCGGCGACCAGCGCCGCGGAGCCGGGGCTCGCGGCCCCGGCTCGCTCCCCCTCCCCTCGCTCGCCGTTGCGAGGGGGATGGGGGCGGGCTGGCTGGGTTGAACCAGCCAGCGACCGGCCGCGACATCGCGGTCGGTCAGGGCAGGGGGGACCTGACCACCCCCTTGCCCAGGGAGGTGGCGGCGCCGGCCGCGGTAGTAGCGACCGGCAGGTGGGGGGGATTTGATCACCCTCCCACCTAGCGAAGCGATGCAGAGGGAGCGAGTGGCGCTCTCCCCCCCCCTTTACCGAGGGGGAGGAGCGTCGGGCTGAGGGGACCTGATCACCCCCAGCCCAGTCCTTTTCCTAATGACGACGCCCTGGGGGTATCGACCCCCAGGGCCCCTGGTGAGGGGATTTGACCGCCCCCACCAGGGATTTGAGAGAAGAAGGGGGGGGGGCGGCATGTCCGCCGGTTACACCCCCCCCTAGTGAGGTTGAAACCGGACCCAGGTGAGTCCTGGGTCCCACCTGGCCCATTTGAGGGGCCAGGGGCTGGATGCATGAGGCAACCAGCCCGTAAGTATGACAATGAGGTCATCAGGACCGGTTGTAACAGACAACCGGCCCAGGGGATTGAACAGCAAAGGGGCTGGTTCAGCCCCGTAACGGTGGAAACACCAGAATGGACCGGAATAGGCTGGTCGTAAGGGTTCAGGGACTGATGCCATGTGGGCTGATGTAGTCCAAACCAAGTAACAAGGCTTGTAGAGCCTGTAGAGCTCCTTTGGGGCGGAAAATTTTGCCTTTTGGCTTGTTGTATCATGGGCTCACAATAGGCCAATCTTTTGTACTTAAGGAGCTCTTCTCCCTGCTGTTTTCCATCATTCATTCATCATCCAATCGAATTCATCCAACATATTGCCCCATTGTGAGAGCCCCATTAGCCATTATTGACACACAGTGTCCAGCATTTCTTTTGCTTTAAATACTGCTCATTTGCCTAAGCTAATTGCTGGCCATAATTATAACAGGAATAATGTGAGATTGTGAAATGGAAGTCCCAAACTAGACTCATTCACCATTACAAAAATTGTCAAACAATCTCATTCCTCAGTATTCCATAACTTGCTGGCTCTAATCTGATTCTTTTCAAAATTCTGTGCTTATTCCACTTCTGCGTGCAGCACCATGAAGGTGGTTGCAAGTCTATTCAGTCTACAATTAGGCCAAGACTTGCAGCAACCA
This sequence comes from Puccinia polysora, assembly GCA_025617555.3. Taxonomy (NCBI): domain Eukaryota; kingdom Fungi; phylum Basidiomycota; class Pucciniomycetes; order Pucciniales; family Pucciniaceae; genus Puccinia; species Puccinia polysora. Next base: position 42,533,585 of record CM062622.1, read on the forward strand.
TCCTGCCAAACACTGAAGAGAGATCCCCTCCTTAGTCTGAACCTCACCCTTTTCCGTTCACTCCTCGTCTCTCCAATCCCTATTTCTAATCACTCAACTCTGTCCCTGTCAAACCATTCCTCCTGAAGACCAGTGCCCTATGCAACCCAGAGCCTGGCCCCGAATCCAAGTTTAGGAGGAGAAAGTAACCTAAATAATTCCTCTAAAAACCCTCAAGCCAGATCCGCAAGTAGTGCACCCAACTCAGGTGAAATCTCACATCCTTCTTATTCCTGCTTCTTCTCAATATTGTTTCTCTCTATTTCTACCATTTTGTCCTAGCTTCTGACAATCTGTTGTTCTCACAATTCTCTTTTTCATTCCCTCACCCAGTCTATACCATTAAAAGAGTTTAATGATTGAATTGAAATAAAGAGTCTTGTGAAAGTAATTATATGGTAGCAAGATTCAAATCTTGATTCACTTAACTCTTGACTAGATACAGAAGTTGGAAAAAAAGGTACCACATAAAATGGCCAAAAGCAAAGGACATCCCATTCCTATTCCCCACTCCAATGACTCAGAAAACAACTACTTGACCAGGTCCAAAATTGTCAAACTTAATTGACATAACTGGAATGACTGGAAGAGCGCTTTTGAAGACATATTAATTGGTAAAGGGCATGAAGAAATTCTGGACAAAGAATGGATGAAATCCAACACCCACACCAAAACATATTGACACAAGAATGCTCTTGCCCTAAGCCTCCTAAGAAACTCACTTGAAAGAGACCTACTCTCATGTGTGAAGTCCAACAAATCCAACTTTAGAAAGGTCATTGCCTCCTAGCCAACAAATGCGGTGAAAATTCATTAATATTTATAGGTGATGCACTAATCCAACTAGTTGAAATAACGTACAAGACAGGCAAAATCCTTCAGGAGCACGCCTATGCCTTCAAGGATGCGTAATTCAACCTCATTGATATGATTGAAGGCCAACCTACCAAGGAACAAATCATGAATGTCTCCCCCGCACTGGCCGCAATCTTCTGCATCAAGAGCTTGCAACAGGACAACTTTATCTCCAGCATCACCTCCACACTGTACAACATACAACAATTCAAACTGGAAGAAGTGTCCACTAGAGTGCTACCAGAGGATTATTGACGTGAATCAAATTCAGCTGACACCAGTTACTATGCCTCAGACAACCAACCATGCTCACGTTGGACTAAAGGGAAAACCCCTTCTTGTGCTCCGCAAAAGTCAGCACAGCCTCAGGTCTTTCAACCACGTTCCATTGCCCCCACAAGACAAAATCTCCAACAACAACCACAACAAACATCAATAGCGTCTCAAATTGATTGACTAGACTGCAAGCTGGAACAACTTTGGTCCATGCACTCTCTGAATGTGGACAAGGAAATTTTGGAAGAGTCAAATGCCAAAAACCCAACAAACAAGACACTCATGGTCACCAATGAGTCCACAGACCCAGACCACTGTGGCTTCCTTTTCTGCAAGGACTTTCTCTACAATACCTCCAATCCAACAGGTCCCCAGTGTGAACTTGTGTGCAATTCCAGTGCATCAAGGTTCATGGTCTGCAACCTATACCTACTCCATGACCCAACCCCCGTTACAAAACAACTAAGCACGTATGGAGGTCACATTAAGGTAACACACATTGGAAAACTAAATCTTGGGGGGAAAACCATCTTTCCAGTATTTTATGCGCCTAACGGGCGCCAAAATCTCATCTCTGAAACTCAACAGGAGGATCATGGACTACAAGTAGTACACAAACATAGGACGGTTCTGGTGAAGCTGGCGGATAGTAATATCTACCGCTTTCTGCAGATTGGAAAACTATATATCTCCTTCTAATCCCCTCCATTGAATCTAAATCTAGCTAGGGTAACCAGCGCTTCTGTGGACTGGCACATTACCTTTGGTCACCCATCCAATGTTTATCTCAAAAAATTCCTCCACCTTCACAACTTACCAGTACCAAAGGCATTCCAATTGTCCAATTGCTGAAACATCTGTTCAGAATGCAAAATCAAACGCAGGTCCCACTCCAACCCTCTTCAGATCTTGCCCAAGCCCTTCCATTGACTCCACCTGGATGTTCTTCAAATCTCACCCCCGTGCAAACAGTTGGTGTTGTACATCCTGGTGATAATCAACAATTTCAAGTGGTAAAACAGGGTCTATGTGCTGAAAAAAAAATCCAACACAGAAGGCAGAATAGTCTGCTATGTCCATGAAATCAACAACCAGCTTGATATCAACCCCACATTCCTGCACTGTGATTGTGGAGGGGATTTTGGGTCCACAAGGCTTTGCAATTTTCTCGCAACCCATGGAATTTTTCTTGAGCAAGGACCAGACAACTCACCCCATACTAACAGACTTGCCAAAAGCTTCAACCAGACCATTCTAACCAAAATGAGGTGCATAATAGCTCAGTTGGATGTGCCCATAAATTATTGGGACAAGGCGGCCAAGTATTTGTCAATGCTCATCAAAATGATCCCCTTGGCGTTGCTTGGTTGGAAATTGCCGGTCAGCACATTGCTTGAGGTAAATGCAACCATTGAGCCCGTTTGTAACGTGCTAACGCTCATTCCATTTGGCCTGAAGGTGCATGTGCATAGTTTACCTTCAACCAAGCTTGAGGCAAAGTCAAAACCCCTGTATTCCTGGGATATGAGGGGAACTCAGACATGGGACAATTTCTGGAACCTGATAGGCAACGAGTGGTGGTAAGCCGCAACTTCACACCAACCTGTTTTTTTTTCCCGTATCATTCCAAAAAATCTCTGAAGAAGTCCCCATCCTCACTACCACAGACCATCTCAGCATCCCCCCTGATCCAAACCGCTCAGAACCAACCAACTTTGGTCTTCCTGCCAGCTTCCTGGGTCAGTAACTCAAGGCATGGTGAACGTACAGAACCAACAATAGCCATTGGGACAACCCTGCCAACTACCGCCACCGTCACAGAACATGCAAACCCCAACAAGCTCACCCCCAGTGCTTGCAAACCGTTGCAGGAGTTGCAACCACCTGCCTCATTCCCAGCCCCCAAAGGCTACACCTCATATTACAAAAAAGAACCTAAGCAACTGCAGACCTCTTGGGACAGCAGCCAAGTTCCATCATGGATTCCACCCATTTTGGACATTCATTGGGGTTGGCAAGGGCCTTGTTGACCAATATCAGCTTGCTGAGAAAGGCCTCCATGGTATCTTTGCCAGGTACGTGGGCATCACACAAGCACCGCAAGTGGGAAAGAATAGCTGTGACATCAATGTCAGAGGAGACATCCTTAGGTTCTTTTTTGTAATATACATTCCATATTACAAAAAAGAACCTAAGGATGTCTCCTCTGAAATTGATGTCACAGCTATTCTTTCCCACTTGCGGTGCTTGTGTGATGCCCACGTACCTGGCAAAGATACCATGGAGGCCTTTCTCAGCAAGCTGATATTGGTCAACAAGGCCCTTGCCAACCCCAATGAATGTCCAAAATGGGTGGAATCCATGATGGAACTTGGCTGCTGTCCCAAGAGGTCTGCAGTTGTTTCCTTGTCCGGATGGAAGCCTTAACGGTGGAAGATTTGCCCGGAAGGCGATTAAAAACCACAATCTGCAATCAGGGGTTGCGGAAGTGGGTGCGGGATTTGGCAAGAGAGGAGGAGCAGGACCCCGGCACAGAGTTGGTTTGCAAGGGTGGTACGGAGGCGGATTTTAACTAGTTGGCCAAGGTTACCGCACGGAGCAAGCTCTGGCTTTGTGCGGGCGGTCAACCAGTGAGGAGCAGGTGGGGAGAAGGGAGGAAGCGCCGGACGCACAAGCGCAAGAAGTAAGTTCCTTTCCTCAGTGTGCATTGCTGGGAGGTACTTCACAAAAACACTATCATTGTGCCACGCTTGTGAGCAAAGGCAAAAGCGGCGGTTTGGTTTTGACTAGGACCTATGGTAACGGATGCATGCAGATGGCCTGGTGCAATGTTGGAAAGTATAAGCGGGTTGTGAAAAAGGTCTGTCCCCGGAACAAAGCAATGCCGCAGGATCTGAACGGACCACTGCAACCAATCCCTTGGTTGTGGGACCCTTGGGAATCTCTGCTGAAGGTGTCAGGATGGGCAACACAATTGGAGCGGATTAGGGATGAGCGGATTGCGGCCCTTAAATTTGGACCGCCAAACTTGTTGAGTGTGGAGGAACGGGATTTGCTGACTTCAGTACTTGTTCTCTGGGAAAGAGCGCTTGCCTTTGGACCTGAAGAGCGGGGACTGTTAAAGAGCAAGATAGGCAACCCTTATGTGATTCTGACGGTTCCACACAAACCTTGGAAGATCAAGCCAATTCCGGTTCCGCGGGCGGTTTGGGGGCCCTTCTTGGAGCTGGTGCGCAAGCATGCGGGGATGGGTCTTTACAAGCAGTCAACATCAAGTTACTTGAGTCCAATCTTTGTGGTGGTTAAGCAGGATGGGAAGTCATTACGGATTGTTTATTATCTGCAGCCGCTCAATTTGTTTACAATCCAAGACGCAGGACAACCTCCACACGTGGACAAGTTTCTAAAATCTATGGCAGGACGTGCGTGTTACGGGTTGGTGGATGTGATGGGTGGATACAATCAGTGCAAACTCAATTGGAGTTCGCGTCCAATGACTGCCTTAAAAACCGGATTGGGCAGGATGCAACTGACGCGGCTGCCGCAAGGAGAAACTAACTTGGTCGCGGTTTACCAAGTGCAGATGACCTTGATTTTGAAGGAAAATCTTCCAGAGGGGGTGCAGATCTTCATCAAAAACGCGGGCATCAAAGGCCCAAAGATGGATTATGGAGGGGAAACGCTTACAGATGCTCTGGAGATCCTCCAATTTGTCTGGGAGTACGCGCAAACGCTGGAACAGATCTTGTCCCAGATTGAGGAAGCAGGACTTATGCTGTTGGGGAAAAAGTTAGCGGTCTGCATACCCGCGCTGGAGGTTCTGGGACATGTGGTGGCTTCCAACAGAAGACAGATTGCGGCAAAGAAACGCAACAAAGTCCTTGAGTGGCCAACACCAAAGACTGCATTGCACATTCTCCAGTTCTTGGGATTGTATAGCTATTTACGGATGTTCATTGAGCAGTTTGTGGAAGTTGCTAGTCCCTTGCAGGAGTTGACGCATAAGGGCGCGGAATGGACCTGGGGTTTGAATTTTGACATTGCCTTTGACAAACCCACGGAGATTGTTGGGAAAAATATTGTACTGCAGGACTTGGATTATGACGCCGGAGGGATTAAGTTGACCGTGGATTTGAGCAACTTTGGCGCGGGGGCAGTGCTGACCCAGGAGGATGAGGGGAAAGATTTTCCGGTTCTTTACAAGTCAGTTACGTTTACACCAATGGAGAGCCGGTACTTGCAGAGAAAGTTGGAACTTTGAGGGGTCACTAAGATTGTGCGGAGGTTGCAGAATTTGCTATAGGGGGTTCAATTTTTGCTTCTGGTGGATGCAGAGGCGCTGGTGCGGATGATCAATTTGCCAATGCTGCCAAACGCGCCTATGACCAGGTGGGTTGCATTCCTTCAGTTTTTCTCTTTCACAGTTGTGCATGTTCCAGGGAAGGCCTTTACAATGCTGGACGCAATGTCTCCATACCCACAGGATGATCCTTACAAAGGCGCGGAACCACTGGATTTGGAGGCCCCAACGGTTAAGGTAGGGGAAATGGAAGTAGGTGTGCAACTTCCGCTCCAGCAGTCCGGGAGGTACTTGGTCCTCAGTTCCTATTTGTGGGATCTTCAGTTCCCGGATGTCACGCCAGCCAAGATTGTTTGATGGGTTCAGCGGAGAGTGGGAAATTTCTACCTGCTGGAAGGACAGCTGTGGCAGCAGAGCACGCCAGTACTGCTTGTGGTGAGCACGTCAAGGGCAGATCAGGAGGTAATTCAGGGAAGTCTGCATGACAATCTTGGTCATTGCGGCAAGCTCAAAACTTGGAAGGGGGTGAGGGAAAGGTTCTGATGGCCGGGTGTAGTTTGCATGGTGCGGGAGTGGGTAAAGTTGTGCAAAGCATGTCAGAAGTGGAGCGCAATGTTGCCTTGCAAATTGGGTATCCCCACCAGGGAGGACACCTTGTTTGGGAGGGTTTCTCTGGATGTTGTGCACATCAAGGCGGGTAAGTTTTTGTACCTCCTTGTTGCGTGGGACAATCTGTTGGGATGGGTGGAAGCGTGGCTGCTGGTGAAGCTCTTGGCAGAAAAAGTTAGTCAGTTTCTGGAGGAAGATTTGTTTGCGCGTTACGGATCACTTTGGCTGGTAACGGTTGACGGAGGTGCAGAGTTCCAGGGACGGTTGGCGGAGTTGGTGCAAAGTTGCAGAGCAAATTTTGGGCAAGTGAAGGAGTACTATCTGGAAGGCACAGGGATGATTGAGCGCAGCCACCAGCAAATCAAGGATGCAATGGTGAAGATGTGCGGCAAGGATGACAAACGGTGGCAGGAAACCCTTCCAGTGGTTCTTTTTGAAGATCAAATTTTGGTGAAGAGTTCAATGGGTTATATGTTGTATGAGCTGCTATTTGGGAAGCAACCCTTGCTGCCGATTGAAATCAAGCTGAAAAAATTTCTGGGTATTGACTGGTGGAAGGTTAAGATGGCTGCGGATCTAGTCAAGGCCCGCACCAAGCAGCTCCTGCAAGGGGAAAAGATGCTGGAGAAAGCGGCTGGAAGACTGGAGGTGACCTGCACAAAGTCCGTCCGCTACTGGGACAAGCACTGCACGCATAAAATCCGGGATCCATTGCGGAAGGGGGACTTGGTTCTGCTTTACAACCGGAGCCTGCAAACTCAATGGGGGAAGCTGTTTGCTAATCAATGGAACGGGCCTTTCCGCATGACTTCCAAGTTTGCCAGAGGTAGCTACCAGTTGGAGGAATTGGACAAAACTCTGCTCAAACGGAAGGCCATGGCTTTGCACATGAAACAATTTTTTGTGCAAGGCTCAACTTCATTTGATGAGATGGCTGGGTAGGAGAGCAAAGGGGAAAATAATGCAGATCCTTCCTCCAAGGAAAAGCCTGCACGGGCTTTGCTTCTGGAAAAGTAAACAACTGCAGACCACTGGGGAGAGCAGCCAAGTTGGGGGGAGAAGGTTGGATGATTAGGGGATATGATTGGATTTGGTGAGGGGGTGCTCTAGCTGGTTCACAGCCAGATTAACTAGAAACCCCAGAATGTTTGTTTTCCTATTTTCTTCTCTCTGGATTGGCTTTTGGGATAATTGCTGGCTATGGATGGTTTCTGTGAGGTGTGGGCACGGCGCAAATCTGGGTCCGCCAATGCAAGGACAAGCCCTGCATTCCAGAAGCAAACGTATGGAAGATTTCCGGCAGATGATTCATGGAACCAGGAAGGCGCATGGGGCGGAACCAATGTGGGTCAAAGAGCAAAGGCACAGGCTTGGCAATGGGTTGGTGTTTTAAAAAAAATAAAAATAAATCTTTTTAAGTTTCTTGGTTATCTTATCAATGGAAGGTGCAAATGGGCTTGGGGTGAATTCTTTTTTTTATATCTCTCATGGATGTGCATGTGCGGCTGGTTTTCTTTTTACTCTCTCTCTTCTTTAGATAGGTACGGGGAACTGTGTGGCAGTTTGTCTGGGGCGGTCCAGGTACCTTGAGCGGATACTTCTGACTCTCATGGATTCCTCACTCTTGTGGGTTGCTCTCAAAAGCGCAGATCTTGCACGCAGATTTTCTTACTCTCACTGGATACTCTCAGGGGCCTGGATCCTTCTCACTGTTGCAGATCTCGTGTGTGGCTCTTATTTCTCTCAGGGTTCCCCCAAAGCCCAAAGGCTGCTCAGGATGGTGTGGCAAAAGTCCTTATCTTTGCATAGGCGCGGGGAAGGAACAAGATAGATGTAAAAGAAAGAGGAGAAAAGAGGGCAATCAGCCTAAGCCAGCTGAGTGCTCATCACATCCTCCGCGTCCGCGTGAGCCACCCTGGCTAGGGATTGGAAAGCCGCCAAGACCTTGCATTGCACATTGGCTGTGTGTGCCTAGGGAACCGCTAGAAACCGCCGGAGGAGTTTGTCCGTGTTGTTCACCATTGCGTCAAAACTTGCCAAGGGAAGTGCCAGAACTAGGGGGATTTCCAGGATCTCAGGAGTTGCTGCGGCGGTTTCCAGTGACAACTCAATCACCACAGGAGACAGCACGCGCGCGGGCTCTGGTGATGACCTGGGAGTGGGTGATGGTGATGGCAGAGGTGGAGATGATGCCAGAGGACGAGTTGGTCTTGGAGGAGTGGGAGGACGCGGTGGTGGCAGAGGAGAATCTGGCCTTGGTGGGGGTGGAGGAGGCACGGCCGGACAGTTCAGAATCCTTGGGTCCATTGCCGGTACGTTCATCCAAACCTGCATGGCCCACTCATGGGCAGCGTTCTGGAAGGCTGAAAAGTTCGGAAAATCCTGGCGCCTTGGAGGTCCAGCCCGGCCAAACGGCAAGCCCAAGTTGTGGCTCTTGCGCAATGTTGGATTTTGCAGGGCAAGTCACGGACAATCGCAAGGCAAGCCAGGCGGGGTCCACTCATTTTTCAAGATCTCCTTGTCGTTTGAGATCACAAAGGAGTCACAATCAACCTTGGGGGCGGTCGCGCGGCATGCCCTCCAATAGGGAGCAGTGGTGGTGTCTGGCTCAGCATGGGACACAGTTGCAGAGGCCTGGAAGGATTTGGCACAAAAGGCTGTTCCTGCTTCAGTATGTGCAGGACATATTTGGTTTGGGGTGTTGGATGGGGTTTTTCTTTTTCTTTCTTTGGTCTGATGAAGGGGTACGGTTGGAGGTGGTATAGCTTGGGTATAGTGGGAGTTAGGTGAGATAGTGGTGGATCTCTGGGGACAGAACTCAAGTTGGGGGGGATGTGGTGGTCTTTTATAGACGCAAGTAAGAATAGGCTGCACACTGCATGCTCAGCAATGGGTGCGCCTTTGCCTCAGAAAGTCGCGCTGCAGGCTCATCAGCAGTTGAATTGGGCTCAGCATCTGGAGACACAGAATGGATTGGATTGGACCAATTGCGCAGATATATCTTGGATATCTGGAATGGCGCGTTGGGTGGATGCGGACATGTGCAGGGGGCTCCAAGTTGGGCGCGGCGCAAGGCCGCGTCATGAGAAGGACAAACCAGGTGGACTTAATGGCAGGCGTGCAATACAGACAGATATGGGATGTGGGATATGGGTTATGGGATGGGAAGGATAGGGTTGAGGCTAGGGTTCTGTGCTTAGGGGTTGTATTTCATTATTCTTTCTTGTTTCTGGTTTTACTTAGGCTAGGTTTGAGGGGGAGGTTACTTAAACCGCACCCTCAACCCGGTTGGAGGAGGAGGGGGGTTGTCATAGGTTTTTGGGGGAGGATCTTTAATTCTAAATTCTCTATCTCTCAGTTGGAGGGTGAAAAGTTGCACTCAGGTTTTAAAGAAGCAAGGGACCAATAACTTCCTGAATTGGGAACCATTAAAGGAGAAGTCCTCTTTTGAATTTCAAAACTCCCGACTCAACATCTGGGCTACACTCTTGAGTGGGACCAAGACGTCTCACTCAAGCTCCATCAGCAGTAATTCATCAAACAGGTGCTCAAGAATTTCAGGTTTGAACATCTCAATGCAGTCAAGGCGCCAGCACCAATGAACATACACAATGTTTTTGGACAGGATTCACCAGAGTTTGATGTAAAACCAGTGCAAAGGGAACTGGGGACACTCATACACCTGGCCATTCATACCAGACCGGAAATCCAATTCAAAGTTAATCTTCTTTCACAGTCTGTGAAAAAACCAATGCAAGCTCAATGAAAAATGGTCAAACACCTGTTCCAATACCTACAAGGGACAAAAAATGTAGGATTTCTTTTCAAAAAATCCCCTGACCCTGGAGATCAACTGTGCGGATGGGCAGAGGCAGGCTATGGGTGATCCACCACCACTCAAAAGTCTACCTTGGGATACGTGATTACACTGTATGGGAACCCAATCAGCTGGACCACAAAGAAGCAAAGAATTTTGGCACAGTCCACAATGGAGTGTCACATTCACAGGTTTTGGGTAGATGATGATGTATATAGATTGTAAATAGGAACAAAGTTGAACCAATGGAGAAACCCAACACAGTGGAGATAAAATAAGGTTTATATAGTAGTTATAATGGCTGAGGGTAGTATACTGTAAAGAGGAGAACCAGGAGGAAATATATCACTTAAAGGAGAGTAGATTTTATGGAAACATAGGGAGTATGCAATAGAGTAGAAGTTTGGAAAGGGAGAAATAGAGAATGAAGTATTAAGGAAAAATGTTCCAAGGACTTACCGGAGAGAACACATGACATTATAATCTCCTTCAGTTGGGAGCCTAGCCAAATAAGGAGTCAAAAGGTCGGAATTAAAGACAGGGTGTAATTTATGGAAAGGAGGGTATAAAAGCAGTTTGGCAGTGTGAGAGACAACAAGTTCTAAAATCTTGAAGGGTCTAACATGTTTGGCATCTAGCTTCCCGGAGGATTGTTAAGTGGTGATGTTCTTCCTGGATAACCATACCCATTGTTCAGGTTCAAACTCTTTGATTTTTCTGGCCTTCTTATTATATTGGGTATCCTGGGAGTGTTTTTCATAGGAGAGGTGTTGAGTGGCTTGGGGTTGGGAGTCTATTAGTTGCTAAATAAATTCATCTTCTTGAGGGATGTTGGAAGGTTGGGTATTAGATCCTAGTAAAGGGTGGTAGCCTTTCTCAAGGAAGAAGGGGAAATAGCCGGTAGAGGAGGAAACAGAGTTAGCCCAAGATATTTCTGCGCTTGCTGTCAGTTCTTCCCAATCATTATGTTTCTTGTTTCAAAAAGTTCTAAGGTAAGACTTCAGAACGCCTTTAATTCTTTCTGTCTGTCCGTTAGTTTGAGGGTGGAAGGAGGTTAAATAGGAAGGATAGAGGTCAGGGCAGTGTAAGATGGATTTCCAGAACTTTGAGACAAAGGTGGTTCCTTAGTTGGAGATTATTTGATCTGGGAGGCCATGATATCAAACAAAACAATGAGCTAGATCTTCTGAGGACCAATATTTGTTAGCAGGGATAAAGTGATCCCCTTTAGTAAAGTGGTCAACGATGACTAGAATGGAATCTAAAGAAGAGCTTTTTGGTAGTTTAACAATAAAATATATCCCTATGATGGACCAAGGTCTGTCAGGGGGTTCTAAAGGTTTCAGTGGGTTCTTCTTGGTTAGACTAAGCTTATTAGATTTACAAGAAAGGCAAGTCTTAAAAAATTCTTTAAAGTCAGACCTAATGGAGGGCCAATCAAAGGTTTGGAGGAAAAGATCAAGAGTTTTAAACATCACCCAATGAACCATCAAAGGAGAGTCATGGAAGGGAGAGAGGACTTGACGGCGTAGAGAGAGAGGGCATTCAATCCTTCCTTTGTACCATAAGATGCTGTCCTCCCAATGGGGCTTTGGAAGTTTGGAGCTTTGAGAAGCAGATTCTGAATACTTTGACTTGATTAGATTTAGGAGATCTGAAGAGGGGGGGCAAAATTTGTTGAGGTCAGAATTTATAGAGAAGACTTCATTGGAGGGAATGTCTAGTTCTGAGAGTTGATCCTGGTATTTGCTTGAGTGGAAGTGAGGAAGGACAATTTCCAAAGAATGGTTATCTGAATTATTTATTACAGGTCTACTTAGTGGGTCAGCAGGATTAGAAGAGCCTTTAATATAATGGATAGAGAAGTTAAAACTGGACATAAAGGAGGACCAGAAAGCCTGCCTAGGATTGAGAGTGGAGGTGCCCATGAAATATTAAAGATTCTGGTGGTCCAAATAAACAATAACTGTGTTTTTGGTGTTGATCAACCAGGGACACCATTAAGAGAAGGCAGAAATGATTGCGCCTAATTTGATGTTGTAAAACTTCCAGCGCTCTTCCTATTTGGTTAAGGTCCTTGAGTAAAAGGAGAACATTCTGATATGCCCATGGTCATCAGGTTGGCACAGGATGGCTGAAATAGGTATTTGAGAGGCATCAGTGAACAGGATGCAATCCTTTTTGAAATCAAAGTGATGTAAGAGGACATTAGTCTGGAAAGAACTTTTTAGCTTGTTAAAGGAATCACAGATGATAGGGCAGGAAAAGGATTTTGATACATCTACCCCTTTCTTTGCAACTTGATGAAGAGGATGAGCTAAGGTGGAAAACTTAAAAATGAACTTTTGGTAAAAATTTGGAAAACCAACAAAACATTGGACCCCGGTAATATTCAAGGGGAGCTTCCACCTGGTTATAACATTAGTTTTAGCTGGGTCCATGCGGATCCCTTCTTTGTCTATAATGAATCCTAAAAATTTCACAGATTCAGCAAAAAAGGCACATTTTTTGGGGGAGGCTTAGAGTTTATGGTCATTAAGTTTTGAGAGGACTTGCAGAAGATGGTTCTCATGTTCCTTTTTATTTTGTGAAAAGATGAGGATATTGTCAATATAGACAAAACAAAAAATATCTATTACCTCTCTCAGAACCCATCTAATAAAATTCTGGAAAGCAGCTGGAGCGTTTGCTAGCCCAAAGGGCATTACTAGGTATCCATATAGTCCCATTTCCATTTGGAAGGCAGTCTTCAATTCATTGCCTTGTTTAGTATGCAACAGATTGAAGGCTGATTTGAGATCAGTATTAGAGAAGAACTTAAAACCTTGTAATTTAATCAAAAGACTACTGACAAGGGGAAGGGGATAAGAGTCCCAAATTGTAATTTTATTTAGGCCTTGGTAATCCACACAAGGCCTATTTTTCTTTCCAGGTTGTTTAAAGAAAAAGGGGAGCCCCTGCCAGGGAGGAGGAAGGATGGATAAAGCCTTTTGAAAGGAGATAATTCACATAATATTTAAGCTTGTCAGTTTCCAAAGGGGAGAGAGTGTATATATTCCCAAAGGGGGGAACACACCCTTTTTTTAGGTTGATTGCCAAATTCAGGTTACGGTCAGGAGGTAAAAATTTGGTTGGCTGCGGTTTGAAGACATTTGGAAATTCAGAGATAGGAAACAGCAGAGAAGGTTCAACAGAAGAGCAAGATAGATCTTGAAAATTCTTACTGGGAGAGTCAGCATCCAAACCAAGCTGAAGGACAATTAGTCCGCTGGACTCAAACGTGATAGTAGCACCATGGGAGGACATCCATAGGGTACCTAGTATCATATTATAGGATTTAAGCTTGTTCACAAATAATTTATTGAGGAAGGTGAAAGAGTGTTCTGTGTTGGAGATCTGGACCCGGCCTTCCCAAAATTTATTTATTGTAGAGTAGCAAACATTGAATCCCAAGCAGACAATAGGGCTTGGTGGGGGGGGGGTACAGCTTAAATAGAGGGAGTAAAAAACCTGTTGGTCAATGAAGTTTTTGGTTTCCCCTGTGTCCAGAAGGACAGTTCCTCTAAAGAGGTGTTATTTATGTCTAATTTCCATGTTTAAAACAAAACAAGGGGTAGGGGTGGATAGAGAGGACAGAAGAGTTGACTGTGTGGAGGAAAGACTGGTGGAAGGTTTGGAGGGGACGGTTTTCTCAGTGAAAGGGGTGGGAGATGAGGAGATGGGAATGGAGTGGATAGTATTCTGGTTTTTTGCAAAAGGGGATTTTCGGGATTGTCTCCTGAACCAATTTAGCTTATAATTTAACAAGAGTCTATTATTAGGACAGCAGAAACCGTCTGTAGTAGAGTGATTATTGTCTAAGGACTGCAGGCAATTGTAGCAGAGACCTTGGCCTTGGCATTCTTATCTAAATTTGGCTAAGGGGGAGGTGTTGCCTCTCTTCCAAGGGGCTGGAGAAGTTCCTTTGGGTTGAGAATGAACTATATCTTAGTCCATTGCATCTGATGGAGGGTCAGTAGGGGGAAGGGAAGGAGTTTTCTTTCCCTATAGTTGGTTGAGCTGTTCCAGTTTGTTTCCTGCAACAATGGTGAGTTCCATCTTTTCTTGCAGGAACATTGCTACATCCCATTTGGGGAGGAGGATGGCAATAGCCTCTAGGTTAGTATCTAAGGCAGAGACATACTTCTTTCTAATAGATGTTTTGGACATATCAAATACCAAGGCTAAAGTCAAAAAGGTGGAGTTGAAATCTGAAATGGATCTGGAGCCCTGCTTGCAGGTGTCAAATTCTTTCCCCAATTGCTCCTTTGCTTGCCTATACCCAAAAGCCAAAAACAGAGCCTGGCAGAATTGGTTTAGAGTAAAAAGTTTGGGTAGAAGGTATGGGAGACCTTTCAAGTTCCAATTGGTTGGTTTCTTGCCATTTTCCACTGCATTCTGGCAGAGGGGAACGGAGAACCAGGTGCCTGTGGGGGAAGGTTTTTCACTGTCTTTGAAGTGAAGGGAGATAAAATTAATTTGTCTTGAGTTGTTGGCAAAATTTTGGTTGTCTTGCCGGATGAAATTGCAGATGGCGCCCAAAAAATAGGCCAGATCTTCCGTTTTCCCTAAGAATTGAAGGAGGGTGAGGGATGGTTTGCAGATTTTCTGATGGGAATTGTTGGGTTTTTAAGTTGCCAATTGTTGGAAGTTAATTATTTTGAGTTGTTACAAGATTAGTGCTTGTTGTTGTTGAATGAGGAGTTTGTCTTGTGAATTTTCTTCTTGTACAGCTTGAAAGGTGGCGGTGACAGCTGACAGATTTTGGTTAAAGTCTTTGAGGGTTTACTTTTGAGGCTCAAAAGATTTTTGGAGGAGGGTGATGCCGGGGGAAGGGGGTTTATCCAGTCCAGTGACTTGGAAGTCCTGCGCTAATAGGTTGGTATCTAGGTTCATGTCCAGAGCAGATGCAGGGTTTGTGGTCATAATGATAACTTATAATAGATTATGAGGATACAACTTTCTTTGAGGAAGACAATCCTTTCTTGCTTGTATCTATATTTCTTCTTTTGGGGATAAGAGGTTTTTAAAGGTTTAACTATAATAGTTTTTAGGTTCCTGATAATAGGTTCTTTTGATTGTCCAGAAGGTTTTTTTTTATATATAGATTGGTTCAAAATGTCACATTCACAGGTTTCAGGTAGATGATGACATATATAGATTTCAAATAGGAACAAGGTTGAACCAATGGGGAAACACAAGACAGTGGAGATACAATACAGTTTATATAATAGTTATGATGGCTGAGGGTAGTATACTGTAAAGAGGAGAACCAGGACAAAATAGATCACGTAAAGGAGAGTAGATTTTATGGAAACATAGGGAGTATGCAATAGATTAGAAGTTCGGAAAGGGAGACATAGAGAATGAAGTAGTAAGGAAAAACGTTCCAAGGATTTACCAGAGAGAACACTCAACACAGAGGCAGAGTTTGTTGCAATTAATCTATGTGCAAAGCAGATCAGATGGCTATCCACTATGATCATTGGGATTGGGATTGCCATCTTGAAACCAAAACTCAAGAATGATAACCAGGGGGCCAATTTCAAAAGCAAAGAAGCCCAATTGAGCCCCAACTCTCAACACATAGAAATCCAGTTCCACTAAGTACAAGACCTTGTATCCAAGTCTCTGTTGTCCATCAAGCACTCCCCATCAGATGAGATGATTGCAGATATATTAAAAAAGCCCCTTGGCTACGTCAAGGTGATCCAGGCCAGACATCAACTGCATCTCACCTCTGCGGAATCTAGGAGGAGTGTCAGGTGAAGATCCCGCGGACTATGCTGCTTCTGCCCGCAGCACCATGAAGGTGGTTGCAAGTCTATTCAGTCTACAATTAGGCCAAGACTTGCAGCAACCATCCCGCCAAAAACTGAAGAGAGATCCCCTCCTTAGTCTGAACCTCACCCTTTTCCGTTCACTCCTTATCTCTCCAATCCCTATTTCTCATTACTCACCTCCGTCCCTATCAAACCATTCCACCTGAAGACCAGTGCCGCACATGACCCAGAGCCTGGCCCCGCATCCAAGTTTAGGAGGAGAAAGTAACCCAAATAATTCCTCTAAAAACCCTCAAGCCAGATCCACTAGTAGTGCACCCAACTCAGGTGAAATCTCACGTCCTTCCTATTTCTGCTTCTTCTTAATATTGTTGCTCTCTATTTCTACCATTGTGTCCTAACTTCTGGAAATTTTTTGTTCTCACAATTCTCTTTGTCATTCCCTCACTCAGTCTGTACTATTACAAGAGTTTAATGATTGAATCAAAATAAAGAGTCTTTTGAAAGTAATTACAAATCATGTTGGCAGTGCCTGAACAATGATTGGTGGATGGCAAACTGGGGGATATTGGTCTGACTGGAGGCTGAAAAAAATGGATCCAATCAGAGGTTCCAAAAAGAAAAATACAATTGGGGGGTAGGGGGGGGGAAAAGCTGGAAGGGCAGATTGGGAAAAAACCCATGGCAGAACCTGGGGATAAAGCTTGGGCAAAAACTGATTGAATAAAATTTTTTGAAAAAATATTTAAATTTGCACCCAGTCCAAGCATAAATACAAACACAATATTTATGTCTTCCCAAGCTGTGTGTATCAAACCAAACCTCCCAAGCTAGAGATCATAACTGGTAACTTTGTTTCCTCTTGCTTTGTCTTGGCGTTTCAAAGTTTCTTCATTCTTCTTGTATCCGCAAGATCTTATTATTTTCCTTTCATCCAGCTTCTTTTTGCATTTTAAGTCTGTTTTTATTTCTGAAATAAAGATGTCAGCTGTCTGATACCAGGAACCTTGCAGTCCTTTAGCTACAGAGAGTGATAAAAAATACTGGAAGAATAATAATAATAATTACTCCAAAAATAAACACTTAGAGGCTCAAATAAATGATATAATAAGAGAAGTTGCAAAGTTTAATTGGTCTTGTAATAAAAGGTTTTCAATATAATATAAAAGAGGGGCCACAGTATAATACTACTGGGGATCTTTGCAGACAAACAACCTCTCTTCAAGGGGCCTCCTTAGGCAGTTTAAGAACCTTGGAATGAAGATGGATGCCTTAGAAAGGGCTTATTCCACTAATGGCCGGGCATAACAGCACAATGGCAAAGACAGGAAGGGAAACAATCACTCTGAGAACTTTACCACAAAAATCCTGCAATAATAGGAAGGGTTTCAGAGCAGATGGGGTTGATTGCTTGACTAAACTTCAAGGGTTGATTGGTTAATAAGAATAAATAATAATACTACAGACTAAGTCATAAATCACTTTCTTATCTTCCTATAAGCACTTGCTCAACAATGAAACGGTGTCTGATTGATAATAATAATTACTGGTAAACTGATAATGGGAAATAATGGATCCAAAGAGGCCTGTATAAATACCTTTTTGGGGTGATTTTGAGCTTCTCAGGGCACGTAGAGAGGGTTCTGCTCATGGGCCAAGGCTGGAAAGCCAGTCAGGGCATAATTAGCACGTCTACTTGGTGCTGTCAATCAGCTGATCTTAGATCTGCTGGATTTCTGTACTATCTTAGCCACAGGATCCGTTAATCTGTTATGGCGTAAATTTGATCATTCTGCACTTATCCTTCATTTGTACTATTATTATTGTTTTAAAGTGGACAAATGTGGATGTTTACTGATTTTCCATCATCTTCTGATCACGTAGATAATTTTTAATAATTCTTATGAACACTCCTTGTAGTGTTTTGTGGTCTTCAAAGATCAGAGTCAATGATTTACGTTGTAATCCTTGATCTTTGATTCATTATCAAAAAAATGTTCTAAACTTAATTTTTATTAATTTTATTTAAGTTTTGATCTTTTTAGACTATTGATAATGCATATGTCAACTTGTTACATATTCCAGGCAACCCTAACTAGGTTGTAGCTCTTCTGAGCGGTACCTGGTTGTCAGATTAGTCACAACGGATCCAGACGCGGGGATCAGTCAGTACAGATGCGGGCAGGGTAGGATCGGCTGCGTGCGTGGCAGAATTAGCTGCGCGCGGGTCTCTAGTACGTGGGAATCTGCTACTATGAGTACGTAGGGATATGTAATGATGCAGGGCTGCGCGCGGGAATTGTGACATAACACATTTCCGCGTGTAACTCCTAAAATATACACAACACCTCAATTCTGAGTGAATTTTAGGTGTAAACCCTATACTTGACAACACGTGTGAAATGTTAGAATGGCCAAAAGGTGCCATACTGGTGTTGTAATTTTTAGTACTTTTCTTTTTAATTATTTTAAAAATGTAAGGTATTGGATTTCCAGGGTGGGGTCAGTGAGTGACCCTACCTAATTTTGGGTGGGGAATCCATTTCTTCAATAATATTTATGGATTTCTCACTCCTTCTTTTGTTAATTTAGATATTCTTGTTTGATTTGTTTTTTATAGGTTTGTGTTGCTATGACAGGTTGCTCTGTACATAGTAGCAAGCTGACAAAAGAACTCGTTCCCTCATAACATTACACGCTTAACATAATGTAAAGCATACAGAAGATTGCACTCAAGGATTGGTAACACTCAAGATGACAAGAATTCTACCAGATCGTACAAACCGCTGCTAACCACTATTTGCATAGAAAATCAACAATCCTCGAGAAAGTTTTTCCTCTACTTCGCCGGTGCCAAACCACAGTTGCTCAACCCCCTAATACACCACAGAGAACGAGTTTGGAGAAATTCTCAATCAAGCGTCGAATTGCGGCTGGATGACTGCGTTGGCATAGCCATCATGGATTATTCCATCTTTCTCGTTTGTATCGCACATGTTTACTATTTGCCTCTCTCCGACGAGTTGCAGCAGACTGCCCAAAAATGATTGGGTCTTTTCAGACGCTGCAAACTACGCATGTGTTTTAGTTTGCGAAGTGGCGACCGGGGAGGGACAATTCATCAGAAGCATTTTCAGTAGGTTCGATCTAGGTAGCGCATTTTAAACTTATTTTATTTGTGTTTCCTCTCTTCAAACCCAAACCTAATTTATCTTGTTGGTCGAAAAATTCCCAAGACATAGTGCCTGGTTTCTAAATTCATCGTTTGGATTGAGGTCGATGGTCATCCGTCTGTGTCTCTCGGCATGGTCAATGAGCACTTATGCTGTCTTGTCAACCAAGGCTTTCAGCGCTCAATTGAATGGTGTGGAATGAAATTGATTCTTACTCCAGAATTTTTTACTTCTCGGGAGCGATGTTAAACTGATTCACACTTGAAAATCAATTTCGCCTTGGCTATCTAGACCATCCTGGGGTTATAGGCCCACAAATCCGCGCATTCAGCGATTGCGGTAGAACAACATCTTTTGATGATGAGAAAAGCTCGGCTCACCATCTGTGTATTAAGACGATTGATGATTCAAGGTCCGACATGGGCTCTAGAGTAAATTGTAGTGAGTATATCGTGTCCTTGATCAATTTGAATGTTGGCGATTGGGAGAAGGGTTTGATCAAGATGTGTGAATACCTTTCTATGATAAAGTGGCAGTCTCACAAGGGGAAGAACTGGCTGATTTGAAGGGAGGCCCACATACCGTACCATCTACAGAGAGCAATAGTGAGTGAATATTTATCGCAGATGTTCAATCACTCTCCCACATGAAGTGTGTTATGCTGTTTGCCTAGGCCTTGCATCGGATGAGGAGGTAGCCGAAAAATGGGCCAAGCTTGTCAACCTGGAGCTCGGCAATTGGACCTTCCAAAAAGCTTTGAAGCAATTGATTTGGAGCGACGGAGGAAAGAGTTTGTTTGGAAGTCCCCTCGAAGGCAACGAAAAGTCAATATTGAGCATAATCTTTTCGAACTTAGCCTCACGCTCACCGCCGGCAGCAACTGGGGAACTAATTCATCGAACCTTCAAAACGAAAGGACATGAATGGATTGAATCCATTGCAGATTTAGACAAGGCCTACAACTTTTTACATCCTGAAGACTTAAATGATTTGGCACGTTTAACCAATAGAAAACAGTGGATTGAGCAGATGTTTAATTTCTTCGATGGCTTGCTGGAGTATCGAATCGTCGATGAACATACAATAGCCACTGTTCTCAACCAACACAACAATCATCAATTTATTGTGAACCAGCTGCTAGATCGAGTCAAAGGATGGGATTTCGGCAGAAGTCATTTTTTAAATTTCAACATAAGACTTAGCTTGCTACAAGACACCTCTTTTAAAAAAATGATCAGACTCTCTCAACGTGAGCCCCAGGAGTTAGCTTCTCCTCCCCTTTCTGACATTTGAGGGTCTCGGTATTGATTTCGATTTATTCCCATTTCAGTCTTGACCCATCAAACTTGGGGGAAAGTTGAATTCAGTTTTTTGAACCACGAATTCGAAAGATTTCGCTTGAGCAGAAAGAAGTATGGAGGTTTCATTCACCTCAAAACTAATATCTTCAAAGTATTTTCTTTTAAAAACACGTCCTCAGCTAGGCCCATGCAAATAAGAGTGTTCTTGGAAGAGCTCATTCATTTCGTAACTTCATCACTGATTCGCGTCGGTCCCGAGACCTTCGCACATAGAAGGTTCCGCTCTACAGTAAAACTTAGTTATAATATGTTGAGCTTTATTCTGAGATATTGCCACGAAGACATTCCGAGGAATTGGACTGAACAATTCAAAGATCCAAACCTATTCGATAAGCTAAAACTATTCGAGGAGACGATGGGCTTGGTTTCCAGTATATTCCACTCGGTGAATGTGAGATATATAATCGTAGCAAAACACGGGGCGCGTGAGAGTGGGAGAAATACGCAGGATTATATGAGAAATATCGAAGAATTGTTTCCACTTTCGCCTCATTTCGAAAAACATAGCATCGGAAAGCATAGAATCTGGGAATTTTATGCCTTGAGCCAAGATTCGGGAAACAGTGAGCACATTGAACAGAATGATTTGAATGATTTTGCCAGTCAGATGGAACCAACCATCTCAAATTTGTGGGTAAATGAAGCGGAGGAAATTCAAGAGTCACTCATAGAGCCTATGCAACTTTACCCAAGATTTTCCAAAGCAATAAGAACTTTGAAAGAGAAACCAGGCTTTCCTGATAAAGAATTTGTAGATTTGATGATCAAGATGAAGGATTGGGCTATATCCAAAATACAATATGTAGAAAAAGATTTCAGAATAAAAGTTTGAAGTTACCATTACTACTTTCTCTTTCTAACCTCTTGCTTTTAGAATTGGCAATCTTTTGCAGAATGGAAAACCTTATTTTTCTGCATTAATAAATTTGCTTTGTCACTAATTAAGATTTTAAAGAAAAGTTATTTTGAAACTCAATTTAAACAGATTTCTGGGAATTAAACTTCAAAATTTAGACAGGGTAGAAATGAAATTTCTTTTAAACAATTATGAGGTTTGTGTTTATTGGTTAGGGCCTGCAAACAAACTGTAAAAAATTAACAATGGCCTCATGAAATTGTGGTTTTAATGAAGGCAGAAATGATTTTAGTGGGTTGAATGCAGTCCCCACAAGGGGTTTTAATTAGCCCCAGTGATGTACATACATCAAGGGATAAAGGGTACAAAATTACAGCAATGAATAAGTGGGAGGCTGCTTCTGTATAGAATCAGGCAAAATTGATTTGGAATGTCTTGTAGCCACAAAAAAACCAAAGCTGAAATCATGGTAACCCCTTATATGCTTTCAATTCAAATTTCTGGATCCTGCCCTGGTTTAGTGTCTATTTATAGACATCTGCCAAGCTTAGAAACACATATGAGAGGTTTTCCAGGCGCTGAAGCAAGATAGACTCAAGAAATTAACTCCACATTACCTGCTACCAGAGGAAGTCTAAAGCCAGACCCAAAAATTCATGGAGTGGAAGATAAAACTGGCAATGAAACTTGGAAAGCAAAATAAATATGGGGTTCTGTTTCTGGTAAGTGCATAATAATAGTCAGAATCTAAAGAATGAAATTTCCAAGTTTAGGCAGAGGGGGTAATGGAATTTTCAAATGTAACTATGGATTATTTAGTCATGAACACCACAAAAAAACTGATGGCACTTGATATCAATGAGCTCAGGCACAATCTATGAACAAGCTCAGGATAAGCTCCAAAAAATCTTAGGTAAAGCCTTTACCAAGCTCCATTGCAAAGTGACTGTGCACCAAAACATTTTTTGAAGGAACAAGATATCTGCAAATATAGATTGGATAGAGCTTCAACCAGAAATTCCTTGATGGCACTTGCTAGTAAGTGAAATTAAATGTTTCATGGATCAAGAAACCAAAAATTTTGTGGGCAAGAAAAAAATATCTGATCTTCAGGCAAATCAAAAGGTAACATCTGCAGGACAGATAGGGGGATGCATCAAATGCTCATGGGGCAATTTTTGGGATATAAGGTGGAAATTTTGGAAAGGGAAATGTTAAATTCACGGCTCATTGAGCCATACACAAGGTTCAAAAGGGGCCGTGTGGCACACCACACAGTCCAATCCAAGCCATGTACAACCCCCCATGGCTCAAAGAGTCGCGGGGCCAACCCAGCCTGGTCTGCCAACGTGTTGGATTCCACACAACTACATTTGAGCTGTATGGAGTTGTACACAGCTCAAATGTAGTTGTGTGGCATCCCACACGCCACTGGACCATGGTTAGCCTAAAAAAAAGGAATGAAAGGGCACTAACATAACCCATGAATCAAATAAACCTTCAAAAAAACAGGAATCAACCAAAAAATCAAAGAAATCAAAAAATGTTGATTTTTTGATTAAAAAAAAAACAAAAAAATAAATAAATGAATAAAAAACAAAAAAAAACTGGGAATATCCAATGGACTAGCCCTAAAGTAAAAAGACAAAAAAAAAACACAAGTAACTGGACTAGCCCTAAACTAAAAAAACCAAAAAAAAATTTAAGTAACTTGACAAGCCCTAAAGGAAAAACACCAAAAAAAATACAAGTAACTTGAAAAGCCCTAAATTAAGTTCAACTTGACTAGCCCTAAAGTAAAAGGGCCAAAAAAATGAAAGAAGTCTTTTGACCAGCCCTAAAGTAAAAACACCAAAAAAAATAATTTCAACTTGTGTTAAGCTGATCCCATCCCAAGCTTAACATAAGTTAAGCTTGTGATGGGATCAGACCAACACAAGTTGAACTGAAATACCATTAAACTCTCATTCAAAAGAATAAATTTAATGATTTTAACTCAAAACACTCAACATAATGATGTTCAAAATGTGATAACCCTTGATATTAATAGAACTTGTTAGCTGCATTAGAATTAAAATTTATATGAAACCCAATGATGAAATGAAGTCAAAGTCTATAATATCTATAATCTAAAACAAATTTTCAGTTAATCTTTGAGATGATTAACCCAACCAGAGGCTTTTTTAGAAATCAAGGAAACGCGGTTTTGCTACAATGGGAGGGATTTGAATCATTTCTCCCTCAAGTAATAATAGAACCCAGTGGTTATTGTTTACAAAGGAAATGAACATTGGATCTGATTGATAAGTAACACCATTTTGAATTGGAGTATAATTATCACATGACTCCAGTGAAATGGAACATATACGTCTGAAATATGTGTCTGCTATGATTTGACCCATATCCAATTTAGCCAGCCATTTTGAGGAGGGAATATTTTCATTGATGTCTTCAACATCAAGTCTTTGTATGATCTTTTCAACCTCCTTTGCACCACCAAGAATCTTAATGTAGCATGAAACTAGGAAGAATAAGAAGCAGTGATTTGGACCTACTCTGAGTTCTGCATCATTGACCTCCGCCTCCACCTTGGTCTTTGAGGCCCCATACTTTGCCCACAGAGTCATAAAGCTTTTCCATCCTTGAATGTAATTACCAAAGCATGCTTTAAAGTTTGCTTATATGTTTTTAGAAAAGTGCCAAGTGTCACATTGTCTTGATGACTCAGGGAAACTAAATTCAATAGCACAAATCAGAGATTTTTCATGGTCCGTCACAAAGAATTTTGGAAGTCTGTCAGGATCATGAGCCAATTCCTTTGGTGAATTTAAAGACCAACTGTAGAACTCAAAAGTTTCTTTTGTTATAAAATCAAGAGCTTTTGTGAAAGCTTTCCAATTGGCTGCCATTCCTACAACATGCAATAGCACGGTTTTATACTTATTTGTCTTATAAGTACAATCCAACATAGAAATATGGTGGAATTGTTTTGAAAGCTTTAATGCCTCAGGATGTGCTAAGTACAGGGCCTCCAAGTGACCCTCTCTACTGAACTTTGACTGGTGAATCAAACTTTTTTCTTCAAGCTTTTCATAGAGTACATTCATCACACTTTTACCCTTTAGTTCTGCAAGCTTTACCTTCCGCTTAGTGTTAGAGCTTTTTTGGTCATCAAAATAATCCCACCCATAAATCTTGCTCAATTTTCTCTTAAGTTGCAACGTATTGAGCCCATCTTTCATGCCTTCATTAAGTAGATCCAAGGCTTGCCCAGAGATTCTCCTCAGTTGAGGATGCACAGAGGGATTTTCAGATGGTTGATGGTTATGTTGGGTTTCTTTATAGGAGATTTTCCACAAGGGGTCTGCCTTTGTACAACTTGCATGGATGCAAAACTTGCACCTCACCTTCCTTGTGTAAGTTTGTCTAGACCGTTTGGTAAGGAGTTGTCCTGAATAGGAACCATGGCGGTCACAGGCTAAATCCGCATATTTATCTTTCTTTGAGTTAAAAACAGTCAGAGAATAACAATGCTTCATAGCCCATGTTTGAAAATAGTTTTGTTTCTCTTCCCTAGTAGGAAAAGCTCTCACAGGAGGTGATTCAAGTAAATCTGTCATAGTTACATAGTTATATTGATGGAATGCACTCCATCAGTTTCAATCAAATTAAATACAGCAAAGACCAGTAACATAAAATTTTACTCACAACCAGAGGTCAAATCCCACTGAAAAACATTTTGTTTGTCAATTGTCACCCTTGATGAGGATGCAATTGGGCCTTCCAATGTTTCATTACCCAAATCCTTCTTTTCTTTTTCCCAAGCTTTGTTGATGGCAATATCAATTTAGACCTTACATGAAGCCATGTCAGAAGAAGGAGGGCTTGCCACTGTTCCCATGCAAAAAATGGAATGGTATACTTCAGTATTCAATCCAACTTTCAATTGAACAAAGAAAAGTTTGCTCACTTTTGAGTTGAGAAAGAATTCTTTGCAGATTTTTATATGATTTAAATTTTCACTTGACTTTTGCTTTGGTTTCACTTCTAAGTCACTTTGGAATTAATAGGTGTGGAACAACAGTCCCATAAAGTATGTGTTGATCCCAAATTTGGGTTGACGGAACCCAAGTGTGGTCCAGGGGGTGCCCAAAATTCTGGAACAACTTCCGGGGGGTTTTTCACCTCCAAACATGGCAGTTATGGGCTGTGTACAGGGGTACACGGCTTGGAATTGCCATGTTTGGGGGGGGGGTTAAACGGCTCCTACACAAGCCCCCAGGGGTTGGGTGTGTTTGAAACGGCGCTTTGTAGTTGTCTGTGGGCCCCCACAGCTCATTTGAGCTGTGTGGGGCCCTACACAACCACCACATGGTTGGGGCCGTGAATTTAACAGCACCCTTTTGGAAATATGAGAAATTAATCCTGTCAAAGGGACCATATTTCAAAGATTTTCCTGGGATAGACTGTAAGGTACACTAGAAGAGATGTAAATTGACATGTGAAAATTCAGATCAGGAATGGACTGAAAGAAAGGTGAGTAGAAGAGATGATAGCAGGGTGTCAACATGAAAAGGCTTTGGAAATTTGTAATTTTATACTTTGATACTTCAGGATTCTCTTCTTGTAAAGAGGTTGTGGAGTATTTTTATTATTAAATTAATAAATATTATCAATTGTTTCAGTAAAATATTGTTCAGGTTAAGGTATCATTTGGGATCATAAATTGTTTTCTGCATAATTTTTTAGTTATAAGCATTTTTAAGGGAGTTGGAAGTGATGGAGGGCCATGATGGGAAAATATAAAGCACACAGAAGTCAAGAAATACAGGAGGTATTCTTACAGTGAAGCGGTTTGAGAATGGAATGAAAATGCTTCACAGTTGGTAGGGAAAGAAGTTTTGATTGTAAATGTTTCAGAGGATCAGTACAGTTAACCCTTACTGGAGCTGGAAATGGCAAAAATTAGATATTTTCTCCAATTTTGTAGCAAATATTCTGGGGAATTACTGGAAAATATCATTTTCTTTAGATGTCTTGTGTGTTATATATATATATATTTCTTTGATTTATTTTTTTTGGGGTAAGAGGCTGGTTCAAAGCCAAATTTCTTCAGAGATAAAAATCAGAAGATGAAAAGCAAACAAAAATTCTGAACCTGAGTAAAAGCCAAAAAACATGGACAGAGGATAAGTAAGCAAAGAATAGGATACAGGGGTTGGAACAGCTTCAGGTTTTCAATTAGCTCAAAGTTGTGAAAAGCTTGAGTTTTTGAGTCTTTTTAAGTGGAGTAGAGTTAGAAATCCACAGAAAAGACACCTTCAGTAGGATTGTTGTACGTGGAGGTGGAGGACTTGGAGTGCCCTGAGGAGCAAGAACTGATGAGTTCATGCAGGCCAATTGAGTCTTCAGTTGATTTTAAGTGGTCTTCAAGTCAATTTGAAATGGATTATTGACACCTGCAAGGTTTTGAAAAAAAGAAAAGGAGGAATGAAAGTGAGGGAGAAATTGGAAATAATACACAACAAAAGAGAGACAAATGACACATGCAACTTAACATCAGAGCAACAGGGAAAGAGAGGAAAAAAACATAAAGAGTGTATCACATCAACAATTTTAATTTGGAATGTGGTTTTCTTTTTGAAATTAAAAAATATGTTTTCTCATGGCATTTTAATCTCTTATCCGTTATCCAATTTTATGGTGGTGAAATCTTTTGTCAATTTTCAGCTCATTGCTTTTTATTCTAATATTCTATCAGCTTTCCAGACCTTTGGGCTTTTATATCAATTTGATTCCTCTCAAACCATATTTATCAGAATTTGCATGTTTACTCTTGCAATTTTGAGCTGTTATCTTTTGAAAATTCTGGAGTTTTTCCCCTGTCTCCTCCTTCACATGGCAGGAATATTTTTTGGATTAAAATTGATTCCTTCAGCATATGTATCATTGGAGGATTTCACCAAAATCATCTAACAATTTTCCATTGATTTTTGAGAAACCCAGACCAATTTCAAGGAAATCACTGCAGATATAAAAAAGCAAAAAAATGAGCTTCTTGATTCAGGTAAAATAGTGTGGAGGTAGAAAAGGAATGGAGATGTTTTTCTAAAAATTGAATGTAAAAATTATTCAGGAGCTCAAAAACCTTTTGCAGACCATCAAGTGTTTCCAAGAGCCTCAAAAAAAAACCACCTCCTCTACAAGCTCTGGCCTTGAAAAATTGGGGAAAATTAAATAAAAAAAGTGTTAAAATTAAGAGACTGAGAAGAATTCATTTCAAAGAACAAGTAAAAGAAAGAAAACAGAAAATACTGCTAAGTTGAGAGCTTGATGGACTGAGAATTGAAGAGGAGGAGGTTTAGAGCTGAAGGATCAAGGCTTTTTAAACTTGAGAAGTATGATAGGAAAAAATCAGCCAAAAGGAGAGAGGAATAAGTAAGAAAAAGATGAGAATAAAAAAATGAAAATCTCAATTAAAAAAATAGGATTGTGGTAACTATAACGCAAGCTCAGGTGGTTCTATTTATTGGGAGAGCTCTGCAGTGTGGTGGTTATTTATAGCCACAAACGCAAGTAGGCTCAGCAGCAACATTTCCTACTCTGGTGGAGAGGTTTGAGGGCTCAGAAGTGGGAAGGTGTGGGATCTGCAGCACCTTAGAAAAGCTGAGCCAGATTTTTGACTCTTGCGGACAATAGACATGGACAACAACAAACCCTTCTGAAATTATGGATTTTGGAGCAAGGAATGCGGAAGAAAGTGATTGGAAATATGGGTTCTGTATCCAAAAATACCAAATATGGGGTATGCATTGGGATTATGGGAAGGTATGTGATTGTTGGTACAATCAAAAACCAAAGTTGAAGAGGCAGCATACAGTTTAACTGGGATCCTTAAGGAAGATCAATGGGGTCTTTTGTTATGCTGTATGCAGGGTAAAAGGGGATCCACTAAGGGAGATTGATGGGGATCTGCCATTAGAAATTAATCAAGGAAAATCAAATTTTAACGCCCTTGGAAATTACAGAAGTATCACTGTAACTAATTTATGAAGATGGATCAGCTGAAAGATCATGGCTAATAGTGATCCCGGTCATTGAGGAACACATGGGGAAGCAGTGCAGAGGGAGTCATTCATTTTTTTCTTCTTTCTTTGTAGATGTTTTTTGGGTTGTATAAAGGAGGCAGGAGAATCTTGGGAGGGGATCATATCTTATCATATCATGGGATTTCTCATTATATCACTGGATTATCATTGTATAGTGAGTTTTGTTTTCTTGGAGTACTGTCTTTTTATTAGAGTAAATTGGAGTGTTAGCAGAGGAATAGTTTGGTGTGGAGTCCATATTTTTTATTAATGTTATTTCATTGCTTTTTAGTCAAAGAAGAGTCCAAAGGGTGCGGAGTTGTTAAACAAACAACATAGAAGGAATTTTGGGGTGTTTTTCATTTTTTGCGGGTTGTGGTTATCTTCTCTGAGGTAGCAGCTTTTCTTGTGATGATCTGTTCAGAGCAGGTATTTTAACTCAAGGACTAGACAAGTTTCCTGTAATGTGGCAGGGTTTTTGCGGGTACTAGCAGTAGCACAAAATCTCTTACCACAGCGGTTACCTGAGTAGGTAGGTAGTATTGTAGAAAAGAATGAATAAAAAAAGAGAAGATGAATACCAAGACTTATGAAGGAGAAAAATAATTTTGGTGAGAGCCCAAATTGAAATTATTGTTGGATATATTGTGAATTTTAGAGCTTTTGGAGAAAGGAGAGGAGACCTTGAGAGCAGTGGTGGTGAGGTTGTGCAATCAGATGAGAGTTGATCTTTGGAGATTTTGTGAGAGGTGCGTAAGTTGGAGTGGAGAAGAGGTCTTCAGGTGTGTGAAATTTCATTGGCCTAGATGCGGGTGTCTGTGTGGGAAGCTTTTATTTGGATCCCAACAAAAATAAATTAAGGTTGAGCCTTGTTATAGAAGGATTGTTGAAAGAAGCAAATCTGAATCTTGTTTGATTTGTCATTTTGATGCACCATGGATTGTTTTTATTAATCCCAGAGGAACAAGGGCCCTCAAATATAAAAATTGGGTATTCATACTAAATTAAACAATTTGAGCGTGAGCTGTGGAGATAAACCCAATAAATATTCCATAGTTTCTTTAAGATGAGTTAAAAAATTCAGTGAGGTCTTTGAATTTATTAAAAATACATTTCTATACAAGTAGATCTGGCTCAATCTTTGCAGTCCCCAAAAAAGAGAATATGATCCTGATAATTTTTCAAAAGCTGCAACTGTCAAAGGAAGTTGCCATCTGGGATGTGGATATTGTCATAAGCACAACTTGACTCAGTCTCCTCATTCATACTAAAAACCCAGCCAATCTCAGTCCTCAGTACAATCTACCTTCCACCCATGGATCCACAAGCTGCACCTCATGTATTATCCTCCTGCATACCCTGCAGTCCTTAGGTAAATCTCCCTGGCATACCATCCACCTCTCTATGGATTGGTGCATCCTCATCTCTCCTTCAACTCCATCTGGTATGAGAAGTACATACTCCTGGCTGGAAAACCCATGCTCCAGTTCAGTACATGCCCTTTCTGGACAAGCCCATTAACCAATCTGTCAAGCCACAGCCTCAAGACCAATTGGTCAACATGTAAAACCATGGGGCATCCCAGCCCCAGAACCAGTCATCCCTCCTCAAGGCCTCTTCTCAGCTCTCACATATACTGGCCTCTCCCCCCTTCCTGGAATAATTCCCCTCAAGGAATTAGTATACTACTTCTTATTGGTTAGTCCCCTTCAAATAGGTGTCATATCAGCACAAGAAATACAACCAGCCTAACTTACTCATATCACCTATCCCTTTGGTGTTACTCTTGTTATAATTATGGCCAGCAATTAGCTTAGTCGGTAGAGCTTGGTACTGATAATGTGTTATAATTATGGCCAGAAATTAGCTTATGCAAATAAGCAGTATTTAAAGAAAAAGAAATTCTGGACACCTTGTGTCAATAATTGCTGATGGGCTCTCACAATGGGGCAGTATGTTGGATAATATTGGTGATGAATTTGATTGGATGATGAATGGATGATGGAAAACAGCAGGGAGAAGAGCTCCCTAAGTAGAAAAGATTGGGATCTTGTGAGCCCATGATACAACAAGAAAAAAGGCAAATTTTCCGCTCCAAAGGAGCTCTACAGGCTGTACAGGCCTTGTTACTTGGTTTGGGCTACATCAGTCCGCATGGCATCAGTCCCTGTACCCTTAAAACCAGCCTATATTGATTATTTCTGGTGTTTCCACCTCAATGGGGCTGAACCAGCCCCTTAGCTGTTCAAAACCCTGGCTGGTTGTCTATTACAACCTGCCTTTTACCTCACATGCTGGATGTTTGTCTCATGCAACCAGCCCCTGGCAATACAAACAGCCAGGTGGGACCCAGGACACACCTGGGTCCAGTCTCAGACACACATGGGGGGGGGGTGTAACCGGCAGAAATGCCACCCCCCCCTCTTTCACTCAAATCCCTTGAGGGGGCAGTCAAATCCCCCTACCAGGGGCCCTGGGGGTTGATACACCCAGGGCAACGTTAAGGTAGGTGGGCTGGGGGGTGGTCAGGTCCCCTCCAGCCCATTGCTCCTCCTCCTTGGTAAAGGGGGGGGAGAGCGCCCCTTTGATGGTGGGGGGGTGGTCAATTCCCCCCCACCTCCGGTTGCCTTGATGCAACCAGCCTGGCCATCTCTTTTGGTGAGGGGGGGGGGTGATCAAGTCCCCCCCACCATGACCGGTGTAAGACTCCAAACAGTGCTAGGCCGTGGCAGTTCTGTGAAGGGAAAGGTGCTGTTTAGGCTGCCCTCCTGAGTGTTACAAAAATATTTAAATGTAACCAAGATCAAGGTCCAGAACCTGGTAAATGAGGAATCAAGGAGTTGAGGATAAAGATGAAAATGGTTTGGTAGCAATATAACAGCACTATCTGAGACAAGATTATGGAGGGAAAAACTTGAACAAAAGAAGTTAAAGTCTGCTTAGAGTTCAAGGAACAAAAGCTGTTGTATGTAAACAACGCCCACAAGCTAATAACTCTGGTTGTCAGCGGAAGATTGGGGATGATCAACTCAAACCCAAGCAACCTCCAGGTTCTCAATGAACCTGCCCAACTCTCCGCAATCAAGCACTTGAAGGGTACAAGATAACTGAGGGTGGCTGTACAAGACAAAGCACAATGTTTAAGAAGCTCCAAAGCAAACAATAACTGATTTGAAGCAAGGATAAGCTCAACACTTCTCAAGGGACTCAAGAATAGGCTGGCAGAATGCAACTCCAAAGAAAATAAAGGGAGGTATAACACTCCAGGTCTTAAGCTTAATAAGAACTCTTCAATCAATTGTGATTGGCCCCAGAAAGATGATCAGGGATCAGGACCAGTACGGTCAGAGAAAGGGATCAAAGAGTGGTATAACACACTCGAAAATTCCAACAGACATAATTTTTCTTCAACCAGAAAGGCTATTGGTTGGTGATAAGGATCAGGCCACAGAGGGGCAAAGACTCAGGGTCAAAAATGGATCAGGGGGCAATCAAAGACATACCCAGGATAAGGATCAGGATTCAATTTCTTGATAATGGGGGGACACAAGCACACACTCCCCTTGGATGAATTTCTATGATCTGATGTGATGATCCAATATGATGAAAAAGCAGGGGAGAGCCCCTCCTTTTATAGACCAGAGGCCTATATACTATTTACAAGAGAGATTTACAAATAGAGCAGAATTTTTTTTTTTTTTTTTTTTTAAGAATCAGTGTCATGAGAAAACAAAAGAAGAAGGAACAAAAAAAGAAACAAACAAGCACTCAGAGAAAAAAAGATGAAGAGGGACGCCTGCGGGCATCCTGATGGGCACGGGCAACTGCCGGGACCGCAGATGACCGCTGGCAGGTGTCCGACGGCAATGGGCAACTGCCAAGGCCGCGGATGACCGCCAGAAGGTGTCCAACGGGCATTGGCAACAGAAGACTCCCGCGCGGGAAATGGAAAAGCTGCGCGGGAGATCAGTAAGCTAGGAGGTGGTAAGAACAAGGTAGACGGCCGCTTGAGCTGAGCGGATGAGGTAGATGGGCGCTTGAGACGGCCAAATGAGGTAGACGGTGATGGCGGCCTAGAGGCTTGGGAGGATCGCAGGAGTCAACGGATTGCAGGAGGTTGACCCGGACAGCTTTGAGGGGACAATGAATGAGTTGATTTGGAGGAGGAGTTACTGGATCAATGGGAGGAATGGTCGAGATGATTGTGATTGTGCCCATCCAGACTCTCAAAGTCAAGCTTGGTTTTGGTCAAGTGGTGCAATGGTTCAATTTGATTTGGAACCGTTGCAAATCCGTTTTGTTGGTCCAAGTTTTTACGAGACCATTCGGAAGAAGCCATCCACTTGCAGCCATCATCTGAAGAACATTGGGCGTTAAGTTGTCCAACCAGCTGCTTGTACAATGCGGAATCAATCATCTGCGAATTTTTCAAAAGATCATGGGTCTCAGGTAGCAAGTTGGAGGAAGAAGGATCTTGTAAGCTTGTGAAAAATGGTTTCAGCGCTTCCGGTAATTTATCCGGGCTTGATAATAATGCTCTCAAGTTGCCAATATGATTGAATTTGTTCATGAATGTCATTTCCGATTGACCTAGACAATTATTATGAAAATCTTTAAGAATAGTCCCCATTAGGCGTTCCATGGGGAAAGACCACCAAGATTGCACTGGGCCAAACATTTTCAAACAATCGGCAAGATGCATTCCCATGTGATGGTTGGGCTCTAACTTGACATCCTCAAATAAGATCGAAGAACTTTGAAGATACTCATGAATGTGATGTTGATAACTGGCAATTGATTTGACTGTTATGGTTTTTTTGAGAGCACAATTGACTGTGCAAACCAAATGAAAGAAGTTGTGTAGTAATGATTGCTCTTGATTTTTGTGACTGCACCAATATGCGGGAAGAATAAGAGGCAGTTGGATTGAGAAGAGATTGCGCCATTCATCTGCTTTAAGCCTCCCAAAAGATGCTTTTCCAAGCACTGGAACAGTGCGCTTGATCCAAGTAGGCACGTGTATTAGAGGCAGATTTGTGTTAATGAAGCCCAACGCATCAGAGTCTAGGATAACTTTTCCTTCATTAGATGCAGTCCATTGTCCGCGCCATTCCAAACCTGACAAAGATGGAGGATAAGCCGTTTCACTGGCAGCAGTGTGAGTTCCAAAAATAGTTTGAACATTGTCATTGTCTTCCAAATTGATAAACGGATTTTCACAATTGTTGAAAGCTGGCACAGGGCCTTGGGCATCACGTAAAAGGGCTATCAATTCTTGAGAGGGAACTCCAGCGGGTTCTGGTTCATTGTTTGTATCAGACATGGCCCAAAATCAACGGCCATGCCACACAAAAAGACCCAATAGCAGATTGTGCATAGCATCTACAACATGGTAACTAGTGATGTCCCAGTATTTGAGTTGGAGAAGGACAGAATATCAAACTCCATAGTGGTGAAGGAGTTCTCTCTGTTTGGCAACTGTCTTGGCCTCACGGTATTGATTCACCCAGAAGAAATTCTCCGACAACAAACGGGCTTTCCAAGTTTTTGGGTCAAGGTTAGTGATATCTTTCCGTTTGAGCAAACAATAAGAGCACATTTGTGTCGCAGTCGGAGAGGAAAACCCCAAAGCCTGCAAGGACACTCTAACACAACTCTTGATCCACTCTCACTGAGTCAGACCACACTTCCTGCTACTCTTGATGACTTGGGAGCTCTGGATGGATGGATGAATGAATGAATCTTCTGAACTCAAGACTGAGCTTGGTGGGGATGAGTGAGTGAGACCAAGATTTATCTCTTGGTTCTTGAGGAGTGAATGCAGGCAGGGAGAGGGAAGAGGGAAGAGGGAAGCTGGGAACCAAATGGAAGCCTATTCCAGATCAAAGATTTTTTTTTTTTTTTTTTTTTTTTTTTTTTTTTTTTTTTTTTTTTTAGGATCATGATGCCTATGAATGATGATAAGGAAAATTCATAAAAAAATTAAAGTCTCCGCACTGGCCAGGGTGTCCAGGAGATGGGGCACCACACCGGTTGCTGGCTGGTTACAACCAGCCAGCCCTCCCCCTCCCCCTTGCAATGGAAAGCAAGGGGAGGGGGAGGAGCCGGGGCCACCAGCCCCACGGCCTCCACCCAGAGCGGCAGCCGCAACAATGGCCCCGCGCAGGCCATTGGGCCATATAGACGGGCCGAATGCAAAAACAGCGGACGCAAGCAGGCCGTGAGGCAGGCGGCAGCCCCAACTGGGCTGCTACACAGGCGGCAGCCCCAGTGGGCCACACCAAGCCCAAAAACTAAGTAAACCATACTTTGGAAGGCCAGACCGTCTGGCCAAGTATGTCCAAAATAAACCTTGGGCCCAAATATGCCCATAAAAGCTCATATGGCTGTATTTGCCCATATACCTCACCGGGTTAGGGCCCATGTACAAATAAGCCTGTTTCACACGTTTTGAGGCCAGTTTCCCCAAATCTGTGAGATCCACACAGGCCTGTATGGTCTGTGTGAGCGTCCAATGGGCCGGAGAGGCCCATATGTGTATCCCATTTGGATTACATTTATACATAGCACATGCGTAAGTGCATACATATTTTAACAACTCTTATAGGATTCATCCATCAACCACCTTCAGAGCTTTAATCGTGGATTCTCCTGCTTCTCATTGTCATTAATCTATGTATCTTCTCCATTGCAATCTATCTATTATCTCTATCCTGAGTTCTGTGAGCAGTAGTTCCTGTTCCATCAGCCCCTGGTACGCCAGGGGCAGTTGTGAAATTACACTAATTCCTTCCCCTTGTTTATTACCTGTCTCTATATCTCAATAGACCTACCCCATTTTTTCACACCCACTTTCTCCTATCTCCAGGTACCTTCCTTGGGTAACTTCCTTAGGGCATAATTGGAAACCATGCCTCATTGACCTGCACAACCTTCCATCCTCACAAGTCCACCCTTAACCAGGGTAGTCAGAGGATGTGGCTCCACCTTAGATGTCAAAAATCAGGATGAATCTATGCCTCAAGCCCATGGAAATGGGAGGAACTTTTCCAGCCTCCATGCTCCAGCTTACAGCACCATGGATACTAGTATCCTTCCTCCAGATACTCCAAGAGCTTCTTTGTCTCCAGCTAATCCTGTTGTTAGACTGTTTGTTAATTGTGTGATTGGTCAATATCCCCAAGCGGGTTTTGGATTGGATTCCCCTTTGGAAAATCCCAGCTTAACCCCTCTCCCTGAGGACAAGGAAGAGGAGGAAGAAAGCATAGACTCAGGGATCCTTAGAAATCTCAATTCACCAACCTCTGGACCTCAGGAAGAAGCTTCTCAACCTTTTGCCTCAACTGCAATCCCTGCTCCCCAAAGGCAACCTCCTAAAACTCCTGCTGTGGACCCTACTCTCCTAGACTTGCTCCAAAATATGAATTCAGTGGTAGCTGAACTCTCTCAACCCCAAAAAACTAGTGCTTCACACTCTGGAACCTTTAAAACCCCATTGATGAAACCACCCAACAAATTTGAAGGCAGTAAAACTACCAAGCTCAGAATTTTCTTACAAGCTTGTGAACTCATCTTTGCAAAAAATGAAGGAAACTTTTGTGTGGATCAAAGGAAAGTTTTGTTTGATGTATTCTAACTCACTGGGAACACAAATCATTGGATTCAATCCTATCTGGCTCACCTCTCCAATCAAGATACCTCATTCCTGCTCAACTCCTGGAAATAATTCATGGAACAACTTCATAATCTCTTTGCCAATTTTCTGGAAATAGAAAAAGCAGAAAAAGAACTTGTGAATTTGAAAATGAAGGACTCTGGATAAGCTTCAACCCACATCACACAGTTTTGCTTTCTTATGACTAAAGTTTCTACAGACTGAAGGGGATTTGACCACCCCCCAGCCCACCTACATATGACAATGAAAAGGGGGTATTGACCTCCAGGGCCCTGGTAGGGGGATTTGACTGCCCCCTCCAGGGATTTGAGAGAAAGAGGGGGGGGCAGAATGTCTGCTAGTTGCACCCCCCCAGGTGAGATTTAGGCCGGACCCGCGTGATTCCTTGGTCCCACCTGGCCCAAATGAGGGGCCAGGGCTGTGTGTGAGGCCATAAGAGTAACAGGGCTGGTTTTAAGGGACAAAAAGTCAGGGGATTGAACAGAAAAGGGGCTGGTTCAGCCACATAACAGTGGAAACACCATAAAGGACTGGAATAGGCTGGTTGTTAGGGTACAGGGACTGATGCCATGTGGGCTGAAGTAGCCCAAACCAAGTAACAGGGATTTTATAGCCTGTAGAGCTCTTTTATGGCGGAAATTTTGCCTTTTCCCCTGTTGTATCATGTTACAAAAAGAGGCCAATATTTTGTATTTAAGGAGCCCTTCTCCCTGCTGTTTTCCATCCATATCCATTCCAATTCATGCAATCAATTATCCAAAATATTGCCCCATTGTGAGAGCCCATTATTTATCATAGAAAAACATTCCAGCATTCCTTTTGCTTTAATTACTGCTCCTCCTGCCACTAAGCTAATTGCTGGCCATAATTTTAACAGCTTGGGGTTCCAGTAGGTTTTTCAATATAAGACAACAAACCATAAGTATAACAATTCTAGTGATCCTGATCTGTATGAGGACCATTAGAAAAGTCATCACAAGTGACAACAACATTAGAAGCATGAAGAAAAGAATCCCTTTGGTCATTACACTCTGGAGATGTCCAGTTTGGAATTTTGAACTCTTCTGATACTTCTTTGTTCTTCACATGAGCAGTGTTGGATAAGTGTTAGATTCTATTGAAAATCATTTGTTTATTTAATGGTAGCTTAGACCACAACAGATAATAATTTCCTTTTTTTTCTGGGTTCATGTCCTTTCTCCTTGCATATATTCCTATTTTGAAATATATTTTGATTGCAATCAGTGAAAAAAGAAATTATCAAAAAGTTTGAATTGATTCCAAATTATCCGCATAATATCCTTTGTCAGTGCCCTGAAGAAAGCCAATTCCAAAAATAGATCCAGTTTCAGTGTTTATATTGGTTTTTTTCAGGTTCTTTCAGTTGTTTGCAATCACATAGAGATATTGTGCCATTTTATAAAATTGAGTTGGAAGCAATGTGTATGGTCCTTGCTGCAATGAATGATACTTGAGCACCACATAGGGTTGGTACTTTCTGTTGCAAACCACTTGTAGATTTACTGGGGTTCCTACATTTGGTACTACTACTTGGCATGGACTTAGACCCTTCTTCAGGTTGATGAAGTAGATTAACTCAGATACACACTCCTTATTTCATAATTAGGATCAGATTTACAATGCTTTTTGTGTGCTCTGAATGAGGATGGGATGGATCTAATTAAGGTTTGTGGTGGTGGCCTAAGAACAGAATAGTATTGGCTTGATTCCTGATGATGCTTTAGATTCAAGGGCACATCCTCACTAAAAATGTTGTTTCAAAAGCACCAAAAGGAATACAAGTGAAAAGGATTGAGATAAAAGCAGAAGGTTAAAGTCAATAATATGAAAACCTTTATGTTGATTGAAATACATACATGTTTCTACCTTTAAAAAATTTCAAAGACACATCCTCATTATTGGTTTTCAATGGCAACAGGTGAGATTGAGATTGGGTGAATGCATGGGAGTTGACTTGATCCATGGTTTACTTTTAAACATGAAATAGAAGAAGTGATTTATGCT
Source organism: Puccinia polysora (assembly GCA_025617555.3). Taxonomy (NCBI): domain Eukaryota; kingdom Fungi; phylum Basidiomycota; class Pucciniomycetes; order Pucciniales; family Pucciniaceae; genus Puccinia; species Puccinia polysora. The sequence goes on from CM062622.1 coordinate 42,571,481, forward strand.
TCAAAAGGGGGTTCAAGGACAAGCAGGAATGAACCAAGTATCAATGGATGATAGGTTGTGTCTTCATTGCTGCTTACTGTAAAGATAAATTGAAGGATGGATTGTGTCAATGCTGATATGTGATGATGAAAGTTGAGTTGATTTGGTGAAGACAGAAGCTATGATTTGAAGAATAAGAAAAAAGAACTGTGAGGAAGAGAAAAAGTGAATTCAGTGTTTGATTGATGAAGATGAATGATTTAAGGGATTGAACTAGGTGCATGAGTTCTTACCCTTGAAATGCAGTGAGGATGAGCAAGAGGTGGATGAGATGCCTTGCAGTCAATGGGTGATAGCAGGAGTTGGATGGAGTGTTTTTTTTGATGACAAGGTTGATTGGAGGGTGGTTTGATGATTCAAATATTGAGAGGTGAGTGAAATATTTCAGATACCAGTATAGCACAAAACCAATCAGTCTAACTGTTCAGATGTTCAAACATTGAAAAAGAGGCTGGAATCTTACCTGGACGGACCTACTGGATTACTGTCACGCTTTGAGCTTAAGGTTTATTGTCCTCCCACTTTGACATACTCTTTTCTTCAAGTAACATCTACCTCAGTCCATAAGCATGACAAAATAGAAGCACATAATCAATGGTGCCTTCCGCTTATCAACTCTGGCTTGCATAACAACCTTCCATTCTTGGCAACTGACTCAGCATCCACTTGCAAAACTTGCTGTCAACTCTACCTTGGTCAACCATTCATTTGGGTTCCACCATTTTCACCCTGGGTATCAATAACCCTTGGGTTCCCATTTCTGGTCACATGCTATTGCTAGTTTGCACTCACGCTAGTCAAGCCATCTCAACTGTATTGTTTGAAAATAGACTAGTTTCTTAACCTGCATAAATTGCATCTTTGTATTCACATTGCTTCTGAAGTCATTTCCTCAACTCAACTAATAACCCTTGGGTTCCCATTTCCGGTCACATGCTATTTCTAGTTTGCACTCACGCTAGTCAAGCCATCTCAACTTTATAGTTTGAAAATGGACTAGTCCCTTAACCTGCATAAACTGCATCTTTGTATTCACATTGCTTCTGACGTCATTTCCTCAACTCAACTGTACATCCCAATACATTTGTCCCCTATTGTCTTGCACTTACGCTAAGACCTTGGAAACAATTCATACTTTCATTTCATTTTGTACTCTGTCCATGTCATTCATTGCCTCACTGCTCAAAACTTTAGTTGACCATCCATCAGGTTGTATCTAGTCATCTTGGATTACCTTATAAAGGCTACTCCATTTGCCTGAGAATTGTGTCCTCAGTTAGTTAATTTCATAAATTCTTGAATTTGCTCAATCCATTCATCACATTGGGCTTGGGTTTGGTTTCCTTCCATTGGAACGTTCATCACGCTAGCTGTGTGTTAAGTTACTCCACCATAAGTTTGCACTTTGCAGTTAGCCCTTGCTACCTTGCACTGGTTGTGTGACAGTAAATTAACTAACTCAACTCATCTATTATAGCTTGCCAACCTATAATATATTTATTTTTAAGATTTCATGTACTTGCTCAACCGGGAACGCTTCCCTCACCCCTTACAATGATGATATCCATTGGGTAGGGAGATCCAGCATTTCTTGGGCCCAAAAAACTTTAGATCCTCTCCCTTCTTCTAAATCTACTTTGGTTGAACCTCTTGATGATCCCCTCACTCCCTTGCGGGAGGAAGTGGACCCTCTCAAGGGAATAGAAACCTGATCACTTTACTGGGGAACACCCTCACAAGCTTTGATCCTACCTACAGTCCTGCAAAATCATCTTCTAAAACAATCCTCATAATTTCCCTACTGATAGAATTAGAGTTATGTACGCATCTTCCTTCCTTGGTGGAAGAGCCTTGCAGTGGGTCAAACCTTATCTCAAACTATTTGGTAATACTAGCCCCACTTGTATTCTCAAAAATTGGGACAAGTTCAAGCAACAGCTGTTCACCCTGTTTGGCAACCCTAATGAAGTTCAAAACACCAAATACAAACTAAATAATATAGTCATGAAGGAAAATAGTAGAGCTTCCATTTATATTTCAAATTTTTGAACTCTGCAGTCTTGCATCCAATGGAGCAAGGCAGCCCTTTTATTTCATTTTTAAAAAGGTTTACCAGCACGCCTAATCAAACAACTTGCAGTTGGGGGACATAAGACAATCTCCCTTAAACAGTTAATTGACCAGGTGATTGAGCTTGATAATGGTTATCAAAACAAGAACTGCTCTTGTCAAAACAACCATGGGACGTCAAATTTGACTCCAAAGTCGGACAAATCCTCAAAAAAATCTTTGAAGAACCCAAAGAAATCCAAACCAAATCCAACCTTGCACTCCAACCCAAAAGGAAAATCTGTTGCCAAAACTCCAACATTCCTGGATAAAGAAACTGGGATGCTCCGGAATGAGGAACGGTTAAGGAGTGAAAAGGATGGGTTATGTATTTATTGTGGAGGTAAACATGATATCAATAGTTGTGCAAAGCGGCTAGCGCGTGAAGCGGCTAAACAGTCAAAAAATTAGCTTGTAGTTTTCCTGAAACTTGCAAGGAAGGCTCCACATTATCTAAATTACAGCAAGTCAATCTTTGCACTTGCAAGTCACTAGGTGCTCAAAGTTTGAGATTTGTCCTTTTCCATTCTGAAAACTATCCTTATCAAGTTTTACTTGATTCTGGCGCTAATGTTTCTCTTATAAGTGAATCTTTTGCCACTTCCAAAAACCTTGTGCGTTCCAAGATAGATAAGTTTCCTATCTATTTAGTAAGTAGTGTGACTGAGCCATCTCATAGGGTTTCCCAAAAGGCAAAATGGACCTTTGCATTCTCCAAGTTCCCCAGCTTCAAATGGTATTTATTTGTCTTGGATATTCCCAGAATGGATGATACCATTCTAGGCCATGATTTCCTAGTCCACTGGAATCCGGATGTGAATTGGCAAGAAGGAGTAATTAACCTTTCAACCTTGCAACCCCAGGAGACTAAAACTTCTGTCAAACAGGAATTAAACAGCCTACCTGAAACTTTCATTGAGTTGGATGACACTTTTCTGCCAGGAGATTTGCAATATCCTGACCTTCATTCCCAAGTTCCCTCTTCAGATTTAGAAGTTATTGCTTCTTTGTCCGGCTTACCTCTTCCTTGTTTCTTCAAAGATAAACAGGAACCAACCAAATGGTGTATTTTGAGCTCCCCAATCCTCTCCCATCATGCAAGAACTTTGAATCCAGTGCTCAAAGATGACAAGATTGAAGATTTAGAAATCATTTGAGAGTCTTTACCTTCTGTTTATCATGACTTTGCTGACGTCTTTTCATCTGGAAAAGCAGATAAACTTCCTCCATTCTGTTCTTGCAATCATAAGATAAAACTTACTGGCCCACCACTGGCACCAGGACCATTCTACTCTCTCTCAAAGCAGGAATTGACTGCACTTCAAGAATACATTGCGCAAAATGTATAAAAAGGATTCCTTCAACCAGGAAATTTGAACACCAGTTCACCTGTCTTATTTGTTCCAAAGAAAGATGGTGGACTTCCCCTTTTTGTCAACTATAGAAAACTGAACCAGGTAACCCGGAAGAATTCCTACCCAGTACCGCCTATGTTGCACCTCCTCACTCTCTTTCATGGAGCTGCTTATTTCTCAAATTTAGACCTTTGAGGCACCTATAACCTAGTTTGCATTGCAAAAGGCCATGAGTATATGACCGCAATGAGAACAGGGTTAGGCAGTTATGAGTATACCGTCATTCCCTTTGGCCTCTGCAATGCTCCTTCCACTTTTCAACATTTTTTCAATGACATTTTTTTGACCTTGTAGAGAAATATCTTGTGGTGTATCTTGACAATATACTAGTCTACTTGAAAACTCTTGAGGATTACATTGCACATGTGCAAGAGGTGCTGCAGCAAATTTGCAAGAATGGACTGTTTGCAAAAGCCTCAAAGTGTAAGTTTCATACTCCTTCCCTTCAATTTTTAGGTGTCATAGTCTTGCAGCAAGGACTATCAATGGATTGAGAAAAACGCCAACGCATATTGGACTGGCCCCCACCTTCCTCTGTTAAATCCCTTCAAGTTTTCATTGGTTTCAGTAATTTTTACAGGAGGTTTATTGAGCATAATTCCAAGAAAACCATAAACATCACTGACCTTCTTCAAAAAGACACTCATTTTGTTTTCACAGAAACAGCTGCTTTTGAGTTTAAAGCTCTGAAGAAAGCCTTTACCACTGCTTCAATACTTTCTCACTTCAACAAGCTAGCTCGCACTATTGTCATAACAGATGAAAGCAACTTTTCAATCACAGGAGTAATCTTGCAGTTTTACTCCTCTTCTTCTCTTTTTCATCACGTAGCTTTCAAGTCTCCCAAATTGCTTGCTGCAGAGCTTCATCATGAGATTCATGACAAGGAACTTCTTGCAATCCTTTTTTGCTTGATAAAATGGCTTTCATACCTTTTGAGCCTTATGGAACCTTTTGAGATCTTAACTGATCACAATTCTTTGAAATATTTCATGAGCTCAAAAGTCCTTACATGCAGACAGGCACGTTAGGCCAAATACCTCTCCAAGTTCAACTTTACAATCACGTACCATCCTTGGAAACAAGCTGTAGTCCCTGATGCTTTGTCACATTGGGAAAACATTTAAACAGGAGGGGGGAGCACCTTTGCCAATGTGGTTAACCATTTGGGACACCGTGGGAAAAGAATTCAAAAATTTTCCTTGCATGTTGCGCATCCCTCATCCTGATTCTCATCCTTGCGCGTGGCGCATCCCCCATCCTTATCCTCATCCTTGCGCGTCGCGTGTTGCTCCTCCTCATCCTCATCCTTGCAGGTCACGCGTCCCTCATCCGCATTGTCATTGTTGTGCGCCGCTCACTGTCATTGTTGGGCGTCGCTCATCCATACCTTACCAAACCCATCCCGACCGGACCTCCAAGCGCTTTTCCAATCCTTGGACCCATCAATCTCCCACCTCACTCAATCTATCAGTCAATAATCTCAAGCCTGTCAGGATTTACTCAATTGCCTCAAGCTGATGTCCTATCCGCCCATCCACGCTCTCACAAACTTCATCCTTCACCCTTCCTGGGACTCTCCCACCCTCTTCCGCCTTTGGCCAAGGGGTGGAGAGTGACAACTACCGCCCGCGGACATCCGCGGCGGTCCAGTTCATTTTCCTTTCCCACCCCGTCCGCCTTTGGAAAAGGGGTGGGTGATTCCAGTGTTGTCGCACGCGCCCATCGACAGACGGAAAAGAGAGATGGTGAAGGGATGAGAAGGATTTCCACCGGCCCGGGTGATCAAATTTTTGCGGTCACCTGATTTTCTTTCTTTTTCCGCTCTATTTGGAGAATCCGTTGTGAATAGCCTAACAGGGCCTCCTGCCCATATAAGGAGGGGCTCTCCCCTGCCTTTTGGAGGAGGGATCCATCATGGAAGGAGCACATGAGCACATCCTACCATCACACCAGAAATCTATGATTGCCCCTTGATCCTTGAGCCTCCATACTCAAAACCCTTGATCTTTGATCCTTATCACCAACCAATAGCTTTGCTGGTTGAAGAAGAATTTGACTAATTGAATTCTTGAGTGTGTTACACCACTCCTGATCCTTTTATCCAACCATACTTGTCCTGATCATCATTTGATTATCTTTCTGGACCCAGTCACGTTTTACTGAAGAGGTTTTATTAAGCTTAAAACCTGGAGTGTTAAACCTCCATTCACTTCTTTTGAAGTTGAATTCCGCCACGCTACTCTTGAGTCCCTTGAGAAGTGTTGGGTTATTCTTTTTTGGATCAGTTATTGTTTTTGCTTCTAGAGCTTCTTCAAACAATTAACTTTGTCTTGTGCAGCCACCCACAGTTATCTGGTACCCTTCAAGCGCTTGATTGCGGAGAGTTGGGCAGGTTCATTGAGAACCTGGAGGTTGTTTGGGATTGAGTTGATCTTTCCTAAGCTTCTGCTGATGACCAGAGCTATTAGCTCATGGGCGTTGTCACTCACAATTGCCTTGTCTTGTTGAACTCTGAACAATTCTTGACTCCTTCTATTCAAGTTTTCCCCAACATCATCCTGCGTCAGATTGTGTTGTCTCCCAGCTACCAACCACTACAATCTTTATCCTCTTACTTTTGGTTCCCTGTTTACTAGGTTCTGGACTTTGATCTTGGTTAAATTTAAATATATTTGTAAAACTCAGTAGGGCAGCCTAAAAAAGCACCTATCCCCTCCACAGAACTGCCAACACCCTGCGCCGTTTGGAGTCTTACATTTGGTCCCCTGGGCTGGGATCAAACCAGAAACCTTGGGATTTACAGTCCTAAAATTGTGGAATCAACTCCAATCTTTTTCTCCTTTTTCTGTTTTTCTTTTTTTCTGTGTTTCTGTTATCATCTAGATCCAGTCCGTGGAGGCAACTTGTTTCAGAAGTAAGTCCTCCCAATTGTGCACCATCAAGGGGTTTGAACCTAGTCATTTTTTGAAAACCCTACCCTTGTTACACTCGTGAGCCACTTTGGAAATCTGTTCTTTGGATCCCTTAGGAAATCTTTTGGAAAAATGGAACCTATTGGTACCTCTTCTACCCCTTTTCAGGCCAAGATGATCAAGATCAAACCTCAGAACAAGAACTTATGCTTTAACGGTAAAAATGTTGAACGGTTCCAGGATTCCTACAAGATGGCTGCTGAAGTGGACGGTGCCAGCAAATACAACATGGCTTATCAACTGAAATTCTTTATCTCCTTTGATGAAGTCATGGAATTGATTGAATCATTCAATGGATTTGAATCCCATGACTGGGTACTTCTTAAGGAGGCAATGATTGCCTACTGGGGCAAAATTGATATAGCTAGGTTCACTCTCCAAGATCTGGATTCCCTAGTCTCTCAATGGATCTTCAATGGTGTTATCTCCTCAGCCTCTGACTATCAAGCTTTCAGAAAATCTTGGGATCCTATCCAGTCCTATCTTATCCAAAACAATCACATTGATACGTTGGAAAAAATTTGAGTGCAATTTTTTCAGTCTTTCTCTCCAGGAGTGCAGGAAAGAATTAAGGATGAATTGGTGAAATCTGGATCCATGATCACCACAAGAGATAATTGGTTCAAGCTCCCTGCTTTCATGGTTCTTAGGAATGCTGTGTATAAATAGATGAAAGGTCAAACAGCTCTCACCATTGAAAAACCTAAAATCACTGAACCAGTCCTTGCCCCCTCTTTTCAACATCTAACAAAATCATGAATAAGATGGTAGCCAATTGCAGGCCTAAACCAAATCCTTGGATTTACCGGGAGACACCTACTATTGATGTGATAACCAAAATCCTGCAAGCTTTTGAGAATAAAATGGATCAGAAACTCTCCTCTCTGGTTGTCCCCAAACCCTCCAACTCTGTTCCTAGGTCAACCATAGTTTGCTGTTATTGCCACAGAGAAGGTCATGGAACTGGTCGCTGTCCTGAACTCCAGAAGGACAAGGAGGAAATGTTGGTGGAACAGAAAGGAAGTAACTTCTTTCTTCCTAATGGTGCACTTATCCCTTTTGATTCATCTTGTCCAATTCGTCATGTGGTGGCCTATTTCCAGCCTCCTGCTCCCAAGAAGGCATCCTTGGCCTATTTGGATTTTCAATCTGCTTGTGGAACCTTTCAACCTTGGTATCCTCCTGCTGTCTCTTCTTCCAGCTTTTCTGGAACTTATCAATCTGATCCAGCTAGGAAAAAACATGAAGAAACCAGACTTCATAAAGCTCCCCCTGTTCCATCTTCAATTCTTCAAGAACCGGCCAAACTTCAATCTTCACTGGAGCCTCCTTCTTCTGAGGTAGAAGACATGGAAGTAGAAAAGGAACCCCTCATGGATAGGTTCCCAGAATACTCTGATCCTGCTCCTCCGCCATCCAAATCACCTTCACCAACTGATCCAGTTATAGTTCCACCCTCACCTGAACTTCCTCTTCCAACTCAACCCAAGGTTTGATTTGAAAGGGGAATTTCCAAGGACCACCCCAACGCTGTGGAAGGGGTATTAAAGAAAATCTCCAATCTTAAAATCCCTGATCTAACCGTGGCTGAACTCCTTTCCATCTCACCATCTGTGGCTGAAGGCATGAAGAAATGGGTTTCTCAGCGACGTGTGGAGATTGGTCCTGACAAATTGAAAGTTTCCTCTGGAACCTTGATCAAAGACTCCGGTGGAACAGATCCTCCTTCTGATTCAAATCTTTATTCTTTTCCTCTTGGATTTTTACCATGCTCTCTAGGTGACTCCCCCAAAATGGTTTCTCTACTTGTTGATTCTGGGTCCCAACTAAACTTAATTTTGGATGCAATGGCCTGCAAGCTCAATCTCAGTTCAAGGGTCAGCTTCAACTCTGCTGTTTATGGAATTGGGAATCAATCTTGTGAGTTGGTGGGTATTGCTGAGGATGTGCAAGTTTCAATTGGTCAAAATATTGCTGGAACCTGTCACTTTTGGATCACTCGTTTGGAAGGTCCTTTGATTTTGGGTTGTCCTTTCTTAATAGACTTTGGAGCCACCCTGATGTTTTCTGATCAAGTTGGGGAGAGAATTCTTCTTCCTGATGCTGATTGTAGGAAGATTGAAGTTCCCCTCTGTTCTTTGGATTCTGGTCGTTGGGAAAGAGATTTCCCTGGTTTTTCACCTAAATTGGTTCTGAAGGGGAAGCAGAAGGATCCTTCTAATTCCTCTCATTTTTTATCAGAATAGTTGGTAATACTAATATTTGTAGTTCTTCTAAGCCTCAGACTTCAACTACAGGGCCAACCTTTATATCTGAGGCATATTTTCCATCCTTTTCATCTCTTTATTCTTTTTCTTCTGATCCCAAAAATGTCCAGAATTGAAGACATGCTAAAACACAAAATTCCAAAAATATTTCTCTTCTCTCTGGTTCTGTTGTTTCTTCTTTTACTTTTACTCTTATCACTGATCAATCTTCCCCTAGCTCTGGTTTGATTTTCCGCAATGAGTATAAACTAGATCATGATCTCAATTCTTTTCTTAATGGTTTTGGTATGGAGGAGTATTGGCTCCAGTGGAGGCACTTGGGGGTAAACGTAAGTCATCCCAATTGTGCACCATCAGGGCATTCTTCTACCATAGTTTTCAAAACTCTACCTTGTGCCACCCATGTGAGAAAAGCGTTATTTTTTGGATCCTCTTTTATGGAAAAGGCACCTTTTGAAAATTTTATGGAACATCAAACTTGGAGAATGTTGGAATCTGATCTCAATTGTTGTACTCAGGTCTTGCTGGTGAATGCTTGGAGGAAACAAGAACTTCTCTCTTTTGCCAATAAGTATAAGCCAGTTGCAAAAAAGGTCCAGCCTGTCAACCAACCCATGCCTCTCAATATCAATCCTCCTCTCATGCGTCCTCCTCTATCTTGTGATCCTTATTGTGGTCTATCTCACTCCCTTATTGGCCCCTTTGTACCTTGTGGTTGTGTCACTGAAGAACAAGTCAAGGTGGTTAACTTTGGTCCAGATGGATGGCTTTTACCTGATGAGTTAAATTTGATCAAAAATATTTTATCTCTAAGGGAAAAATCTATTGCATTCTGTGAAGAAGAGAGAGGTCTCTTGAAAGAATCCTATGGTCTCCCTTAAATCATCCCTGTAGTTGAACATGATCCTTGTCAAAAGAAAAAGATCCCTATTCCTGCTTCAAAATTCAACAAATTCATCAAGTTGGTCCGCAAACGAGTCTGTACTGGTTTATATGAACAGTCAACCTCCAGTTACTCTAGCCCTGTTTTCTGTGTTCTAAAGAGTAATGGTAAACTTAGAGTAGTTCATGATCTCCAACCTCTTAATAAAGTTACTATTAAAGACTCTGGTGTTCCTCCTGCCACTGAAGAATTTGTTGAATCCTTCTCTGGGAGAGCCTGTTACAGTCTAGGAGACATCATGGGGGGTTACGACAAACAATCTTTGCATCCTATTTCACGGCCGCTCACTACTTTCAATACTCCACTTGGTTGATTTTAACTGACTCGATTGCCTCAAGGTGCCACCAACTCGGTTGCAGTCTATCAGGATCAGATGATGTGGATCCTCCAAGACAAAATCCAGGATCATGCGGGTATCTTTATTGATGATGGTGGAATTAAAGGTCCAGTTTCCAACTATGATAATGAGCTCTTACCTTGGCACAAAGGAATTCAACAATTTATCTGGGAATATGCTACTGTCTTGGAAAGGATTTTGTTTCAAATCAAGGAATCTGGCCTTACTGTCTCTGGATCAAAACTTGCTGCCTGTGTCCCTGCCTTGGAAATTGTTGGTCATATAGTCTGCAAGGAAGGAAGAAGGATGGCACCCTCTAAATTCAACAAAATCATCTCCTGGCCTACTCCAATAAATCCAACTGAAGTTAGAGGTTTCCTAGGTATTGTAACTTATGTCAGGATCTTCATTCCCTCTGTATCCAAAATATGTGCAACCTTGCTTTGTCTAACCAGAAAGGAAGCTGAATGGATTTGGACCCAAGATTGTAAACAATCATTTCAGTTTCTCAAAACTATTGTTGGCAATGACATAGTTTTGAAAAAGATCTCTTATGGGCCTGGAGCTGGCAAAATAAAATTGGCTGTCAACTCTAGTTATCAATCTTTTGGAGCTGTCCTTACTCAGGGAGATGAAAATGGTTTGGACCGCCCTGTTCTTTATGAATCTTTGCTATTTTCAGATGTGGAGTCTAGATACTCTCAGCCCAAACTGGAACTCTGTGGTGTGGCCAGAATGCTGAAGAAACTCCAAACAGAACTCTGGGGACAACATTTTGAATTGCAAGTTGATGCTCAATCCATTGTGGAAATGATCAATGCTCCCAGCCTTCCAAATGATCCAATGACTCGCTGGGTAGCTTTTATCCAGCTTTTCTCTTTTGATATTGTCCATAGGCCTGGGAAATCTTTTACTATGCCTGATGGTTTATCTAGAAGACCTATTTGAGACAATGAATCGGATTTTGGAATGGATTTTGATGAGGAAGAACCTTTGGTCCGCCCTGTTTTTGCTTTCTCCTCCCAAGATTACTCTGGTTTCCAACAAGGTTTCTGGCTTAAGTTAGAGCAGTACCTTTCAACTCTCCAAAGACCCCCTGATCTCTCTGCCAAAGAATTTTGATCCCTTCAAAGAAAGTCCTCTAGTTTCTTTGTCCAATGTTCTAGGCTTATGAAAAGAGGAACTCCTTGTGCGCTTGTTGTGGTTACTATCCCGGCTAAGCAAGATTTGATCCTTGAAAGTCTCCATGAGGGCCTTGGTCATTGTGGGGAAACCAAAACTTATTGACAATTATCCAAAAAATTCTGGTGGCCATCTCTGAAGAAATCTGTCTCTCAATGGTGCAAGAGTTGTGAAGTTTGTCAAAAACGTGATCTTAGGCATCCAGCTGAAATTCGCTATCCTACTGGGGAGTCCACTGTCTTTGGAAGGGTTGCTATGGATGTGGTTCATATCAAGGCAGGTGGTGGTAAGTACCCCATTGTGGCTAGGGATGATTTTTCTGGATGGGTTGAAGGAAAATTCCTTAAGAACCTTAGTTCTGAATCTGTGGCAGCTTTCCTTCATGAGAATTGGATGATGCTTTACGGTTTGGCTTGATCTTATTCTACTGATGGTGGCTTGGAATTTGGTGGAAAACTGGCTGAAATGATCCCATTGCTCCCTGGGCAACATAGAGTTACTACTCCCTATTATCCTGAAGGACAAGGCATGGTGGAAAGAGGCCATGCTTCCTTGAAGGCTGCTCTGGTTAAACTGGCTGGTGAAAGTGGCAAGAATTGTTGGAAGTTTCTCCCCTTGGTCCTCTTCTCTGATCAAATTTCCACCAAGCGAACCACTGGATACTCTCCTTATGAAATCATCTTTAGTCAGAGGGCTGTTCTTCCTCTTGATCTTGAAATGGAGTCTTTCTTGGGCATCTCTTGGGAACAAGTTTCCTCAACTACTGACCTATTAGTTGCCAGGTCAAAGCAACTTGAGCGGAGTGAAGATATTTGTAACAAAGCTTATAAGAAGATGATGAAATCCACAGCAAAATCAGTTCAGTATTGGGAAGATAAAAATCTAAATCAAATCAGGGATCCTTTAAACCCTGGTGATCTGGTATTGGCTTATAATTGATCTTTAGAGACTCAGTGGGGAAAACTTTTTTTGAATTGTTGGAATGGTCCTTATAGAGTGGTTTTTCATGTTAGAGGTGCATTTTATGTTTTGGAAGAACTGGATGGTACTCAGTTGGCTAGAAGGTTCTCTGCTGATCAAGTTAAGAGATTTTATGGTTTTGGGGGAAATTTGGGTTCAAAGTAAGTCCTCCCAATTGTGCACCACTGGGGTCTTCTGCTACGTTTTTTTGTAAAAACTCTACTTTATGCCACATATGTGAGCACCAGGGACGCCTTTTTCTTTTATCTTCTCCACATTTAGGCTCTTTTGGATGGATCAAGATGGGTTTCAAAGTTTTTTTTAGAGGATCAAGAAACGGCCAATTATTTTCTCTTTTTTCATGCTTTCAGAATTAGGATGCAGACTAGGGACAGTCTGTAAGTTTGGGAGAGATGTGGTGAACCATTTGGGTCACCATGGGAAAAGAATTCAAAAATTTTCCTTGCGCATCGCGCGTCCCTCATCCTTATTCTCATCCTTGTGCGTTGCGCGTCCCTCATCCTTATCCTCATCCTTGCGCGTCGCGCTTTGCTCCTCCTCATCCTCATCCTTGCGCGTTGCGCGTCCCTCAGACGCATTGTCATTGTTGCGCGCCGCTCACCATCATTGTTGCGCGCCACTCGCCCTCATTGTCGCGCGCCACTTGCCCTCATTGTTGCGCGCCACTCACCGTCATTGTTGCGCGCCGCTTGTCATCATTGTCACGCGCCGCTCATCATCATTGGCGCGCGCTGCTCATCATCATTGTCACATGCCGCTCATCATCATTGTTGCGCGCTGCTCATCCGTAGTTGTTGCGCGTTGCTCATTTGTCATTGTTGCGTGTTGCTCATCCATACCTTACCAAACCCATCCCAACGGCACCTCCAAGCGCTTGTCAAATCCTTGGACCCATCAATCTCCCACCTCACTCAATCTATCAGTTGTCAATCTCAAGCCTGTCAGGATTTACTCAATTGCCTCAAGACAATCTCCTATTCACCCATCCGCTGTAGAGACTCCTGTGGGATTATGTAAATAACTTAGCAAATAGCTTGCTGGCAGTCCTTGAAGGGGAATTTAGTATTACTTCTACTCCTTTAGAGTATTAGTAACACTAAGAGTGGTTTTGAATTGCCTGCCCTTCTAGTACTATAGTAAGTCTGCACAATAATTTATTTAAATTAATGGCTGGTTTCTTTGAGACTTAGTATAGGTCTCAGATCAGATCTTGATTGGTTATTAATTGTTATTGGTAGGGTTGTTGAAGAATGGACCAGATGTATTGGCTTATTGGTTAGTGGTTGATCAGATATGTGTGATCTTTAACCAATATCCCAATATTAAAGGGTTCAAGGGTTTTATCAAACGGGTGGTTCAGGAGAGGACCCAAAGATGGGTTTACCCACAGGGGGCTGGGTAGAGGAAAAAAAGGGTTGGCAGTCCCTTTTTGTTGTTCTCTCTTTCCTTGTAAGGGTAATTATTGAGTGATGGGTGGTTTCCTTTAATTTGGTGCTGAATAGTTCAGGTCACAGAAGAACCCTTATTCAAAGCACCTAATGGGCTGGTTTCAATGGTTGATGAGGTTATAGAATTGGTCTTTGATTTTCCTTTTTTTTTTTATTGTTACACTGAAAATCTCCTTTTTTTTATATCTGGGTAGGACCACAGATGATTGGGTGGTAATTGGATGATGAGTAGTTGATGAGTGGGTGGATCTCCTGGATGGTGGATGATGATGGTGATGGTAGCGGGGGATACAACCTGGATAGGGCAGAGAGGCCCTCCTTAAATAGAAAATCTGGTCCTCAGGGGATGCTCAGGGCTGCCCCTGAGGGTGCCCTGGGGCTTCCCCTGTTACAGTGGGATACAGGTACATGAGACATTTTAGCTGGTTGGGAAAATCTAATACAGTTACATGAGGCATTTCTGCTGGTTGGGAAAACCTAATACAGTTACATGAGGCATTTCTGCTGGTTGGAAAGAGGTTGTACTGGGGTTACATGCAGGCACTTGCCTACATTAATTGCTGTGTAGTGCTGGGTTGAATTTGTGCTGTGGTGAACTGGTACTGGTGGGTTGTTTGGATCTACATGGTCCTAGCTGCCTGCATATATTGCTGGGTAGTCCTGTGGTATTTTCACTGGTGGTTGTTTGGTTACACATGGCCAAGACTGCCTGCATAAATTGCTTGGTAGTCCTGTGGTGCCTGTACTGGTGGTTGTTTGGATCTACATGGCCCTAGCTGCCTGCATATATTGCTGGGTAGTCCTGTGGTATTTGTACTGGTGGTTGTTTGGTTACACATGGCCCCAGACTGCCTGCATACATTGCTGGGTAGTCCTGTGGTGCCTGTACTGGTGGTTGTTTGGATCTACATGGCCCAGACTGCCTGCATACATTGCTGGGTAGTCCTGTGGTGCTTTGTACTGCTGGGTGTTTGGTTACACATGCTACTGGCTGCATAAATTGCTGTGTGGTGCTGAGGGTTGTTGGTACTGGTAGTTTATTTGGTATCACATGCTACTGGCTGTATGTACTGGTGGTTATTTGGTTACACATGGCCCAGACTTCCTGCATACATTGCTGGGTAGTCCTGTGGTGCCTTGTACTGCTGGTTGTTTTGGTTACACATGGCCTTGCTTATGGTTCTGAGTATACAGGTGAGGTGATTGGTTGAATGTTTGGTTGAGGTGTTATGTTGGGATGTTACTGGTATGTCTTTAGGGATTCCAAGTATACCCATATGGCCTTTCACTAGTTTGTGATACCTGGGTGTGATATGAGCTGTCCACAATTTATTTTGGCTGTATCTTCTAAACCATGAGAGATAGAGGGGTAGTTTGGCTGGGTGACTATGGGTTATTTTTGGTGTAGAATCCATTTCTGAGGCTAAATTTATGATTGGGATTATATTTATACTAGAAAATTGAGTCTGATGGCTATAGATTAGGTTTGGTCTACCACACCCCGCTCTCAACAACTTCATCTGTCACCCTTCCTGGGACTCTCCCAACCTCTTCCGCCTTTGGCCAAGGGGTGGAGAGTGACGACTACCGCCCGCGGACATCCGCGGCGGTCCAGTTCATTTTCCTTTCCCACCCCGTCCGCCTTTGGACAAGGGGTGGGTGATTCGGGTGTTGTCGCGCGCGCCCATCCACAGGCGGATGCGAGAGATGGTGAAGGGATGAGAAGGATTTCCACCGGCCCGGGTGATCAAATTTTTCTGGTCACCTGATTTTATTTCTTTTTCCGCTCTATTTGGAGAATCCATTGTACATAGCCTAACAGGGCCTCCTGCCCATATAAGGAGGGGATCTCCCCTGCCTTTTGGAGGAGGGATCCAGCATGGAAGGAGCACATGAGCACATCCTACCATCACACCAGAAATCTATGATTGCCTCTTGATCCTTGAGCCTCAATACTCAAAACCCTTGATCTTTGATCCTTATCACCAACCAATAGCTTTGCTGGTTGAAGAAGAATTTGACTAATTGAATTCTTGAGTGTGTTACACCACTCCTGATCCTTTTATCCAACCATACTGGTCCTGATCATCCTTTGATTATCTTTCTGGACCCAGTCACGTTTGACTGAAGAGGTTTTATTAAGCTTAAAACCTGGAGTGTTAAACCTCCCTTCACTTCTTTTGAAGTTGAATTATGCCACGCTACTCTTGAGTACCTTGAGAAGTGTTGGGTTATTCTTGTTTGAATCAGTTATTGGTTTTGCTTTTAGAGTTTCTTTAAACAATTAGCTTTTTCTTGTGCAGTCACCCACAATTATCTGATACCCTTCAAGCACTTGATTGCGGAGAGTTGGGCAGGTTCATTGAGAACCACGAGGTTGTTTGGGATTGAGTTGATTTTTCCTAAGCTTCTGCTGATGACCAGAGCTATTAGCTTGTTGGCTTTGCCACTCACAATTGCCTTGTCTTGTTGACTCTGAACAATTCTTGACTCCTTCTATTCAAGTTTTCCGCAACATCATCTTGCCTCAGATAGTGTTATCTCCCAGCTACCAACCACTACAATCTTTATCCTCTTACTTTTGGTTCCCCGTTTACTAGGTTCTGGACTTTGATCTCAGTTACATTTAAATATTTTTGTAACACTCAGGAGGGCAGCCTAAAAAAGCACCTATCCCCTCCACAGAACTGCCAATGCTCTGCGCCATTTGGAGTCTTACACCAACAACAATCCTGAAAACGTTAGGTCACTTTTCTCAACCCAGTATGGCAAACTCAGTTCAATCATCACTCACCTTTGAGATCTGGCTTCCAAACTAAAACAAGCTCAACTCAACCACCTCAAGTGTAGCAAAATTTGCAAGAATGAGAACTTATTAGATAGTGATTATAGTATTGACAAAAATGATTATTTAGTTTATAAAAATTGTATAGTAGTACCAGATTATCCTTCCATTAAGTTAGATATCTTTGATTCAAGGCATGATTCTCCGCTTTCTGGTCATTATGGGCAGGATAAAACCTACCAATTGATCTCACAAGACTTCTATTGGCCTGGTATGACCAATGAAGTAAAAGGCTATGTTAACACGTGCTATGATTGCAATCTGAACAATTCCTTGAAGCACCAGAAGTATGGGCTGCTTCAGCCAATTCCAATTCCTACAATTCCTTGGAAATTTCTTTCTATGGATTTCATTTTAAAATTACCTATTTCTAGTGGTTATGATGCTATTTTAGTAGTAGTAGATTTCTTCTCAGAGATGGCTTTATTTCTTTGCAGTAATGTGAAGGCCTCTTCTGAAGACTTAGCTAATTTATTTATAGAATATGTATTCTCAAAACATGGTCTCCCTGATAATATAATTAGTGATTGCGGATCTTTGTTTGTATCTGTCACACGGTGGTATTTGACACCGTAATAACTGCAAATTTGACTGGCTTTCATCCAGTCTCATAGCCTTTTGGTTAGGCCTTGCCTCTCAGTTGGTTCGCAGTTGTGCGAGGTATGACAGTAGACTGGATGAACCTGTTGCCGGTTCAATTCGCGATCAAGAAAAGTTTTGGGAATGGCTTGCTCCTGTGACAATTGTTGGGTTTTCCGCCTGTCAACAGCAAGACTCCCAAGTCTTGGTGGCTCCTTATGGCGTTCAGGAGTGTGTCTGAATATGGCTCCATGTTGCAAGGTCATGGGTTAGTGCCACCAGCCATACACACTTTGGGACAAAGTGCCCTTAAACCCGGGGGTACTGTCACACGGTGGTATGTGACACCATAATAACTGCAAATTTGACTGGCTTTCATCCAGTCTAATAGCCTTTTGGTTAGGCCTTGCCTCTCAGTTGGTTTGCAGTTGTGCGAGGTATGACAGTAGACTGGATGAAAGCCAGTCAAATTTGCAGTAATTATGGTGTCACATACCACCGTGTGACAGTCTCTAGCTTCTGGACCTTTCTGTGTCAACATTTGAAGATCACTCGCAATCTATCAACAGCTTAACAACCAGAAATGGATGGGAAAACCAAGCGGATCAATAAGATCCTCAAACAGTATCTGCAAATGTACGTCTCCTACCAACAGGACAAATGGTCACAATGGCTCCCATTAGCCAAATTTGCCTACAGCAACTCCACTCATTCCTCCACCAAACAGTTTCCCTTCCAGACTCTTTATTGTAGAAACTCAACTTTCTCTTCCCTTCACGTAGCACCTTCTCAACCTGCTACTGATTACCTTAACAACATCCAATCCCTTCAATTGCAACTTCAAAACAAACTCAAAGCAGCAAACCAGCACTACAAGGAACAAGCAGATCAACTTGACACTTTGGCCCCAAACTTTTCGGTAGGAGATTGGGTATGGCTCAATGCTTGCAATATTTGCAGTACTTGCCCAACTTGTAAACTCTCTGAAAGAAAATTTGGCTCCTTCAAAGTCAAATCAATGGTCTCCCCTAATTCCTTTAAACTTACCTTAACTTTAAAATGGAAAGGTATCCACCTGGTATTTCACGTGTCTCTTCTAGAGCCAGCTTGAGTCCTATACCCGGGCAAGACTCATCCCCCTCCTGAACCGGTCCAAGTCCACAATCAGCTAGAGTGTGAAGTAAGCCGTATCCTGGATTCCAGTTTATGCAAAGGAATGCTTCAATATCTCATCAAATGGACTGGCTTCCAGTCCAATGAAGATCACACCTTGCGTGAACCAGCCCATCACCTTTGCAACTCTCCCAATTTGGTTTGAGCGTTCCATGCAAGTTACCCTTAAAACTTGCCAATGGTAGCTTCTGTTCCAATCCATTACTTCCATCCCATTCCACACTTCCATCCCATTCCTTCCCAACAATCTCATCCCATTTCCTCACTTCATTTGCTTTCCCTTTCTCATAACCATCCCCTTTTTCCATTCACAAATTTTACCCATTCATGATTTATCTTGAAATAAAAGTCCTACTTTCCCTAAACAAATATATATATATATATAACATAATAAAAAAATAAAATAATATACATTTCTATAGATTATCCTTTACTTCCTTTTCTGCTTCCTCCCAATTCTCATTCAATTCCTCTACCATTGACCTAAATTCTTCCAAGTCTTTGTCATCCACCAGAGAAGACAATCTTTGCAAGATCATTGCTTGCGTCACTAGATGTCTCTTGAAGATTTCCTTGCACTTTGCAGTCCTAAAATTATTTGGTTGGGTATTCCATCCACCTTCCTCCATGAGTTCCTTGTGAGCTCTCTTCCTCCGGCCCCTTGAAGAACCTTCTCCAACATTTCCAGTCAATTGCCTTGCATCCGTTTTGATTGGCCCTTCCACTTGCACTTGTCTCCCCTCATTTTGGCCTTCCATCTCATTTCTTTCCGTTCCACCCCATTCCTATGTTATAATTATGGCCAGCAATTAGCTTAGGCAAATGAGCAGTATTTAAAGCAAAAGAAATGCTGGACACTGTGTGTCAATAATGGCTAATGGGGCTCTCACAATGGGGCAATATGTTGGATGAATTCGATTGGATGATAAAAGAATTATGGAAAACAGCAGGGAGAAGAGCTCCTTAAGTACAAAAGATTGGCCTCTTGTGAGCCCATGATACAACAAGCCAAAGGGCAAATTTTCCGCCCCAAAAGAGCTCTACAGGCTCTACAGGCCTTGTTACTTGGTTTGGACTGCATCAGCCCACATGGCGTTAGTCCCTGAACCCTTACAACCAGACTATTCCGGTCCATTCTTGTGTTTCCACTGTTACGGGGCTGAACCAGCCCATTGCTGTTCAGTCCCTTAGTTGGTTGTCTATTACAACCGGCCCTGATGGCATCATTACCCCTGTTACGGGCTGGTTGCCTCATGCATCCAGCCCCTGGCCCCTGAAATGGGCCAGGTGGGACCCAGGGCTCACCTGGGTCCGGTTTCAACCTCACATGGGGGGGTGTGACCAGCGGACATGCTGTCCCCCCCTCTATCTCTTACAAATCCCTGGTGGGGGCGGTCAAATCCCCTCACCAGGGGCCCTGGGGGTCGATACCCCCCAGGGCGTCGTCACAGAAAGTTGGCCTGGGAGGTGGTCAGGTCCCCCCAGGCCCATTGCTCCTCCCCCTTGGTAAAGGGGGGGGGAGAGCGCCCCTTCGCGCTTAGTTCGCTACGATGGCGGGGGGGTGATGAAATCCCCCCCACCTGCCGGTCGCATACCATGCGGCCGGCGCCGCCACCTCCTGGGGCAAGGGGGTGGTCAGGTCCCCCCTGCCCTGACCGACCGCCTCGTTGCGGCCGGTCGCTGGCTGGTTCAACCCAGCCAGCCTGCCCCCTCCCCCTTGCGATGGCGAGCGAGGGGAGGGGGAGCGAGCAGGGGCCGCGAGCCCCGGCTCCGCGGCGCTGGTCGCCGGTTGCGACCAGCCGGGCCCGCGCGGGATCCCTCGGCCGCGTAACAGCCCCGCGCGGGCCGTCGGGCCCCGCGTGGGCCGTGCCAAGGAACACCGGCGGCCCCGAACGGGCCGCGACGCGAGCAGCGGCCCCGAGCGGGCCGCGACACGGGCGGCAACCCTAATGGGCCGCCCCAAGCCCGAATTGTGAGAAAACACTACTTTTGCGGGCCAGCCCGTCTGGCCAAGTATGTCCAAAATAAACCTTGGGCCCAATTATGCCCATACAAGCCCATCTGGCCGTATTTGCCCATATACCCCATCGGGCCCGTTAGGGCCCGTGTACCAATGGGTCTGTTTCACGCGTTTTGAGGCCAGTTTCCCCAACTCTGTAACATCCACATGGGCCCGTATGGTCCGTGTGTGTGTCCAATGGGCCTCAGAGGCCCATTTGTGCATCCCATTTGGATTACACTTATACGTAGCACCCGCGTAAGTGCGTACGTATTTTAACATCCTACACCTCCCTTTCCATTCCACTCCTTCCTTCTATTCCATTTCCTTCTTCCTCATTTTCCTCCCTTTGCTCCGGTTCCACATCCCCTTCAGCCATTCCTTCTTCCCTTGCCTCTTCCATTGTCTGCGTTTCTTTGGCTTGCACTTCACTTTGCACCTTGCTTCACACTTCCAACCCAATTGATCAAGTATATGGCGGTGGCGGTAGAGGCTATTGGTGGTGTATTGTTGGAATTGTGGCAGTACTACATCAATGAGGATTATTTTAGTTCCATTTCTCTTTTATTTATTTTTCTACTTATGGTTAGTCTCTAAGCCTTGACTTACCAGGGTTCCAAATACCTAAGAAATCAATCTCTGGCACTGGGAGTATCTGATAATTAACTTGCGGCGCGGACCTTTGACTTTGAACCTCCCTTCTGGAAGCTGCTGGGTCATCTAATACCAGCTCGCTACTTATAGGGAATGTACAAGCAACCTTGCGTCAGCGGCATTGTTTGCATTTGTCTTGAATACCTTGCATGGCTGTACTAGGGACAAATCACTCATTGTGTCAGATGCAGTTCTTGCAATGGCGGAGTGAAAATGAAAAAATAATTAATTATGTATCTATTTAAAGCAAAGAAGTAATAATTAATGGGTATACAGTAATTTTAAAAACTTTGGAATTGATGGGAAAACTGTCTGAACGCTTGCAGGAGCTTGTGTCTTTATACCCGGGCAACTGTCACGCTTCAAGCTTAAGGATTATTTTCCTCCCACTTTGACATACCCTTTTCTTCAAGTACCATCTACCTCAGTCCATAAGGGTGAAAAACTAGAAGCACATCATAAATGGTGCCTTTGGCTTATCAACTCTGGCTTGCATAACAAACTTCCATTCTCGGCAACTGACTCAGCATCAACTTGCAAACCTTGCAGTCAAATATACCTTGGTTGACCATCCATTTGGGTTCTGCCCTTTTCACCCTGGGTATCATTAACCCTTGGGTTCCCATTTCCAGTCACATGCTATTGCTAGTTTGTCCTCACGCTAGTCAAGCCATCTCAACTATAAAGTTTGCAAATGGAATAGTCCCTTACCCTGCATAAACTACATCTTTGTATTTGCATTGCTTCTGACATCATTTCCTCAAGTCAACTGTACATCCCAATACATTTGTCCCCTATTGTCTTGCACTTACGCTAAGACCTTGGAAACAATTCATACTGTCATTACATTATATCCTCTGTCTAGGTCATGCATTGCCTCACCGCTCAAAACTGTAGTTGACCATCAATCAGGTTGTATCTAGTCATCTTGGATTACCTTATGAAGGCTACTCCGTTTTCCTTAGGATTGTGTCCTCAGTTAGTTAATTTCATACGTTCTTGCATTTGCTAAATACAGTCATCACATTGGGCTTGGGTTTGGTTTCCTTCCATTGGAAAATTCATCACTCTAGCTGTGTGTTAAGTTACTCCACCATAAGTTTGCACTTTGCAGTTAGCCCTTGCTACCTTGCACTTGCCCTCACACTCAGATTTCCCTTTGTGCTCACAATCATCTAAGATTGCCCTATAGAAGGTGGGGTGGTTGTGTGACAATTACTTTGGATATGATGGAATTTTCATGCTTGCTTTATTGCTTGCAGGTGCAACTGAACCGCTTGTTGATTTGCAAGCACTTAGTATTTTGCTTTCAAATTGACAAGTGAGCATTGCTGCAATGATTTCAGCAAGCGCCCCAGCACTTTTGCAATTGATTGCCTAGCAATTGCAAAATTGCTGACTGTTTCTGGTGTTTTCCAGCAACGGTCAGGTTGCCAAAGACCATTGATGTACACAGACGTCTCCCAGGGCCCTGGAGACCTGGGAGACAGCAACAGGTTCGCGTTTGGCCACCCTGTTGCTGAATATTTGATCATTGGAAGTTTGCTTTTCTCAGGAGCAAATAAAATGGCTGAAGAAAAAAAACACAAAGCTCCAGGCCCCATTTTGGCTCCCATCAGGGCCATTTCCATTGGGAGCCCAGGGCAATTGCCCATGAGTTTTGGCCTTGTGGGCAGGCCAAAACCCATGAGATTGAGTTTTGTCCATTAAAAAAAACACTTGGCATGGGTATACCAAGCCGTGAGCTTGTTTTTGGTGGTTTTTATGATTCAAACCAAAAGTCAGGGATATTTCTTGGATGAGAAGTATGCTTAAATTTAACAAGAAAATGTCATCTGACAAGGATACATTGTATTCATGAGAAAAATTTGAGATGGGCAGATCCAGAGAATATTTTTCAATTTGAAAGAGATTTTTTTGATTATTTCATTTGGGTAATTTGAGACTATTTTGGTAGAATTCCTCATTATAAAAAAGGAGTGGAGCAATAGCTTTCATTTTTGATAATTTAGGGTTTATATATATTATCACTTGTCAATTCCACTTCTGAAAAGGTGTGAAATGATACTTTCAACTTTGAAGGAGATATCTGATGAAACCAACATTTCATGTTTGTCTCAAAATAATGGTTACAGTAAGCAATAAGTTTTTTATTCAGGTGCACATTCTTGTAAAAAATCTATTTTTAAGCATGATTTTTGTTTCAATAAATAAAAGGTGGTTTTTATATAATTTTTTCTAAATGAAATGTTTTCCAATGGTTATTTCACTGTTTTTAAACTCAAAATGAATAAATTGAACTAGTTTCTAGTTTCCAAAATTTTATAATTTGAATATTTCAATAAACCCTGTATCCTTATATTTTACTCTAAATTTTCAGAATAGAACATACATGAAAATTTTCATAGTTTTGGGTGTCTGTGCATCTGCCTGATTACAAGATTCATGAAGAGTAAAGAAATCGCTCAATTTAACATAAAATGTGGGCAATAGGTCTCTTGATAAAGTGCGGGTTGTAATTTATGGAACAAAAATGTCAAATTGTTTGACAGTTCATTCAATTGCTCTTGAGGATAAACATTTTGGTATTCACAATAAATTTTATGATTTAGATTCATTTAAACAACTGGAGGAACTCTTTATTTCATGATGGTGATTTATGCACATAAACCTCTTGTGACATGGTGCACTTAGCCTAGGTGCACCATGTCCCTTCAGATAACCAGTTGGTGGTGGTTGTGGTTCACCACAAACCTACATGACATGGTGGCCAGCATTGAGCCTCCTTGCCCTCATTGTGAAAAAATTTGTTTTTAAGTATAGACATGATCACTTCACCACTGGGACCAGGTGGATGTAATTTATCAACAATTACCAAAATATCTTGAACCTTTGGGACATGAGACACACAGAATATTTTGGGTCATGGGAAGTTTGTTCAATAAATGAGCAAGATGAATAAAAAATATTCAGGGCAATGCAATAATAAGGAAATAATTTAGCTCTACCATACTTCTTTTTAATATTTCCATGTTATTTATATTTTTGGATGAAAGGTTTTTGCCAACATGGGAATTTCAGTAACAAATAGTTCCTGAAACAAAAATGCTGGACTTGTTATGCCAAGTTCTCCACTTCACCACAATATAGACTAAGACCCAGATAATTTAGGGAAATTGGGAAATTTACATGGGAAGGTAGACAACCTAGGCTCAGTTGTCCACCTCCCTGGGCCACCATTCAATTTATTATATGGATATTAATGTTTTTTTGGTGCATTGCATCTGGGTGGTTCAGGAAATGATAATATGTGGAAATCTGTATTTTGAAAACCAATGATTTCTTTAAGTCATTGTTTGATCTACTTATTCTTCCATAACTCAAAAAAAACATGAAATTTATAATCAGCCTCATCCTTCATCTCCACCCCTGCTTGGTATTCTCTAGATTTCCTAGATACAGAACTGGATGATATTAATGTTACTCCACCAGAAGCTGATGAGAATATCCAACTGGACTGTATCTCACCACAGCACAAAAGATATTCTCATGCTTATCATTTCAGAATGGATTCAAAAAAATATTCACTCCAAACCAGATTAAGTTAACCTATTTATAATTTCAAACCAGGAAGATCATAACCACTTTCAGAAATCCACAACTTGAGAAGGATAAGATACTTTGCAGTCAATTTTGGAGACTCAAAAAAATTTGAATTCAGCAACTGCACTTGCACCTATTGAGAGGTTAATTAGTTCTGTATTACATGGACCAAACTATTGTGGGATGTTTTGAGCTCTTGATTGGAACATGACTGATAATTGTGGGTGCAAAGATTATTCATATGTCATACAAAACCTGTTTTTTTCATAAATTTCATTCATTAATCATCATTTCATTTCATTGGAATCCCCCATTCCCACTCAAAAATGTTTACAACCACAAAAAGATGCAAATCTATAGTTTTTTGAAACCATTTTAATAAGCCATGCTGATTTATGTTTATTTGAAAAATCTTTACTGGTCCAAATTCCCCCTTGATGGCTTGCAGAACAGTCAAATGAAAGCAAATGAGCCTAGAATATCTGAAAAACTTCCTCAAAAAGCCTAAAAAGGTTTTTGGGCGCACCAAATGGTGATTCAACTTTTCTCAGCGGTAGAGAGGGTTTTTCCCACTTCCTGTATTAAATTTGTTGATTCAGGGCAATTCTTATCCCCAAACCAGTGAGTTTATTGAAGGTAGAAGGATGATGAGACCTAATTAAATTCCAAATTTATATCAATTTTTCATTTGCACACACATATACATCAATTTAGCTTGCTAATTTAGGATATGATATTCTGCAAGGGTTTGTAGAGTTGAATACAGTTGAGCTTCCATAATAATCACTTGAAGTTCTACAACCCAATGTTTGGAAGCAGGCAAAAAGTGAGGCAGAAAAAAAATAGAGAATATAACCAAAAAGGTTTAAGGGTCACAGGCAGAAATCATTGGGGTAACAAAGATTGGACTCATTACCACAGATTCATTCTCTGACCAGGATGGAGACTCCAATGGCATGGTATTGATTTAAACTGATCTTTGTACAATTCAAGTGAGATGGAGTGAGTGATTATGTCTAATGATTCATTCAAAGTTTTGGTTGGACAACCCTTTTTTTGGGGGTTTTGTCAAATTACAGTATGATACATCCTTTTGTAACAGTTTGAGATCTTTTCTCTATTGCAGCTAGTCAATAACAACAGTAGTAACAGTAAAAGCTGAAGCAACATTTGAGTATGTGAGAAATGAATAAAGTAATCAATACATGAGAAAAGAATGAGTAGGGACTGTTCATTTACCGTTTTTTCAGCGCACTATAACTAATCAGCTCTTGTAGGGTGACCTCAGATTGAGTACTTTGAGAATTACAGGAAATGGGTCTGTGATAGAGAGAAGTATAAAGAATTGAGAATAAGAAATGAAACTTGAGGCAGGAGGAGAATGAGAAAGGCCAAAATGAGCAAAGTCTGAGCTGATGCGTTGTTGGCAATGTCCACAGTTGGTGACCTTTTGGCGTTCCTAATCTGGTTCCTTGTTCGCTTCCGTCCAGGTGGTTTGTTCCACGTGAGTCCTAAGGAGCAAGGGACTTGGCTCGGCAAGTAGGTTGGTCACCTTGAGGGCCCACTGCGCTATGTAAGCTTGCTGCGGTCGGAGTTGTGTTACTTTGGGCAAAATCTCTAACAACACTCCTCCTGATTTTTTCAGAGGTGAAGTGCAATTGCCTCCAGGATACTTCCACTTTGGTTAGCCCAACAGGTTTAGTAAGTATGTTGGCTTTCATATCCTGGGTGGGAACTTATTTGACAGATACTAGGGATTTGGAGACCAGGTCGCAAAGGTACTGGTACCTTACTTCTATGTGCTTGGAATTTGGATTCAGTTGCACCTCTTTACTGATGAAGTTTGCACCAGAATTGTTGTTCAAGATTGTGGGTGTGGGTACCTCATATCCTAAGTCAGACAGTAGGTGAGTCATCCATCTCAGTTGATTGGCACAGTGATTCATCGCTATGAATTCCGCTTCTGTTGTTGATTGAGCAACTGCTGACTGTTTCTTGGACTGCCAGTGAACCGGGTTTCCGTGTAGGGTAATCACAAAACCGGACATAGACTTTCTCATTATAGTGGCATTTGCGTAGTCAGCGTCTGCCCATCCGCATAGGTTCTCCAGCGATTCTTCCGTTTTGAAATAATGAATCCCGAAAGCTTTTGTCCCCCTTAGATATCAGAGAAGGTGTTTGAACACCAACCAGTGATTTTGGTTGGGCTTGGACGTGTGCTGTGAGAGCACTTTCACTGTGTGAGTTATGTCTGGTCAGGTATGAAGGGCCAGGTGATTCAGCATGCCTACCGCCTTCTCCATCACCTTGACGTTGAATGGTTCCCCTGGCTTGTCCACAAGCTTGAGTAGGTTGGCAGGGGCGGGACTTTTGACTGGTCTTGCTTGATCCATCAAGAATTCTTCTAGGATCTTCTCGCAGTAGTCCCTCTGGTGTATGATCATGCCGCATTCCCCCTTCCAGTCAAATGTATACCCCAAATTCTGGACAGGTCAGTATTGATGCTTGATGGCATAAGTTTGCCTTAGATTGGCAAGGAACTCATCGATTCCTGCTCTGGATTTACCTACCACTAACCCGTTGTCCACATGCACATGAATCAGTAGAGATTGGGATTTGTTAAGGAATATTGAATCATCTGCCCTAGAAGGAGTGAGTCCTAGCTTTGATAGTGTACCAGTCAGGTGACTCTTCCAACACCTAGGCGCCTGTTTGGTACCGTAGAGCAACTTGTTAAGTCTCCAAACCCAGTCTTCTTTCCCAGGAACTTCAAAACCAGAGACCTGAGAAACATGCACCACAGCGTTGATATCCCCGTGTAGGAACGCGTTTTCCACATCAAACTGCGCGACCTGAAGATTGTGTGAGACAGCCAATATGAGGAGTGCCTTCATGGACTTGTTGCGTCCCACACTTGAGTAAGTGTCAAAGTAGTGCCATTGCGGCTGTTGATGGTTGCCAAAGCATACCCAGCAAGACTTCCTGCGGATTGTCTGTCCCAGTTTGTCCTTATTTTTCACAAGCCTCCACATGCCACCTAGAACAATATTGTCCTTGGGAGGAGGAACCAACGTACAGGTATTCTTCTTGATGAAGGATTGATATTCCTCTGAAATCAACTTGACCCATTTAGCTTTCTCGTTGGGATTGGAAAACGCCTCCTTTACTGTAACTACTTCACTTAGCTGAAGCTCGTCATCGTCGTCCAAGTGAGATTGCATAGGAGCGGACGCAATGGCTCGACGGGAGGATGAGACTATGGCCAAGGTATCAATATAACTGGAGATATTCTTCGGAGCTGTGTTGTAGTACGGAACATAAGTATATCCCTTTCAGGAGGGGGTACAGGAGCACCCGCACCGGCCAGAGTCAAGGAGGGTGTTTCATTGTAGTTGGATGAGAGCTGTGGGGGAGAACTTGCGATTGCAGGGGTAGACTCAGCACCCGACTGATGAGGCGATTTATGTTGATCCGTCAAGGGAGGATTAGATATCGGCACAGAGACCATTTTAGAAGAAGTGTCAGGGTTGATGTTCCCAAAGACCCGTAGCGGAAGAGAGGAGGGAGATTTCTTTACGACAGCAGGCAACCGGTATTTGAAGGAGTATGACGATACAGAGAAATCTTTACTGACGGTAACAGACTTTTGGTGACTGTCCAGAAACCTGCATGCGTTGGAGTGAGGTTCATAACCCAGAAAGAGAAGAGTTTGGGTGGGGGGCTGAACCTTTGAGGGGGATTGATGGTGCACATGAACCTTCAAGCCAAAAGGAATGAGTGAGTTCAAGTCACGGACAGGCTCAATACAGCAGTCCTTATTGGAGAGAATATCAACGGGGGATTTCCAATTCCGGGACTTGCTGGGGAGGATGTTGATCAGTGTTGAGGAGTGCTTCGCTGCTTTGTCCCAGTAACTTATTGGTACATTGGATTGGGCCATCATGCACCTGATCTTAGTGAGAAGGGTGCAATTGAACCGCTTGGCCAGTCCGTTGGTTTGGGGTGAGTCGGCGGGTCCCTTCTCAACAGTGATGCCGCAGTGTGACAGTTTGGTTTGGAATTTGACAGATGAGAACTCTCCTCCACAATCAGAGTGAAAGACATCCAGGGTGATTTGTAGGCAATTGCAGATCTCATTAAAGTAAGGGAGGATCATTTTTGTGGACTTTCTTTTTAGTCTGAGCAAGTATATTCTGTTGAACCGACTGAAATTGTCCACAAGCACCATTACGTATCGGAATCCGTGTTTTGAGGGAGGATTGATCTGAAGGACATCAGCATGAATTGTGTAGAATGGGGACAGAGACTTTGGAAGCGGGTTGGAGTGGTTTGACCTGGTTAGTTTACACAACTTGCAAATTTCGCAGTTCTTGGAATTCTTCAGTGGACCTAATGGTACGTTCATTTGTCTCAGGAATACCTTGAGATATTGGTCCAAAAGGTGTCCTAAAGTCACGTGCCAGTCAGGGGTCTTAATTTTTTCTTCAACAGTTAGTAAGGAGTTCTCCGGCTTGAGAATTTCGGTGTATAGGTTGCCCGTGCGGTTGAATGTGAACATGACAGTGTCCCCCATCTTGACAAGAACTACGCGGTGTTTATGAATGATTTTTAGACCGTGATCTTCCAATTGTGAAGCCGAGATCAGGTTCCGAGGTCCAGTTGGAGAAAAGTATACCGGGTATACGGATACCGGGCCAAGTTTGAGTGTTCCCACATGGGTGATTTGAACATGACCTCCATAGGTGTTGATTCGCTTATCGTGGGGTTTAAAATCACTGAGTAGGCTTATGTTGCTGACCGTCGAACGTGTGGCACCAGAGTCAAATATAACTTCTAGAGAATTGGAAGGCTGGGACGAGGTGGAGAACAACGCATGTTCATCTATGAAGAAGTTGGAGTCCTCATCAGAGTTGCTGTTCAGACAATTAGTATTGGGTTGATTGGATCCCTTGGCAACAGCTTTTAAAGAATCTTTGGCCTTCAGTGCTTGTAGCTCCTTTGTCAGATTCTCAATTTTCCTCTCTATTTGAACTAGGTCGGGGTTGTGGAACGGTTTGCGTTTTTCATTTGGCTGACGTTTTGTAGTTACAGCTGGTTTGGGAATGCCCTGGCTGATTGGTTTTGTTGATCCCGACTTGCATTGACCCGCACAACAATTTGAGGAACGTGGATCACGTGGATGTACCTTATGATTTTGCAGAGACGTGGAGTAGACAGATTCCAATAGCTTGCTCTGATGGCGAGTGTCTTCAGCTAGCATTTGGTTGTATACCCTATCAAATCTGAATGGTTGAATGTTGTGGCATGACTGTATCAACAGATTGAGTGATTGATCCAGGCGGAAGCTCTTGAGAAAGAGGATAGCAGCTAGCAAAGAGGAAATACTGATAGACTCGTCTTGATCTTTTGGGCCTTGGGCATCAAGGGTGTCCTTCAGTGATAGGTACTTTTCACAAAATTCAACCAAGTGATCGCGTATGGAGCTCGAAGGTTGATAGGTGAGGTGAAATAATTGAGAAACATGGTCGCCAATCATTATCAATGAGTTCTCGCCACAGGCCTTCCCTAGGTCTTCTAGGGCCTTGGTAAAGTCCTTGCAGTTGGGAGTCACGTATCCCCAAAGTTCGCAATCAACCAATGAGTATAGTAGGCTAATAGCTAGTGCATTTTTCTGTCTGAACCTTTTTGTGTCGCAATTATCCTTGAACCACTCTTTATTGAGTAATTCTTTGTGGCCTTTGCTGATGATGAGATTTTCAAATTGAGCTTTCCATTTGTACCAGTTGTGTCGAGTAAGGAGTGGGAGTTTTGCCTTAGTAGAAAAATCCTTGCCTTCGGAGCCACTGGAATTTGGAATTACTATTTGAGTACCTGTGTGGTCGCTCGAGTGGGCCATATTGGATCTGTGAGGCTTTTCTATTCTACTGTTGTTGACTGCCAAGAATTGACTCTTGCTACCATGTAACAGTTCAAGATCTTTTCTGTATTGCAACTAGTCAATAACAACAGTAGTAATAGTAAAAGCTGAAGCAACATTTGAGTATGTGAGAAATGAATAAAGTAATGGATAGATGAGAAAAGAATGAGTAGGGACTGTTCATTTACTGTTTGTTCAGCGCACTATAACTAATCCGCTCTTGTAGGGTGACCTCAGATTGAGTACTTTGAGAATTACAGGAAATGGGTCTGTGATAGAGAGAAGTATAAATAATTGAGAATACGAAATGAAACTTGAGGCAGGAGGAGAATGAGAAAGACCAAAATGAGTGACTAGATAGATTACCTCTGCCCGTCCACACTCTTTCTCCTCCTGAACTCTGAGCTGATGCATTGTTGGCGATGTCCACAGTTGGTGACCGTTTAAAATTCCTAATCTGGTTCCTCATTTGCTTCCGTCCAGGTGGTTTGTTCCACGTGAGTCCTAAGGAGCAAGGGAATTGGCTTGGCAAGTAGGTTGGTCACCTTGAGGGCCCACTGCGCTATGTAAGCTTGCTGCAGTCGGAGTCGTGTTACTTTGGGCAAAATCTCTCACAACACCTTTTTGGGGCCCTTTTTATTTTAGAGACCCACAAATGTTCTAGAGAATGACAAATTGGAAAAATTCAAAAGTTGAGAGGTTTTAAATATAATTAGAAACTGGGTAAAAAATCATTTTTTTGCAAAGTGGCATTAGGATTTGGAAGCATTGAATTTTATCCAAAAAAATACTCATGTTCTGGAAAAAAATAAAGAAAATATCATGTGGTTTATATGTAGAAATTTGTGGCTAATAAGGATTGATTTCAGTAGGAAGAAAAAAAGAGCAGAAAAAAACCTTGAGGCAGGAAGCTTGGACAGTACCTAATAAGGACCAGGCAGGCACAAGAGAGAGTTGAAGGATGAGAAAAAAGAAGCAGAAAATGAGAGGGAAAGGAAGAAAAGATGTTTTGGTCAATTGAGTGTGGTGAGGAGAAGAGGAGTTGGTTAAGCTTAGTGAGAATGTGAGAGGTTTGTTCAGCTTGAGAGGAGGGAAGTGGTTGGCTTCTGGAGGTTATGGTTGGAAGCGTTTGAGGGTGGAGCAGTTGATTAATCAGAACCAGCAAACAGAAGAGGAGTGGTGCTTGAGGTGTTGCTGGTAGGGTGAGTCAATAGGTGTTCCCAGTTTGGAGCGTTGCAAGAGCAAGCTGAAGTCAAGAGGCGTGCAGAAGAGGTTGGAAGTGATGGGAGGAAGGAAATGGAAACATTGGGTGGATGGAAGGGCAAGGAAAGAAGAAGAAAGAAAGAAATAACAGCAAGAAAGAAATAAATGAAAGAAGTAACAGTGTAAGAAGAGGGGCAGAATATAAACAACAGTACAGCACATTTAAAGTGTAAGTTTGGAATGTATTTAGAAAATTCTTGAGTAACTCCAACAGCCTCACTTTCTAAATCATTCTATTATCTTGAGTTGAGTCAGAGCGCAATTCAGAAGTATGTGGGCAACAGGCTTTGTTAGGAAGTCTGCTAAGTTGATTTTTGACAACACCTTCTGGAGCTGAATAGATTTTTTCAGAATTTTGCTTCTGAAGTAGTGGAACCGCAGTTTCATGCGCTTGGTTTGGAATCCAGCGTGGTTGGCCTGATTCATAACAAGTTCAATACATCCTTCATTTTCTTTATAGACAATTCCAGGTTTCCCAGAGCTGGAAGGAAAAACTTTGAGCATCAGTGAGCATATCCAATTTAACTCCTTGACGGCATCACCAATTGCCTTATATTTAGCCTTGGTGGTTGAGAGAGATAGTGTAGGCTGCTTTTTGGACTTCCATGTGATGACTTTGCTGGCCATAGGATCAGTAGGCCAGATATGGACCTCCAGGTACTGGGAGAGGTGGCCCAGTTGGCGTCTACATAGGTGTGGGTTTGGTTGTTGTCTTCCAATTTGGTCA
Organism: Puccinia polysora; assembly: GCA_025617555.3. Taxonomy (NCBI): domain Eukaryota; kingdom Fungi; phylum Basidiomycota; class Pucciniomycetes; order Pucciniales; family Pucciniaceae; genus Puccinia; species Puccinia polysora. The sequence goes on from CM062622.1 coordinate 42,603,937, forward strand.
ACATGAGGCCCCTTTTGTCAGAGTGCTTGAGATAGTTGAGCACAAGCAGGGCAGCCTTGTAGTGAAAGAGATTGGGCTTTCACAAGAACTGTTCCAGGTAGTTCACCGCAAAGGTGATATCCGGTTGGCTGCAGGTGCTGATTTGATTCAACTCACCCACAATCTTCCAATAGTTTGCCCCTGAAGCGTAGAAGTTGGCGTGGTCTTCCTCAATGGATGGAAAGAGTTTGCCTTGAGGTCTGAAAGGAGTGGAGTATGTTCTGTGCAATGGTAGCGGATATTGAGAGAAAACGTGTTGGATGTAGGACTGCTGATACAGCTTGAAGCCGCCGGCATGATGGGAAACGTTCATACCTAGTAGAAGACATGCACTTCCCAGGTCTTTAATTTTGAATTTTTTAGCAAGTTTGCCGGTGAAGAAAGTTGGATCCTTGCTGAAAATGGCAATGTTGTCCACATGCATGTAGAGATAGGTGGAATCCCTCCAGAATAAGCATTGGTTGGCTTCACATCTGTTGAAGCCAATTTGTAATAGCCAGTTGCTGAGGGTGTCATACCAGGCCAGACGCGCTTGATTCAGGCCATAGAGCTCCTTTTTCAGGCGCAGGATTTTCCCGGAGGAGACTGCAATGTTGGACGGAGGCATGATCAAAATTTGTTTGGTCAGCAGGGCGTTGAGGAAGGCGTACTTGAAGTCCACTTGGTGAAAGAGTAGTTTTTCCTGCGTCACAATTGAGATGAGCATTCAAAGTGAAGTCTTGTAGCCGGTTGGCCAGAAGGTGGTTGTGAAGTTGCAACTGTATTCCTGGTTGAAACCCTGTATGCAGAGCTGGGCCTTGAATTCTACTATTTGGTTTTGGTTTTCCTGTTTGGTTTGAAAAACCCAGACGCAGAAAAGTGGCCTGGAGTTGGGAGTTCCATTGGTTTTTTCCCAGACCTTGTACAATAGAAGGTTCATTTCTTCAGTTTTCATTGCCTCAATCCATTCATCATGATATTTAGGGTTGAGAGCTTCTTGCAGGTTTTTAGGGTCTTAATACAAGTGGTCCACTATGAGGTAGAGGGAAGGGGTCCCAATTTTGGAATTGGGGAAACAAGGAAAAGAGAGAATGTTTTCCGTGGACAGCATATCATGAGGAAGCAAGGAAACGTCATTGGGAGGGCTGTCACCTTCACGAGGGGGAACAGCCGGGGAGAGATTAGGGAGCACAGGGGAAGGGGGGGATCACAGGTAGTGGTTAGCGGGAGAGAAGGGAGAGAAGGAAATGGAAAACCCGGAGAGGAAGGAGCGGCAGCAAAGGATGGGTTGGGGGGGGGATTGAGGATTGGAAGATGGGAAAAGCAGAGGAAAGGAAAGATTTTCAAAGGTGACGTTGGTGGAGATAGTAATCTTGGATAGCTCCAAGTCCAGTAGTCAAAATGACAAGAAGTCATTCAAGTACCCAAGGAAAATGGTTTTCTTGCTAGTAGGGTTGAGCTTAAAAGATCAAAGCTGTTGGGGAATAGGCAAGAAGGCCTCACAGCCAAAGGGGTGAAGGCAGCCGTAGTTGAACTTCCAATTATTCCAGGTTTCATACGGAATCTTATTGTGCCAAGTTTGAGAGGGTAGAATGTTGAGGAAATGTGTGGCAGTGTTGAAAGCCTCATCTCAGAATTTGGCTGGTAGATTTGATTCAGAGAGCAAGCAGCAGGCCTTTTCCCAAATAGCTTGGTTGGATTGCTTGGCCAGTCCTTTTTTTTGGGGTGAGTGCGGAGGGGAAAAGTGGTGGATGATGCCCTTTTCCGCGCAGTACCGGAAAAGCTAGTTTGAGAGAAACTTGCCGCCATTTTCTGAGATCAGTTGCTTGACAGAGTGGCCAATGATTTTTTTGGACCAAGTCACGTATTCCTTGATGCTGGAGTAGGCATTGCTTTTGTTCTTGAGGAGGGCAATTGACCAAAGACCAGAGTGTTGGTTTGTGAATGAAATGAAATAATTGAACCCAGAGAAGGGGGTAATGCCAAAGGGACCCACCAAGTCCAGGTGGACAGAATCCAGCAGGTTGTAAGCGGGCTTGAAGTGATGGGAGAAGGGGGTGGTGGAGCCTTTTCAGGTTTTGCAGACAGTGCAGGAGGTGGAGGGAACAGGAGCAGGAGTCAAATTCAGGATTTTGAGGACTTGGTCACCGGGGTGACCCAGATTTTGATTCAAGAGGTTATGGGGGGTAGTGAGCAGGACGGAGCTGGCGGGGGAAGGGACAAAATGAGCTCTGCAGACTTTGGTGAGTTTTTTCCTAGTGGTGCCAATGGGAGAGAAGTTGTCAAAGATTAATTCAAAGACTGAGTGTCCCACGGATTGGAAGTGGGCCTTGCTGGAATTCAGTTGGGTAAGTGAAATTAGGCAGCAGTTAAGGTTGGGGATGAGGAGGAAGTTTTGCAGGTTTAACAATTGTCCTTTGTGGTTGGTCAGCTTGGCCGTCCCCATGTGGGTTGCCTCAAGGGAATTGTTTGGAGAGCCAGTGCTGACAGCAATTTGGGTTGGGGTTGGATTTTGGAGCAGCCTGGGATTGTTGATGATGTGGTGACTAGCACAGGAGTCCAGGACAGGAAGCAGACTCATGGGAAGTGATAGCCGTGTAAGGTAGAGCTGAGCGTTGAAGTGTATCTTGGAATTAGGGGTTGGTTCAGGTGGGATGGCTTCATCAGGAGACTTGCTGGATTAGTGGAGGAGGGAGCTAGGTTTACTTTTATTCCAGTCAGGGAGCAGGTGAGGGTACACAAACCAGCACTTGATTTCAGGGTTCTTGGCCAAAGGATTGTGCTTTCCTTTCAAGCAAGGGTGTTTAGGCTTGTGGCATGCAGCTTTCTTGTGCAGTACTGTGGATTGGTCTGTTCCAGACTCAGGGGCAGGATTAGAGTGGAGCAACCAAGAAGATTCCAAGTGAGTGACTTTGCAGATTTTTTTGAGAATCCCTGTGAGATTGAGAAATAGTTTGTCTTTGAGGATGAGGGAGTCAACTATGTGATAGAGTGAGCTGGCAGTTTGGCAAGAATAAAGTAGCTAAGGATATCAGGTGGCACCTCAATTCAAGCCATGGAAAGCATGTTCATGAGCTTTTGACAATTTTTGATGTAGAGATTGAGGTCCCCTCTGAACTGGGATTGGATGAATTTCAGCCAGATCCTACCGCAGTTGTTGGGCAACTGTGAGGGGTAGCAATTCAGAATGGTTTTTCAGATGGAAAAGGGATCACGATTTTTATTTCCTTTCACCACGGCTTCAAAGGCGGAGTCCCCAAGATGTTGAATGAGAATGTTGGCAGCTTTGTAGCATTTTTTCCTCTGGGTGGGATTGAGAGGCTTGGGCAGAGCTTCAGTGACCAATTCTAGAAAGCCCTTGTGACAGAGATAGCTCTTGATTTGAAGGCACCACAAGGGAAAGTGCAATTTGGAGAGGAGAGGAATGTTGAGCTTGTATGAGTTAGGATCTTCTGATTCCAACATTGATAATTTGAAGCTCCCATCTGGTCCTGAGAGATTTTACTGGGACTGTAAATCTGTAGGAATTTGTGGCTAATAAGGATTTATTTAAGTAGGAAGCAAAACAGAGCAGACAAAAACCTTGAGGAAGGAAGCTTGGACAGTACCTAGTAAGGACAAGGAACACACAAGAGAGATTTGAAGGATGAGAACAAAGAAGCAGAAAATGAGAGGGAAAAGAAGAAAAGATGTTGTGGTCAATTGAGTGTGGTGAGGAGAAGAGAAGTTGGTTGAGCTTAGTGAGATTGTGAGCAGTTGGTTCAGCTTGAGAGGAGGGAAGCGGTTGGCATCTGGAGGTGATGGTTGGAAGCTTTTGAGGGTGGAGCAGTTGATGAATCAGAACCAGGAAACAGAAGAGGAGTGGTGCTTGAGGTGTTTCTGGTAGGGTGAGCCAATAGGTGTCCCCAGTTTGGAGTGTTGCCAGTGCAAGCTGAAGTTAAGAGGCGCACGGCAATGAAGTATGCGGAAGAGGTTGGAAGTGATAGGTGGAAGGAAATGTAAACATTGGGTGGATGGAAGGGAAAGGAAAGAAGAAGAAAGAAAGAAAGAAATAACAGCAAGAAAGAAATAAATGAAATAAATAACAGCGTAAGAAGAGGGGCAAAAAAGAACCAAGAGTATAGCGCATTTGAAGTGTAAGTTTGGAATGTATTTAGCAACTTCTTGAGTAACTCCAACATCATACAAATTCAATTTAGTTAAAATTCAACTCAATATAGATTTCTTGCAAGTTTAAACTCTTCAGAAGTTAATTTTTCCTCAAGCATGAATGAGAAATAAATCTTATTTTGTAGCTTAAAAATTGTTTCTAACTTTTGTCAGAGAATGACACAGTTAGAATAAGTGCCTTACCATACCTCCAATTTTGAGATGTTGATAGAGGCAGGGAGGGTGTGAGAATTATTGGCCCATAAGCTTAGCCAAAGAGCAGTATGTAAAGAAAAAGAAATTCTGACACAATAATGTCTTATGATTGATCCTTAATATGAGGCAGAGGCAATGGCACACTTGTGAATGTGAATGAATTGGTGAATGAATGGATGGAAAAAACAGGGATAAGAGCTCCTTAAATACAAAAGATGGTGCTCATGTGGAGCTCATTTAATGCCAAGCAAAAGCCAAAACTTCTGCCCCAAATGGGCTCTACAGGATCTACAAGCTTTTCTAATTGGTTTGGCTTACTCAGCCCACTTGGCATTAGTCCCTGAACCCTTATGACCAGTCTTTACCAGTCAAATTTGGTTTTTCCACCCTTGCTGGGCTGAACCAGCCCTTGTTTCTGTTCAGACCCTGGCTGGTTTTCCCTTACAATCAGCCCTGTTAACCCTCTGACCATACTTACCAGCCGTTTAACTCATGCAACCAGCCCCTAGCCCCTCATATGGGCCAGTTGAGACCCAGGACCCACCTGGGTCCAGTCTCAAACTCACATAGGGGGGTGGTTTAACTGGCGGAAATGCAGTTCCCCCCCTCTTTCCTACCTAGGTGACCAGCAGGGGTGGTCAAATCCCCCTCTGGTTGCCTGGGACATGATTTGCCCAAGGCAGACCATCAAAACATGTGGGCTGGAGGGGGATCAGGTCCCCCCAGCCTTGGCGCCTCCCCCTTGGGAAAGGGGGGAGGGGGGGAGAGCACCCCGCTTGCTTTGGTGGGAGGGTGGTCAGATCCCCCCCACTGTCTTGTTCCCTCTACCACCAACAGGTGGGAGGGTGATGAAACCCCCCCACCCTGTTTGGTTGCCATATGCAACCAACCAATTGCTGGTCCTCAATGAGGGGGAGGACCAGCCGTCCTCCCTCCCCCTCACAACCAAGCGAGGGGAGGGAGGGAGGCAGGGGCCGCCAGCCCCCGCGGCCGCAGCCTTGCACGCAGCGGGTGGGGGCACTCCAAAAGGAGTCCCCTGCCCCATACAATGGCCCGGCGTGGGTCATTGGGCCCCGCAATGGGCCCCAGAGAGAAACAAGCCGCCCCAAGCGGGCTGCAACACGGGCAGCGGCCCCAATGGGCCCCAAGGCCCAAAGACCATAAAATACATACTTTGGCGGGCCAGCCCATCTGGCCAAGTATATCAAAAAAGAAACCTTGGGCCCAATTATGCCTATATAAGCCTGTCTGGCTAAGGTGGCCTTTCCACCCTGGCAGGCCTGTTAAGGCCCGTGTCCCAAAAGACCTAGAAAACGTGTTTTGGTGCACAAATTCCCAAAGCCAATAACATCCACATAGGCCCATGTGGCCCACGTGATGTCCAATGGGCCACGGAGGCCCATTTGTGCATCCCATTTGGATTACACAATAATATGCACATTACCTGAGTACATCTGTATTTTAACAGAGGGAAAGGGGTAAAATAATTTGAATGCCCAAAATTCTAAGAAAGGTCTTCAGAAAATCAATGACCAGTACTGGAAAGAAAATTTACCATTTAAAGCAATTAACCAACAATTCTCTTGCAATTTTCCTGGTCAGATGGTGCAATTGAGCTAAGTTCCCCACCTCACCAGGAGGAACCTATCATGCTTTGCACTTAAGGATTATTGTCTTCACCACTTTGACATTTCCTCTCCTCAGTACCATCTACCTCGGTCTAAAAGCATGACACAAATAAAAGCACAACATCAATGGTGCAATCCGCTATTTCCTCTGGCTTGCGCTGAACTTCCAATCTTGGGGACCGACTCAGTATATACTTGCAAACTTTGCGGTTAACTCCATACCGGTTGGCCATCCATTATGAGATCCAATCTCCTTCCCTGGCCAATCAACAGCCTTGGAATTCCATCTTTGGTCATGCATTGTTTGTTAGTTTGCATCTACGTCTAACCAAGCCATCACTACTGTATAGTTTGCAATTGGACTAGTCCCTACCCTGCATACAACATTAACTCTCATTCGCATTACCTTCAACGTCAATCGCTCCTATCCCAATTCGTCATGCAATTGTACGCTCAGATTCTATTGTCTCTCACTTACGCTAAGACCTCAGATCTATACCACTGCTTCATTTCCTATTCCGTTCCTGTCATTCATTGCCTCACCGCTTCACCTGTAGTTAGCTCATCACCAGGTTGTATCTATTCACTTTGGATTACCTTATAAGGGCTATCCCCTTGCCTGATGATTGTCTCCTCAGTTAGTTAATTTCATACGTTCTCGCATTTTGCTGCAACCTATTTATCACATTGGAATCAGGTTGAGTTTCCTTCTTTGGAACACCTTCCATTCATCTCGCCGTTTGTTGAGTGGCATAACCAAGTTTGCACTTTGCAACTGGGTCTTGCTATTCGCACTTGCCCTTGCACTTGGTATTCCTTCGCGCTCACAATCATCTAAGAATTGCCCTATAGTACGTGAGGTGGTTGTGTAACAGTAAATTAACTAACTCAACTCATCTATTGTAGCCTGCAAACCTATAGTAGACTTCTTCTTTTTCGATGTCACATACTCGCTCAACCGGGAACACTTCCCTGGCCCCTTACAATGATGAGATCCGTTGGGTAGGGAGAACCAGCACTCCTCGGGCCCAACAAACCTTAGATCCAGTTCCTCCTTCCAAATTGCCATCTGTGGAACCTCTCGATGATCCTCGGGCTCCCTCACGGGATGCTCCGAGGGACCCTCTTGCAGAATTTGCAGACTCCGACCATTCTTCCAATGAAACCTTGACTCGTGGTAGACCAGGGGTTCGCACTACTGCTCTTGAGCCCAATGCTCCAACCCTTCTTTTGACCTTGATCCAGGCCCTCACTCATGGTGCCCAGCGATCTAGTCCAAGCACTCCTAGTTTTTGCACTCCGGGCATGAAACAACCTGATCACTTTACAGGAGAACACCCTCATAAGCTTAGATCCTACCTACAGTCTTGTAAAGTCATCTTTTCAAACAACTCCAACAATTTCCCTTCTGATAGACATAAAGTTATGTATGCTTTGTCCTTCTTAGGAGGTAGAGCCTTGCAGTGGTTTGAACCGTACCTCAAACTTTTGTCCAACGACAGTCCCACTTGTATTTTCAACAACTGGGACAAGTTCGAGCAACAATTGTTCACCCTGTTTGGCAATCCCAATGAAGTTCAAAACGCCAAATACAAACTTAATAGTTTAGTTATGAAGGAGAATAGTAGAGCTTCTGTTTATATTTCTCATTTTAAAACCTTGCAGTCTTGCATCCAGTGGAACAAGGCCGCTCTTCTATTCCATTTCCGAAAGGGATTACCGGCAAGCTTAATTGAACAGCTTGCAGTTGGGGGTCATAAGAAAACCTTGCTTCAGCAGCTAATCAATTGAGTAATTGAGCTTGATAATGGCTATCATGACAAAAATTGCTCTCGGCGGAACGACCATGGACCATCCACCTTGGCTCCAAGGGTGAACGACTCCTTGAAGCAAAACACGAGGAACCCAAAACCATCCAAACCAACTCCGACTTTGAACTCCAACTCAAAAGGAAAAACTGTCGCCAAAACTCCGAAGTTCTTGGACAACAAAAACGGGATGCTTCAAAGTGAGGAACGGCTGCAAAGAGAAAAGAACGGGCTGTGTATGTATTGTGGAGTTAAACATGATGTCAAAAGCTGTGCGAAGCGGTTAGCGCGTGAAGCGGCTAAGCAGTCAAAAAATTAGCTTGTAGTTTTTCTGATACTTGCAAGGAAAACTACACATTATCTAAATCACCGCGAGTAAATCTTTGCACTTGCAAGTCACTAGGTGCTCCAAGTTTGAGATTTATTCTATTTCATTCCAAAAGCACTCCTTATCAAGTATTACTTGATTCTGGCGCTAATTTTTCCTTCATCAGTGAATCTTTTGCCACTTCAAAAAATCCTACGCGTTCCGAGATACATAAATTTCCCATCTATCTAGTAAGTAGTGCGACTGAACCATCTTATTGGGTTTCCCAAAAGGCAAAATGGACCTTTGCATTTTCCAATTTCCCCAGATGTGAATGGGATTTATTTGTCTTGGCTATACCCAGAATGGATGATACCATTCTAGGCCATGATTTCCTAGTTTACTGGAATCCGGATGTGAATTGGCAAGAAGGAGTAATTAAACTTTGAACCTCGCACCCCAAGAACGCTAACCTTTCCGTCAATCAGGAATTAAACAGCCTACCTGACACTGTAATTGAGTTGGATGACACTTTTCCGCCAGGAGATTTGCAATATCCTGACCTTCATTCTCAAATTCCCTCTTCAGATTTAGGAGTTATTGCTTACCTATCCAGCTTACCTCTTTCCTGTTCCTTTGAAGAGAAACAGACACCAACCAAAAGGTGTATTTTGAGCTCCCTAATCCTCTTGCACCATGCAAGCACCTCAAACCCGGTGCTCAAAGATTACAAGATTGAAGATTTGGAAATCATTTGAGAGTCTTTACCTTTGGTTTATCATGACTTTGCTGACATCTTTTCAGCTTCAAAAGCAGATAAGCTGCCTTCATCCCGTCCTTACAATCACAAGATCAAACTTACTGGCCCACCTCCGGCACCAGGACCAGTTTACTCTCTCTTGATGCAAGAATCAATTGCGCTTCAAGACTACATTGCGGAAAATGTAGCAAAAGGATTTCTTTGACCAAGCAATTTGAACACCGGTTCCCCTGTACTATTTGTACCAAAAAAGGATGGCGGACTTTGCCTTTGTGTTGACTACAGGAAACTGAACCAGGTAACCCGGAAGAATGCCTATCCAGTACTGCCTATGTCACATCTTCTTACCCTCCTCCATGGAGCTAATTATTTCTCAAAGTGGAATTTGCCTTTGTGTTGACTACAGGAAACTGAACCAGGTAACCCGGAAGAATGCCTATCCAGTACCGCCTATGTCACATCTCCTCACCCTCTTCCATGGAGCTGCTTCTTTCTTGAAGTTAGACCTTCAAGGTGCCTATAACCTAATTTGCATTAAGGAAGGTCATGAGTATTTGACTGCAATGAGAACCCGGTTTGGCAGTTATGAGTATACCATCATGCCTTTTGGCCTCTGAAACGCTCCTTCCACTTTTCAAAATTTTGTCAAAAACATTTTCTCCAATCTTGTAGGCAAATAACTTGTGGTATATCTCGATGATATACTAGTCTACTCAAGAAACCTCGAAGATCAAATTGCACATGTGCAAGAGGTGCTACAGCAACTTTGCAAGAATGACCTGTTTGCAAAAGCCTCTAAGTGCAAGTTCCATTCCTCTTCTCTTCATTTTCTAGGTGTTGTAGTCTTGCAGCAAGGACTATCAATGGACCCAGCCAAAAGCAAACGCATGTTGGACTGGCCCCCACCATCTTTGGTTAAATCTCTTCAAGTTTTCCTTGGTTTCAGTAATTTCTATAGAAGGTTTATTGTGCGTTACGCCAAAAAAACAGTGAATCTTACTAACATTTTTCAAAAAGACACTCCTTTTATTTTCACCAAACAAGCTACTTTGGAGTTAGAAGCTCTGAAGAAAGCATTCACCACTGCTCCAATACTTGCTCACTTCAAAAAGCTAGCTCGCACTATTGTCGAAACAGACGCAAGCAACTATGCAATTGCAGGAGTCATCTTGCAGTTTTCTTCTTCCACTTCTCTCTTTCACCCCGTAGCTTTCAAGTCTTGCAAGTTGCTCGCTGCAGAGATTAACTATGAGATTCATGACAAGGAACTTCTTGCAATCATTTATTGCTTGAAGAAATGGCGTTCATAACTTTTGACTCTTAGGGAATCCTTTGAGGTTTTAACTGATCATAATTCTTTGAAGTATTTCATGAGTTCCAAAGTCCTTACATGTAGACAGGCATGTTGGGCCGAATACCTCTCCACGTTCCACTTTACCATCACATACCATCCTGGGAAACAAGCAGTAGTTCCTGATGCTTTATCACATTGGGACAACATTTACCCAGGGGGGGAGCACCTTTGCCAAAAACAACCCTGAAAACGTTAGGACACTCTTCTCAACCCAATCTGCCCAACTCAGTTCAATCATTGCTTGCTTACAAGATTTGGCTTCCAAACTCCGACAAGCTCAACGCGAAGACCCCAAGTGCATTGAACTTTTCAAAATTGCAAACTTATTAGATAGTAATTACAGTATAGATGATAATGACTTTTTAGTTTATGATAATTGTATAGTAGTACCAGATAACTCTTGCATTAAGTTAGATATCTTTGAGTCACGGCATGATTCTCCACTTGCTGGTCATTATGGGCAGGATAAAACCTACCAATTGATGGCACGAGACTTCTACTGGCCTGGTACGACCAAAGAAGTAAAAGACTATGTTAGCGCGTGCTATGATTGCAATTGTAACAAGTCCTCAAAACACCGGAAGTATGGGCTGCTCCAGCCACTTCCAATTCTGCCTCATCCTTGGCACTCGCTGTCTATGGATTTCATCTCTCAATTACCTTCTTCTAGTGGATATGATTCTATTCTAGTAATAGTAGATTGCTTCTCAAAGATGGCTTTATTTTTACGCAGTAATGTGACGGCCTCTTCAGAAGACTTGGCTAACTTGTTCATAGAATATGTATTTTTGAAACATGGCCTCCCTGATAATATAGTTAGTGATTGTGGATCTCTGTTTGTCTCAAGCTTCTGGACCTTGCTATGCCAAAATTTGAAGATCACTCGCAATTTATCAACGGCTTACCATCCGGAAACAGATGGGCAAACCAAGCAAGTTAATCAGATCCTCAAACAATATCTTCAAATGTATGTTGCCTATCAACAAGACGACTGGTCACAATGGCTCCCACTAGCCAAATTTGCCTACAACAACTCCACTCATTCCTCCACCAAACAGTCGCCCTTCCAAAATCTTTATGTTAGAAACCCAAATTTCTCTTCCCTTCACATAGCACCTTCTCAACCTGCTACCAATGACCTTGAACAAATTCATTCCCTTCAATTGCAACTTCAAACCAACCTCAAAGAAGCAAACCAGCGCTATAAGGAGCAAGCAGACCAATCTTGCACTTCGGCTCCAACCTTTGCAGTAGGAGATCAAGTATGGCTCGATGCTTGCAACATTTGCAGCACTCGCCCAACTCGCAAACTCTCCGAAAGAAAGCTTGGCCCCTTCAAAGTAGAATCAGTCATCGCCCCATACGCCTTTAAACTTACTTTAGCTGCAAAATGGCAAGGTATCCATCCAGTCTTTCATGTGTCTCTCCAAGAGCCAGCTTGAGTCCTATACCCGGGCAAGACTCATCCTCCTCCTGAACCAGTGTAAGACTCCAAACGGTGCTAGGCCGTGGCAGTTCTGCGGAGGGGAAAGGTGCTGTTTAGGCTGCCCTCCTGAGTGTTACAAAAATATTTAAATGTAACCAAGATCAAGGTCCAGAACCTTGTAAATGAGGAATTGAGGAGTAGAGGATAAGGATGATAATAGTTTGGTAGCGAAGGAACAGCACTATCTGAGACAAGATTATGCAGGGAAAACTTGAACAAAAGAAGTTAAAGTCTTCCTAGAGTTCAAAGAACAAAAGCTGTTGTGTGTAAGCAACGCCAAAAAGCTAATAACTCTGGTCGTCAGAAGAAGATTGGGGATGATCAACTCAAACCCAAGCAACCTCCAGGTTCTCAATGAACCTGCCCAACTCTCCGCAATCAAGCGCTTGACGGGTACCAGATAACTGAGGGTGGCTGTACAAGACAAAGCACAATGTTTAAGACGCTCTAAAGCAAACAGTAACTGATTTGAAGCAAGGATAACCTCAACACTTCTCAAGGGACTCAAGAGTAGGCTGGCAGAATGCAACTCCAAAGAAGCTAAGGGGAGGTATAACACTCCAGGTCCTAAGCTTAATAAGACCTCTTCAATCAATCGTGATTGGCTCCAGAAAGGTGATCAGGGATCAGGACCAGTATTGTCAGAGAAAGGGATCAAGGAGTGGTATGACACACTCAAAAATTCCAACAGACAGAATTTTTCTTCAACCAGCAAGGCTATTGGTTGGTGATAAGGATCAGGGATCAAGGGTTGAGTATGGAGGCTCAAGGATCAAAGGTTTGCTGATTTCATTCTGGATTGTTCCATGTACTGATTATTTCCAATGATGATCAAAAAGGCAGGGGAGAGCCCCTCCTTATATGGGTAGGAGGCCCTGTTAGACTATGTACAACGGATTCTACAAATAGAGCAAAAAAGGGAAGACAACCATGTGGTCACTCGCGTCCGTCTGTGGATGGGCGCGCGCAACAATACCAGAGTCACCCACCCCTTGTCTGAAGGCGGACGGAGTGGGAAAGAGAAATGAACCAAACCGCCGCGGATGTCCGCGGGCGGTCGTTGGCACTCTCCCGAAGGCAGAAGCGGGTGGGAGAGTCCCAGGAAAGGTGACAGATGAAGTCCATGAGAGCGGGGATGGGCAGATAGGAGATTGGTTTGAGAAAGTTGAGTAAATCCTGACGGCCTTGAGATCCACAACTGATAGATCAAGTGCAATGGGAGGTTTGACGGATCCAAGGATTTGCCAAATGAACAAAGATGAGGACGTGCTATGACAACGGCGGAGATGACAAGCAACACGGATAAAGGACGGGCGACGCGGATAACGGAAGCGCAGCAGGCGCGGGTAAAGGACGGTTTGGATGAGCCTGAGGATAAGTTGTTCAGCCGGATGGTACGTTTGCGCAACAGTTTATGGATTGAGGTCTTAAGGCGGCCAGGGTGTCCAGGATAGGGCACCACATCTCTCCCCAACTTACAGACTGTCCCTAGTCTGCTCCCGAGTTTGATGCCATAGAAAAAAGAAAGGAAAGAAAGATGATGGAAACCAAAGAATGGCCATTTTGATCTTGAGAGTGGTTGAGAAAAAAATTTGTCAATCCAACCAAAAATCCTAGAAGTGGCTGAGATAAAATGAAGGAGGCTTCCCAAGTGCTCACACGCGTGGCATGAAGTAGAGTTTTCACAAAACGACAAGGATCTTGCCCAGATGGTGCACAAATTGGGAGGACTTACTTCCGGACCAAGTTGCCTCCACAAGAGTGAAATTTCTTGACCTGATCAGCAGAGAACCTTCTGGCCATCTGAGTACCATCCAGCTCCTCCAAAAGATATGATCCACCTCTAACTTGACAGACTACTCGGTAAGGACCATTCCAGCAGTTAGAGAAAAGCTTTCCCCATTGAGTTTCCAAGGAACGATTATAAGCCAATACCAGGTCACCAGGGTGTAAAGGGTCCCTGATTCGATTCTGGTGTTTTTCTTCCCAATACTGAACTGATCTTGCTCTTGATTCCATCATCTTCTGATAAGCTTTGTTACAAATATCTTCACTCTGCTCCAGTTGCTTTGATCTGGCAACTAATAGGTCAGTAGTTGAGGAAACTTGTTCCCAGGGGATGCCCAAGAAAGACTCCATCTCAAGATCAAGAGGAAGAACAGCCCTCTGACCAAATATTATTTCATAAGGAGAATAACCAGTGGTTTGCTTGGTGGAAATTTGATCAGAGAAGAGGACCAAGGGGAGAAACTTTTGACAATTCTTGCCACTTTCACCAGCCAATTTGACAAGAGCAGCCTTCAAAGGAGCATGGCCTCTTTCCACCATGCCTTGTCCTTAAGGATAATAGGGAGTAGTATCTCGATGTTGTCCAGGGAGCGATTGGATCATTTCAGCAAGTTTTCCACCAAATTCTGAGCCACCATCCATAGAATAAGATTGGGCCAAGCCATAACGCATTGTCCAAGTCTCATGAAGAAAAGCTGCTACTGATTCAGAGCTGAGGTTCTTAAGAAACTTTGCTTCAACCCATCCAGAAAAATCATCTCTAGCCACAATGAGGTACTTAGCTCCACCAGCCTTAATGTGAACCACATCCATAGCAATCCTCCCAAAGACAGTGGATTCTCCAGTGGGGTAACAAATTTCGGCCGGGCGCCTAAGATCACGTTTCTGGCACACTTCACAACTCCTACACCATTGAGCAATGGATTTCTTCAGGGATGGCCACCAGAATTGTTCAGATATTCGTCGATAAGTTTTGGTTTCCCCACAATGACCAAGGCCTTCATGGAGATTTTCCAGGATCAAATCTTGCTTGGAAGGGATAGTGACCACAACAAGTGCACAAGGAGTTGACCTTTTCATAAGCCTAGAACCTTGGACAAAGAAGTTGGAGGACTTCCTTTTAAGGGACCGAAATTCTTTGGCAGAGAGATCAGGGGGTCTTTGGAGAGTTGAAAGTTACTGCTCCAACTTAAGCCAGAAACCTTGCTGGAAACCAGAGTAATTTTTGGAGGAGAAGGCAAAGACAGGGCGGACCAAGGGTTCTTCCTCATCAAAATCCATTCCAACCTCTGATACATTGTCTCCAATAGGTCTTCAAGATAAACCATCAGGCATGGTGAAAGATTTTACAGGCCTGTGAACAATATCAAAAGAGAACAACTGGATGAAAGCCACCCAACGAGTCATGGGAGCATTTGAGAGGCTGGGGGCGTTGATCATTTCATTAATAGATTGCGCATTGACTTGTAACTTGAAGTGTTGACCCCAAAGGACATTCTGAAGCTTCTTCAACATTTGGGCCACACCGCAAAGTTCCAGTTTTGGCTGGGAGTACCTGGATTCCACATCTGAGAAAAGAAGAGATTCATACAGAGCAGGAAAATCCAAACCATTTTCATCTTCCTGGGTAAGAACAGCCCCAACAGATTGATAACTCGAGTCCACTGCCAACTTGATCTTGCCGGCTCCCTGTCCATAAGTGATCTTTTTCAAAACAATGTCTTTCCCAAAAATTTTTTTGAGCAACTGAAATGATTGTTTGCAGTCTTGGGTTCAAATCCATTCAGCATCCTTCCTGGTTAAGCGACGCAAGGGAATACAGATTTTGGATAATGAGGGAATGAAGATCCTGACATAAGTTACAACACCTAGAAAACCTCTAACTTCAGTTGGATTTATTGGGGTAGGCCAGGAGATGATTTTGTTGAATTTAGAGGGTGCCATCCTTCTTCCTTCCTTGCAGACTATATGACCAATGATTTCCAAGGCAGGGACACAGGCAGCAAGTTTTGATCCAGAGACAGTAAGGCCAGATTCCTCAATTTGAAACAAAATTCTCTCCAAAACAGTAGCATACTCCCAGACAAATTTTCGGATTCCTGAGTGCCAAGGTAAGAGCTCATTATCATAGTCAGAAACTGGACCTTTAATTCCACCATCATCAATAAAGATACCCGCATGATCCGGGATTTTGTCCTGGAGGATCCACATCATCTGAGCCTGATAGACTGAAACCGAGTTGGTGGCACCTTGAGGCAATCGAGTCAACTGAAATCGACCAAGGGGAGTATCAAAAGTAGTGAGGGGACGAGAAATAGGATTCAAGGATTGTTCGTCATAGCCACCCATAATTTCACCTAGACCATAGCAAGCTCTCCCAGAGAAGGATTCAAAGAATTCTTCAGTGGCAGGCAGCATGCCAGAGTCTTTAATAGTAACTTTATTAAGAGGTTGGAGATCATGAACTACTCTAAGTTTACCATTACTCTTTAGAACACAGAAAACAGGACTGGAATAGCTAGAAGTCAATTGTTTGTATAAACCGGTTCTGACTTGTTTGCGGACCAACTTGATGAATTCGTCAACTTTAGCAGCAGGGATTGGGATCTTTTTCTTTTGCCAAGGGTCATGTTCAACTACCGGGATGATGTAAGGGAGACCATAGGATTCTTTCAAGAGACCTCTCTCTTTGTCACAGAATGCAATTGATTTTTCCCTTAGAGACAAGATATTTTTGATCAAATTTAACTCATCAGGAAGAAGCCATCCATCTGGACCAAAATTGACCACTTTCAGACGTTCTTCAGTGACCCAACCAGAGGGAATAAATGGACCAGTGAGGGATTCAGATAGACCACAGTAAGGATTGCGGGATAGTGGAGGACGCATAAGAGGAGGGTTGAGGTTGAGAGGCATTGGTTGGTTGACTGGCTGGACCTTCTTTGCAACTGGTTTGTACTTGGTGGCAAAGGAGAGGAATCCCTGCTTCCTCCAAGCATTGACCAGTGAAACCTGACTACAAAAACTGAGGCCGTGTTCCAACATCTTCCAAGTCCAATGTTCTGCTGCGTCCTTGAAAGGTGCCTTCTCCATAAAAGAGGATCCAAAAGATAACACATTGCTCACATGTGTGGAACAGGGTAGAGTTTCAAAAATAACAGTAGTAGAAGCCCTTGGTGGTGCACAATTGGGAGGACTTACTTCTACCCCAAATTGCCTCCACCTAAGATTAAACTCCTTCATACCAAAGCCACCAAGAAAAGAATTGAGATCAAGATCTAGTTTAGACTCATTGCAGAGATTTGAAACCGGAATAGAAGATGAGTGATCAGGCTGAAAAGAAAAAGGAAAGGAAGATAGAACAGATCCAGACAGAGAAGAAATATTTTTGGATTTTTTGAATTTTTCATATGTTTGGGTTTTGATCTTATTTGGATGAGAAGAAAGTGATGAGGAAAAAGAAAGATGGGCCTCTGAGGTGGGAGTTGGTCCATGAGTTGAAGTCTGAGGCTGAGGAGAACTACAACTATCAGTAGGGCCAACTATTCTGCTAAAAAATGAGGATGAAAGGAATGAGAGTTTTCTTTCTGCTTTCCTTTCAGGACAGATTTGGGAGGGTGACCAGGGAAGTCTCTTTCCCAACGACCAGAATCCAAAGAACAAAGGGGGACTTCAATATTTCTGCCATCAGCATCAGGGAGGAGAATTCTCTCCAACTTGATCAGAAAACACCAGGGTAGCACCAAAGTCCATTAAGAAAGGCCTTCCCAAGATCATGGGACCATCCAGACAAGTGATCCAGAAGTGACAGGTGCCAACAATATTTTGACCAATTTGAACAGGGATATCCTCAGTAATACCAACCAGTTCACAGGACTGATTCCTCATTCCATAGACCGCAAAGTTGAAACTGACCCTTGGGCTAAGTTTAAGTTTGCAGGCCATGGAGTCCGAAATCAAGTTGAGCTGAGAACCCGAATCCACAAGGAGAGAAACCGTTTTAGTTGAATCACCAAGACAACATGGAAGAAAACCAAGAGGACAGGAATACAGGTTGGTATCTGAAGAGGGATCTGTTCCACCAGAATCCTCTATCAGAGTACCCAAGGAGACCTTTAATTCGTCTGGACCAATCTCCACACGTCGACGAGAAACCCATTTCTTCATCCCTTCTGCCACAGATGGAGAAATTGACAGGAGTTCAGCCACAGATAGATCGGGGATTTTTAGATCAGAAATTTTCTTTAATACTCCTTCCACAGCATTAGGGTAGTCCTTGGAGATGCCCCTCTCAAATCAAACTTTGGGCTGGGTGGAGGGAGGAAGATCAGGTGTAATAGGTGATGGAAGAGGATCTGAGAGTTGTGCAGGTTGAAGAGGGGGAGGATCAGGGTTGTCCTGGAACCTTTCCATAAGTGGTTCCCTTTCTACATCCATTTCTTCCACATCAGAGGAAGGAGGCTCAGGTGAAGATCAGCGTTTAACGGGTTTTCGCAGAATGGAGGATGGAACAGGAGGAGACTTATGAGGCTTTCATTCCTCATGGCGTTTCCTAGCTGGATTGGATTGATTGGTGCCAGGGAAGCTGGAAGAAGTGATAGCTGGAGGATACCAAGGTTGCAGAGTTCCACATGATGATCAAAAATCCACAGAGACCAAGGATGCCTTCTTAGGGGTTGGTGGTTGGTATGAGGCCACCACATGACGGATTGGTTGAGACAAATCAAAAGGGATCAAAGCACCATTAGGAAGGAAAAAATTATTTCCCTTCTGCTCTACTAACTTCTCCTCCTTGTCCTTCTGGAGTTCAGGACATCTACCGGTACCATGGCCTTCCCTATGGCAATAATAACAAACTATAGTAGATTTAGGAACAGAATTAGCAGGTTTAGGAGTGGCTAAAGAGGATATTTTCTGATCTATTTTATTCTCAAATGCCTGAAGTAATTTAGTGATCTCATCTATAGTAGGTGTCTCCCGGTGAGTCTGAGGATTGGGTTTAGGTCTGCGATTGGCTTCCATCTTATTCATGATTTTGTTAGATGCTTGAAAAGGGGGGGCAAGGACTGGTTCAGTGATTTTAGGTTTTTCAAAGGTGAGAGCTGTTTGACCTTTCATTACTTTATGCACAGTAATCCTAATAACCATGAAAGAAGGGAGCTTGAATCAATTGTCTCTTGTCATGATCATGGATCCAGATTTCACCAATTCATCCTTAATTCTTTCCTGCACTCCTGGAGAGAAAGACTAAAAAAATTGCACTCAAATTTTGTCCAACGTATCAATGTGATTGTTCCGGATAAGATAGGACTGGATAGGGTCCCAAGATTTTCTGAAAGTTTGATAGTCAGAGGCTGAGGAGATACCACCATTGGAGATCCATTGAGAAACCAGGGCATCAAAGTCTTGCAAAGTAAATCTGGCTACATCTATTTTTCCCCAATAGGCTAACATAGCCTCCTTCAGGAGCCGCCAGTTGTGAGTTTTGAATCCCTCAAACGATTCAATAACCTCCATAACTTTGTCAGAAGAGATAAAAAACCGTAACTGATAAGCCATATCATATTCACTGGCACCATCCACTTCCGCAGCCATCTCATAGGAGTCCAGGAATTGTTTGACATTGGTCCCATTGAAGCCTGAATTTTTGTTCTGAGGTTTGATTTTGACCATCTTGGCCTGAACAGATAAAGAGGATCCAGCAGATTCCATGTTGAAGGGTTCCTAAGAGATCCAAACAAGCAGAGTTACAAGGTGGCTCACAAGTGTGGCAAGAGTAGAGTTTTAACAAAACAACAAGGATCTTGCCCAGGCGGTGCACAATTGGGAGGACTTACTTCTAGACCAAGCTGCCTCCACGGATCAGAAAAAAAAGGAACAAAAAGAAAAGAGAAAAAAAAATTGGATTGGATTTCGGAGTTGATTCTTCAAGTTGGGACTGTAAATCCCAAGGTTGCTGGTTTGATCCCAGCCCAGGGGACCAAATGTAAGACTCCAAACAGTGCTAGGCCGTGGCAGTTCTGCGGAGGGGAAAGCTGCTGTTTAGGCTGCCCTCCTGAGTGTTACAAAAATATTTAAATGTAACCAAGATCAAGGTCCAGAACCTGGTAAATGAGGAATCGAGGAGTAGAGGATAAGGATGATAATAGTTCGTTAGCAACAGAACAGCACTATCTGAGACAAGATTATGCAGGGAAAACTTGAACAAAAGAAGTTAAAGTCTTCCTAGAGTTCAAAGAACAAAAGCTGTTGTGTGTAAACAACGCCCACAAGCTAATAACTCTGGTCGTCAGCAGAAGATTGGGGATGATTAACTCGAACACAAGCAACCTCCAGGTTCTCAATGAACCTGCCCAACTCTCCGCAATCAAGCACTTGGAGGGTACCAGATAACTGAGGGTTGCTGTACAAGACAAAGCACAATGTTTAAGACGCTCTAAAACAAACAGTAACTGATTTGAAGCAAGGATAACCTCAACACTTCTCAAGGGACTCAAGAGTAGGCTGGCAGAATGCAACTCCAAAGAAGCTAAGGGGAGGTATAACACTCCAGGTTTTAAGCTTAATAAGACCTCTTCAATCAATTGTGATTGGCTCCAGAAAGGTGATCAGGGATCAGGACCAGTATTGTCAGAGAAAGGGATCAAGGAGTGGTATGACACACTCAAAAATTCCAACAGACAGAACTTTTCTTCAACCAGCAAGGCTATTGGTTGTTGATAAGGATCAGGGATCAAGGGTTGAGTATGGAGGATCAAGGATCAAAGGTGTGCTGATTTCATTCTGGATCATTCCATGTACTGATGATTTCCAATGATGATCAAAAAGGCAGGGGAGAGCCCCTCCTTATATGGGCAGGAGGCCCTGTTAGACTATGTACAACGGATTCTACAAATAGAGCGAAAAAGGAAAGACAACCATGTGGTCACTTGCGTCCGTCTGTGGATGGGCGCGCGCAACAATACCAGAGTCACCCACCCCTTGTCTGAAGGCGGACGGAGTGGGAAAGAGAAATGAACCAAACCGCCACGGATGTCCGCGGGCGGTCGTTGGCACTCTTCCGAAGGCGGAAGGGGGTGGGAGAGTCCAAGGAAAGGTGACAGATGAAGTCCATGAGAGTGCGGATGGGCGGATAGGAGATTGGTTTGAGAAAGTTGAGTAAATCCTGACGGCCTTGAGATCCACGACTGATAGATCAAGTGCAATGGGAGGTTTGACGGATCCAAGGATTTTCCAAATGAACAAAGATGAGGACGTGCTATGAAAACGGTGGAGATGACAAGCAACACAGATAAAGGACGCGCGACGCGCGCGTCTGAAAGGAGCGCGGCACGACGCCGTGCGACACTGATAACGGAAGCGCAGCGCGCGCGTTTAAAGGACGGTTTGGATGAGCCTGAGGATAAGTTGTTCAGCCAGACGGTACGTTTGCGCAACAGTTTATTGATTGAGGTCTTAAGGCGGCCAGGGTGTCCAGGATAGGGCACCACACCGGTCACTGTCCTCAATCATCAAGAGTGGGAAGTAAGCCGTATTCTGGATTCCAGGTTACGCAAAGGAAAACTTCAATACCTCGTCAAATGGTCTGGATTCCAGTCCGACAAAGATTGCACCTTGTGGGAACCAGCCCATCACCTTTGCAATTCACCCAATCTGATTTGAGAATTCCCTGCAAGCTACCCTTGCAAACCTTGGCAATCATGATTCTTCCCATCCAATCCCATCCAATTCCATTCCATTCCATTCCGCATTTCATCCCATCCAATCCCATTCAATTCCACTCCACATTTCATCCCATCCAATCCCATTTCATTCCATTCCACATTTATCTTACTCAATCACATTCCATTCCATTTTCCATCCCATTAAAACTCATCTTATCTCACCATCATTTCATCAGTTAAGTCCTCCATCTCACTGTGTTATTCTTTTCTCATTTTCCTTTCATTTCCACTTATTATTAAAAAATAATAATAATAATAATAATAATAATATTTCCAATTTTAATAAATAATAAAAATATATATATATATATATTAAAATTACAAAGTTTCTTTTATTTCTTTTTCTGTATCCTCCCAATTCGCCGTCAATTCCGCAACCATGGACCAAAAGCTATCAAGGTCTTCATCATTGATCAAGGCGGACATTCTTCAAAGTACCAGCACCTCTGTTAGGATGTGCCTCTTGAAAATCTCCTTGCACCTCGCAACCCAAGCTTGCTTTGGCCAAGCATTCCATCCACCTCCCTCCAAGAGCTCTTCATACGCTCTCTTCCTTTGGCCACCCAACGTGCCTTCTCCAATATCCTCCGTCAGGCGCCTTGCTTCCGTTTTGAACGGCAATACGATTTGCACCCTCCATCCCTTCCGTCCCAGCCAATTCCTCCCTTCCATCTCCTTCATTTCCTTCTTCTAATTCACCCTCTTCCTCTTTGTTCTCTCCACTTCTGTTTCCTCCATTTTCCATTTCTCTTTCCGCTGCGTTTTCTTCTCACTCCCTCGCTTCCTCGGTTATAAATCCTACCGGTTCCGCACCGGAAACCTCGCCTTGCACCTCGGCATTCATCTGGGGCCCCGGGATTTCAGTCGGCGGTCCCCAGTAAGGTGGTGGTGGTGGTGGTGTGTTGGTAGTATATCTTTGAAAACAAGGCAACACTAGCAAACAAGCAAAAAATTAGTTATCATTTCTAGTTCATTAGTTAGTCCTGATTAATACTCACCAGGTACTTGAGTCCCCAAGTATTCGATCTCCGGCAATGGTGGTATATTGTAATTAACCCTTGGCGCGGACCTACAACTTTGCATTTCCCTTGATGATTCCAAAGGACCCTCAAGATTCGACTCGACATTTATAGGGAAGTTGCACGCCACCTTGCGAAGGCAACCTTGCTTGCATTTGCCTTGGAGACCTTGGACGGCAGTACTGGGAATACATCGCTTGCTGCGGCAAATACAGTTTTTGTAACGGCGGGATGACAATGACGACATTCTTACAAAATTTATAAAATCTATTGGGTAATGAATTAAGTAACGTATAAGGGTATACAGTGATAATCAAACAACTTGAAATCAATGGGAAAATTTACCTGAATGCTCGCAGGAGCTTGCGTCTTTATACCCGGGCAACTGTCACGCTTTGCACTTAAGGATTATTGTCTTCACCACTTCGACATGTCCTCTCCTCAGTACCATCTACCTCAGTCTAAAAGCGTGACACAAATAAAAACACAACACCAATGGTGCAATCCGCTATTTCCTCTGGCTTGCGCTGAACTTCCAATCTTGGTGACCAACTCAGTATATACTTGCAAACTTCGCGGTTAACTCCATACCGGTTGGCCATCCATTATGATATCCAATCTCCTTCCCTGGCCAATCAACAGCCTTGGACTTCCATCTTTGGTCATGCATTGTTTGTTAGTTCGCATCTACGTCTAACCAAGCCACACTACTGTATAGTTTGCAATTGGACTAGTCCCTACCCTGCATACAACATTACCTCTCATTTGCATTACCTTCAATGTCACTCGCTCCTATCCCAATTTGTCATGCAATTGTACGCTCAGATTCTATTGTCTCTCACTTACGCTAAGACCTTGGATCTATACCACTGCTTCATTTCCTATTCTGTTCCTGTCATTCATTGCCTCACCGCTTCACCTGTAGTTAGCTCATCACCAGGTTGTATCTAGTCACTTTGTATTACCTTATAAGGGCTATCCCCTTGCCTGATGATTGTCTCCTCAGTTAGTTAATTTCATATGTTCTCGCATTTTGCTGCAACCTAGTTATCACATTGGACTCAGGTTGAGTTTCCTTCTTTGGAACACCTTCCATTCATCTTGCCGTTTGTTGAGTGGCATAACCAAGTTCGCACTTTGCAACTGGGTCTTGCTATTTGCACTTGCCCTCGCACTTGGTATTCCTTTGCGCTCACAATCATCTAAGAATTGCCCTATAGTACGTGGGGTGGTCGTGTGACAGAACCACCCCACAATTGCAGATCTAACAGCGTTTGGGTACTCAAATTTTTCAATCAGGGTGATCTTGTTTTCCACATCCAACTATGTTTCCTCCAGTGTCTCTGCAATCAACAGAAAAACTTACTGATTTTGTTTGCTCATTCTCCCACAAAAAAATGGTGGCCAATGCCTCTCTTAAACCCCAAAATTGACGAGCTGAATTTACTGAATTCCCTGAACCAACAGACAAAGTACATGTGGGTCAACACAAGTTCTGAAGCAATTGAGAAAGAATGAAATGAAAAGGAAGGAAGAAGGTTTTCATTCTATGCGGACATGAAGAGAGTGAGGCACTCAAGAATAATGACTTAAAGAAAATGAAGGAGGAAAAAAGAAAAAAGGAATCTGATGTGTATTGCAGGTGGAAATATATGTGAGTTTATAGTTAGTCCAGACCTTGGTATAGAGACAACCTCACATTTGAACAAAAAGGAAAGAAAATCCTTCAACATTGGTTGAGGTGAGTGTTGATGGTAGGATAATTGGTGGATTGATTTTTTGTAGAGGAGCTTTGATTTTTTGACAAGGCTTTGTTGATTTTTGATGCAAGGAGGTGTTGATGATTCAAGGGGATTATTGTATTGAGCTGACTGGGATGGTTGGGTTATGAATAGCAAAGGAGGTAGATTTGATATGTTTCATGAGATGAATGGAAGGAAGGATGTAGGAGGAGAATGAAGGGGGATGAGGTGAGGATGAGCGGATGAGGAAGGAGGTGAGGAAGCCAAAAGGATGAGCGGATGAGGAAGGAGGTGAGGAAGCCGGAAAGGATGAGTAGATGAGGAAGGAGGTGAGGAAGCAGGGACAAGGAAGAAGAATCAAGGATAGGCAGATGGACGGAGGGCAAATGGATGAGTGATACTGGTGAAAGGTGGGTGACAGGTTGAAAGCAGTGGTGGAGGTGCGGAAGTTGAGCTTGAGAGGGATTTCCTTTCAAAAGAAATTGGCCCAATTTTACAATTTTCACTAGATACAATGGGAAAAAAGCCAGATATGGTTAAACATTTCATTCAATGTATATAATTCAAACATCAGTTTATTGTGCCATAATTCTTAACAGTTATTTCATGAAATGATGTGAAAGTGTGCATGAATTTTACAAAATTTTTACTAGTTGGAATGTAAGATGGGATGTCTTTGGATTGATGGTTGACTTATGCTACGTTTTCCACCTTCCCATTAAATTATTTGTGGCTTTAATGCAAATTGAATGTATAGGTAATTTCCAGGGAGGTGGAAAACTTATGATAAGGTTTCCTCCTTGCTGGAATTGTGTGCATAAAGGAATCACATGATACGGAAAATCCTTGTGGAGAGGCTGGAGAGTTGGACTACTTATGCTAAGTTGTCCACTGTCCCAGCAATCATTGATCATTTGGAATTCTCAAAATTATGCTCCCAGGTGGTTGAGGGGAGGTGGACAACTTAGCACAAGTTTTCCACCTCCACATCATTTCCATATGATTTTCACTTGACATCTGATTCCTGCACACCCATGTTCCTGGAGTGGTGAACAATTTATCATAATTTGTCCAGCTCCCTCAACATGAATCATATTTATTTTTTGTGGTGAATCAGACACTTTGGTGATAAACACCTGCCTATTACAACAATCAACTAGGTGAATCCTGCATAATGTAATCTATCCATGATGTTATGCACGCCTATTACATTTTTCTTCACTCTTTTGAGATAAGTGATGCAGGCATTTTGAATTCTCATATATTCTTTTTGAATCATGATTTAGATATGTTAGTTATTTCATTTATTGTAATTACTGGTGTATGACCAGCCAGTAATTAGAAAACACTCTGCCTGATTCACAAGACTTAGCACAAATTCATATCACACCATTTTTAAAAGAATTAAGTGCAAAAACATTCATTTTTCTTCTTGAACTTTATTATTTATCTAATATAATTGGAGGAGATTTTTTCAAGTAAAAATGAATTCAGGAAAGGGGAAAATTATAATAGTTTTTTCCAAGAATTAGTACCATGCAAAATCTGACACCTGATTCATCACATTTCTCTATTGTTCAGTTTCCAAAATTGAACTATCAATAATCAATCCCAACTGAATATCAATCCATGCATTAAACCTGAATCTTTGTGGTCCCCAGCATTTCATTTTTGATTAATTGGGGATTGAAACAACCTTAAAATAAAAACACAGTATTGCAAAAAAGTATGGGACCCATGCCAGTTTTATCCATCTCTACTTGCTATATTATTCAATTAGCACTTCAAAAAAGAAT
Source organism: Puccinia polysora (assembly GCA_025617555.3). Classification (NCBI taxonomy): domain Eukaryota; kingdom Fungi; phylum Basidiomycota; class Pucciniomycetes; order Pucciniales; family Pucciniaceae; genus Puccinia; species Puccinia polysora. Next base: position 42,629,732 of record CM062622.1, read on the forward strand.
CAATAAGATTTGCAAGGAGGATTCTGAAGTCCATATTATGGAAAATCAGATCTTGATATATTTAAACTCCATCTCTTACTCATGGTGGCTGAAATTCTTGAAATTCTTGAGGTCAGTTTCTCATTCAATAATTATTGGTCAATGCCATAGATATGAGAATAGGTATTCTTTGGAGATAATTAATGTTCAAGAATGCTTTCTGTGCAAATTTTTTGTGATAATTAAAATCATGAAATGCAAAAGGCAGCTCTTCATATCTATTATCTCAAGAAATCCCCAGAACAAATAACTCAAATTTTTCTGCATTATCCCTATATATCTTTATGAATCATGCATGAGTGCCACAAAAACAAATGATTGCACTATTTGGGGAAGATGGAAGCCAATTATTCTCTTTTTTATGTCAATCATGAATTGATTTATCATTGAGCTATTCCCTTGTTGAAGAAGATTCCATGCAAATCTCCAATTATACTTATGTCCATAACTTTGCCCACTTGGAAGAAAAATTTGAGAAAAAAGGGGAATAATAATATATAATATCTTCATTTCTGAAAAGTTTCAGAAGGTCAATGAAAGAAAATCTGACTTCCTATTTATCAGTTTGTTAAAAATAGATACAAAATCACAAAATCAGAAACATTTTCATCTGGTTAGTAAGTTGGAAAATTAGACATGGAACCCAGTAAGGACTAATCCATCCAGTATAAGATCTCCATGAAAAAAATAAAATCCCATTGCTCAATCCTGGTGTCTATTTTATGTTAATAAAATGCAGAAAACCCAGCTCATCAAAAATCACCAACCCCTGCACCATCAAGAGTTGCCCTTTCAGATGAACAAGTCAATGTGGCTGGTTTTGAGGAAGATGAAGATTTTGAAAAGTCTGCTGCCCCATCCTACTTCACGATTGCACAAAAGCTCTCTCAATCCCAACAAAACCAAAAGAAGTAAAAAATTTTGGCCCAAGAAAAATATTCTCTCTCTTGTCATGCACACAATCTTGGCATCCCTTCTTCTTCAAGTGGTATTTCCAAGTCATTTTTTGATTGGAATGGATTCCAATAAGAACAAACTTCATAATCCTTCAACTGGTAATGAACTAGAATCCCTCAAAAATTACATGGCAAAGAAAAAGGCATCTATTAATGATGCCATAGCATCAAATACTGGCCCACCAAACTGGTACAGCTCCAATTCAAAAATTAAAGAAAAGGAGCTGAAGCTTTTGAAGAAAGATTCCTTGGGCCAGTCACAAAAAAATATTTCTTCCATCAGCTAACAGCTTCAAACTCATTCACCATCCTTGGTGCTGTCTACCCAACCTCACGTGCATTCCGCAGTGGTAATGCCGCTACCATCTTGCTGCAGCTGTTAACCTATTGTGTAAATTTATACTGCTGTTTTGATGATCCACCATGTCTAGTTTTACTCCTTCCTATTGTCTTTTCCTCTCTCACTCTCAATCTACATCTCCCCTCTCTCTTTCATCCCAATTCCTTCAATCAGCCGCCTCCGCAGCCGCCAATCACAACTCTCATCAATCTCACTTGCATCCTCAGAAATTATAAGGAGGCGCTAGAAGCAGCTAAGGAGGAGGTACCAGTTTCTTTCAATTGCCTCTCACCCTACAGCCACTTATTCCTTCTCTATCTTCTCTATGTTTCTCTTCCTCAGTTATTGTCTATTATCTTTGCTTATCTCTCTTGCATTTCACAATTTGAATTTTCCAGCTATTCTTTGCAAAACTCCAGTCTGAGTGTTTGATTACTTGAAAAGTTCACTTTTCAGGTGTCCTGGTGATTCACACTATCTTTTAATCTCTGCTGTACTTCATAATTTTTCACTCATCATTTTCATATCTTGTTTCCTTTATGATGAAGTTATCATTACTGTTACTACCTTTTAGTAAAGGCTAAAATAAAGGATTTCTTGTGTTGAATTGCATCTTCAACATCTCAATCCCCGGAAACCATTGCTTTGGGCAAAATTGAGTCTCATGATGAGACATGGAAAGCCCATGCCTTTCCCTTGATCCAAAATTCCTGTATTCCCAGATGCACCTATCACTGGGAACAAAATTCAACAACTTTCTGGAATTCCTCTCTCACTGAAAGAATCATAAGAGCATGGGAGATCTGCCACAAACTGTGTGAAAATTACAAGAGCAATACTATCCTAGTTGTCCTCAAGTTCTGGTATTGATGGTCCCAGCATCTGTAAGGATAAGGATGCTCCAGTACAGAGAGAGAGAGATAGAGATGAATTTCCTTTCCTTCCCCCTCCACCAATCCATCCTTCCATCTGATGATTCCATGTATATCCTAGAAGCTGGGGTTGAGAGCGCAGAATTTATACCCATCCTATCAACCCTATCCTAAGTAAAAGCACAACAAAAAATAGAAAAGAAACCCTAAAAACCAGAACCCTAGCCCAACCCTAACCCCTTCCCATTCCGCAATCACCCTCCAGCCGCCTACTGTTACCCACACCCGGTTTTTCCTTCTCATGACGCACCCTAATTGGAGCCCACCGCGGTTTCAGTATCTGTCTGGTGCCCCATGTGATTTCCTGCCCCCCAGGTTGGCCGGGGCTTGCGCGCTCCTGGCCCGCTCCTATAGCCTTGCTCCTATAGCCCCAATTTCCCCGCTCTTTCCTCCCAAACTAGCATCCCGCAAAACTGGTTGGGCAAGCTCCATTCTTGGGTCTCCAATGTCTGAGCGAACTGGAATGAGCTTGCCAACTCTGATTTCCAAGCATGCCTTGATGAGCGCGCCAACTCCAATGTCCAAGCCTGCTGCAATGAGCGGGCCAACCACAGCACGTTTCCCAATCCAAGGCTACATAACAACACCACAATGGGGGCACTGCTTCTTATTCAATAAACAAGAATGAAAAAACCCAAGCCAACAGGGTTGCCATAATGAATTGTTGGCTTGTGTAAAAGGAGGCTATTTAGAAGAAGGAGGCTACAGCCGCAGAAAATCTAATTTTTCTGCGTCTCAAAGTCTCAACACAAAGAAAGTGTGTCTAATGAATCTTTTGTAATTTTCTCTTCATGATCAATGAACAACTGCTTATGATGTTTTGAAATAAAGAATAACAAGAAGGAAATTTGAAAGACCATGGCAGTTGAGCTGGAAATGATGGACATGTTCCCAGAAAATTCTGCTCTTTTCTTGTAAAGTGGATTCATATCTGATTTTGAGGGTTAAGATGAGGAATTATTCAATCATGCAAATTTTTGGAGGGCTCAACATTTATCCCAAATATATCTCTACCTGGATGAAGCATACATTTAACTGGCCAAAACCACATGCATCAAGAGGGATAGACAATTGAAAACTAGTTGAATTTCTAAACCAAATAATTTGCCAAGAGGTGATCACCCACCAAAACCTTCTAATTCACTACTTCAAAACTTGTTAAGTGAAGAAGCTCTTGATGATATAACTCCAGTTGAAAAAAGAGCCTTGGGTTTACTTCCAGAAGTTGATCTCACAGAGGCAGTTTGATATCTCAGAAACCAAGTTTCCAAGCTCTCTAGCTTAATCAAAACCACACAAACATTGTAAAAATATTCCAAATAGTGTAAATTTTATACTTGCACTTTAAAAAATATGGAGGAGTATGTTTGGATGAAAAATTTGGTTTGGTGAAAGTTTTCTTGAGTAATACATGTATCTTTACATTCATCCCATTCTTGTTTTGTCGACCAGAAACTTGTATTATATTTAAATCTAGATTAACTCAATCTACAAACTCCAATGATGTGGGGTCACCCTGACTTGAAGAGGCTACCAATGTAGGTTAAACTCTTAAACTCTTTAAATTTTCAAATAAATAAATTTCTAACAAGTTGTTACATCCAAACAGAAATTGAATTAAGAGTGGGAAAAATGGAAATGCACATGTGCACAGAATACAAGATCTCATTGAAAAATTCAGAGTAAATTATATTTGATGCATCACCTTTTGGAAAGCTCCATGAAATCTTTTTCCAATCATAACACCCTAAGCACATTTTTTTCACTGTGCAGAAGTCATGTTGAGATCAACCACTTGTTAAAAATTTCACAATATCTTTTTATGAAAGAAATATATATAAAATACACCTTGCCAGATGTGAATTATGTAATTTTAGAAAATCCCACCAACTCTAGGAATTATGATTTTCCTTGTCAAATTGTGCATCATTAGCATTTTTTAACACCAAAATGTGATTTCAAATCATGGTTTTTTAATAAGATAATTAGTTTTAAGGCAAATTATGTGATGTCCATCAAGTTAATTGACCTTGCATTTGAATCCTAACACCTTGGGATTGGCTAAGTATTTTAGGTGGGCTAACCATGAGCAGTTGATATGATCTATTGGTTTGAAACCTTTTTCAAAACACAAAATCTAATGTTCAATGGCTTTCCCATTGAAGAGAATATGAATATTCAAGATAGAAGCAATATTTCTTTTTGAATACTTCAGCTCACCAGGGGGTAAAAGATCAAATTAAACATTCCATTCAGATTCATTTCTATTTCCCTTTAAAATAATAAATCTCAGACAACCTCCAAATGTTTGAAAAACCACAACATCCAAATCAATAAAAATATGGAGAACACTACCAGAGTTGGAAAAATTTGGATATGCAAATCTCCCAAATTTTCTCAAAGGAATTTTGAACATGGGAGGAATCTATACAATGGTGTTGGAAGGTCCAAAAAAGCACATCAAACCAGTAGAATGCAATCAAATTATTCTACAAATGTATGTGACTGAATGTTTCCTGCATTTTATCAATATTAAAAAGGTCACTGATGAATTTTAATTTTTTAAAAACATAAACCCCAAATAAACCAAACATTTTCCAATCCACTACCAGAAGTAACCCCACCAGGGAACCACTACAAGCAAACATCAGGGCTGTAAGTGAACATCTTGAACAAAAGTACATTCCTCAATTAATACTTCCATTGGGGTGAATTTTCTTATTTATCATATCATTTTTCACATTCAAGCCATCAATTTAAGATTCCAATGCACAGCCAAACCATGAAAGAGATCCTTCCTATGGTGAAATAAAAAAATACTCTTCACCATCAAATATGGCAATTTACAATAAATCTGGGATGAAAACTCTTCAATTTCTCTATCAAACTCCAAGAGCCCTGGTACCATCAATCCAAATCCTTCACCAAAGTATTGAGGAAAACATTGGTGACCATGCATGTCAGACATACATTAAGCTGGAGTATCAGAAAGTAAATTTGAACTCAATTCTCAGTGGCCAGCCCAACTATTCATCAGAAATGTCAGCCTCCTGGATGCCAAGATCCTTGCTATCCTTTAGCTACCAGAGGTGATACAATAAATAATAAAAATATTATTCAATTGATGCAGAAAAAATACATAGAATACTTGGATAAAGCTTATTGCAAGGTTGATTGGTTTGGTTATGGTTTACTGTTATAAATTAATATTCATAATTTGATTATTGAATAAATTAGCAGAGGGGCCACAATTTCATTGGAGATCTTTAACACCTCTCTTCAGGGAATTCAGTATCAAGAGACGTAGGCCTGGTTACTTTGGAAACTTTAATTTATATTCTTAAAGGCTATATTGCCCAAAGATAATATGTATATAAAATACATGGTGGAGTGTAAGGGCTTTGTAATCAAGCTTCCACAACAGAGAAAGGATAATAAGACTCACTGGTACATTATTAAATCCTTTGGGTACCTGTTTGGGACGTGCACTGATGGGTTAAACCTGTTTACTGGGGTGTAAGGTTGTTCAGCAGTTTAAATTAATAAAAAGGGTTGGGGACGGATATTATTAATCAGACTAAAGCCATAAATAACTTAGTTATCTCTTATAAGTATTTGATTACCTTGGCACGGTTTCTGGATGTAAATATAACTGGGTCTATGGGTATTAATATCCTCAAAAGAGAAATTTATTTATAGCTTTTTGAGTCCCAATAGGTTCCTTCTGAGGGATACAGGGGCTCAAAGGGACGAACACTGAGGCTAGCAGGGTAGCCAGTGGTAGCCTGTCACGTGTTTTTGGTTCTGTAGCACGGGTAGCATCTAATTCCACAGGGTATGGGAATTATTCTACTTTATAATTGATGTTTGGACGTTTGAATAACACTGATCTGTCCATTTTATTTATTATTTAATTAATTATCCTTAGTATATGTTCCAAGTAAGTTAATCATTATTTTAATATAAATTACTACAGATAGTCCGATTTCAGGTGAGTTCTCATTATGTATTAAATAATTGGAGTAAAGTCATGATATTTGTTTTAATCCTTATTTTCAAATTTCAGTTTATTTACTAAAATAATCACTTAAAAAAATAAGTCATGGGTATTCATGTAATATTTTTACATCATTAGTTTTATTAGTATTTCACAAAAATATTGATGTCTAGAAGTTATCATGATTTTATATTAAAGTATTTTAATATATTTTCAGAAGTAGTCATCATCTTATTTTCGACATTTGTGGTACTTTGAATTATATTCAATAAAAAATACGTAAAAAGATTATTTATAAGTTTTTATATAATTTTATGTATTTTTAGACTATCTACTATCCATGGGATCATTTATTACATATGTAGAATGTTCCTGTGTAGAGCATGTTTATGCGGTACCTAGGTTTCTCAGGCGGCCTTTCACTCTGTCAACTTGTAGTCCTGCGGCTGCATACTTTTCAGATGCCCAGGCTGCGTACAAGGCTCTGAAAGGGTAAAAGTGCTGTAGCTCAGCTGTGCGCGGGTGTATTGGCTGCCACAGCTGCGTGCGGGAATTGTGACAGAACACATTTCCATCTGTAACTCCTAAAATATACACAACACCTCAATTGTGACTGAGTTTTAGGTGTGAAACCTATATGTTACAACACATGTGAAATATTTAATTGGCCAAAAAGTTACCATACTGGTGCCGTGGTATTTTGGTCTTTCTTTCCTTAATTATTTAAACATGTAAGCAGTTGGATTTCAAGGGTGGGGTCAGTGAGTGACCCTAACTAATTTTGGGTGGAGAATCCATTTCTGAAATAATATTCATGGTTTTTACACTCCTTCTTGGGTTAATTTTTATATTATTATTTTTATGTTATTTCTGTTACTTTTTCAGCTTTCTCTGCAATAGTAGAAAGCTGACAAGAAATACCCAAAGGTCTTGCAAAATTAAAAAAAATATTTTTAATTAAAAATGATCTAGTAAAAAATGACTGTTGTGAAAATTGTTACCAACTTTATCCTTTGAATGAATTACTTTCTTCCAAAGGAACCCAAACTGGTTAAGAAAGTCAACAACACAGGCATTATCCAAAATGCCATAATATTGTTAATTCAATAGCTGGGGAGCCAGTTACAGGTGGATCCAAACTTTGGAAAAAAGACAAGAAAAAATTTAAATTTTATCCTCTGAAGAAGTTTGGCTGCCAAATACTTGAGAAGTGGATTGCCTGGAAATTACTTCTCCCTTGGTTTGAATAATTAATCAGTGCACCTCAAGACCATCAAGCCAGTAATCCTTCTAAAATTTGTGATATTTGTAATGGAACTATGTGGAAAGAATTCAAGAATCAAACCAATCACTTTTACACAGCAGAACCAGGGAGCCTTTTCTTTGGAATTTACATTGATTTTGTGAATCACCATGGAATCAAGACCAGTGGAAAAAGCATCCCTCTTGGCATAATATTCTTAATATGTTTCAATCTTCCACTTAGTGTGTTTTAAAAGCCACACAATATATTTGTGTATGGCTTCACACCAACAACCAAGGAATGCACCCCATTCATACTGAATGATCTACTCAAGCCTCTTTTCTCTGAGCTACTGGATTTTTGGAAAGGAGTATTCTTTGCAAAAACAAACAAATATCCATACAGAATAGTAATACGTGCTGCAATATTACCACTGATTGGTGATAAACCTGCCTTACATAAAATGGGTGGATTTACATCCCACTCAGAAACAATCTTCTGTGCCCACTGTAACCTCAAGCTGAATGATATCAGGAAAACCAAAAATGAGACTTGGCCAGTAAAAACTAATTAAGATCACATCAAATTGGCAGAGAATTGGAATAATTCTCAATCATTTAATGAGAAAACCAACATTCTCAAGCTGAATAGTGCCTGCTACACAATCTTACCAACTCTACCATACTGGAGAGTAACAAACATGACAACAATTTATCCAATGCATACCTTTATCTTATTAATGCTACAGGATTACAGCATCAACTAGTTTGGAATAATCACAGCTGGCCAAAGTCTTCATAAATTGGAAAGAAGAAAAAAAACTTACCCAAAAAGAATAACAATTCTTCAACTCAGAAGCCTGAAATCTGGATCCAAACAAAAGGGCTATTTTTTACCAGAAAATAGCCAAAGAGTCACCAGGAGGAGAGTTCAAAAATTTCTAGATAGCTTCTCAAAAAACCTGAAAGATATTGCTCCCAATCAAATTGAAAAAGTTAAAAATTGGGCAAATCAGCAGCAAGAAGGATCATCAAATATGCAGAATAGAACTTCTGTACCAATTTTTGTATTCCAGAAAATCCCAGGGCTCCATCCTCCCAGCTCCTCAAGAAATTAAGAAAATTCTGAATCTGAAATCCTTCAATCAACTTTAAGAAGTTCTCAGGCTTCTTGAGAATGAATCAACAAGCAGCTCATGAAAATCTGGGCCTCAATCAAAGGAAAAATGAAGGCAAAAAGATACCTCACCAGGAACAAATCTAATTAAATCTATTAGAACCAAATTGGGAAGCCAAAATGAATCTGGGAAGAGCAAGAAAAGCTCCGTTCATGAATGCTGAAACCGCTCTTTTGAAGATCAAAGCAATCCAAATCAAGCAGGTTCATTGATAGAAGAGAAAAGTATTGCATCAACTGAATTGTACCTTAATACTCAAGAGCTCAGAATTGTTCAAGAGTGTACCAATTCAATCAAATTTCCATCTTGGATTACTAGGTTTCCCAGAAAAATAGGTTTGCCTGCTGCTGGTACTCCTAAGGCTGCTGAATGGTTGGTTTTTTACACCATTCATGTAGTTCTTGTTTTGATTCCAAGATGAAATTGGAACTCAGCCAACAGCTTGTGGGAGAAAAGGCTTAACTCCACTACTTCCAAACTTATTGGTATCATCAAATTGCTAATGTCTCATTGAATTACAGATTACCAGTTGTGCTAGTTGGATGGATTAAGTTTGGCTTACCGGGAGGAATTATTGCTTCATTGGGGATTTGAAATCAAACCCAAGCCAAAAATCCATTTTGCTCAGAATATTACTAAGACAATCAAGCTCTATGGTCCTCCCTCCATATTTTTATGTTGGTCAGGAGAAAGGCTGAACCACATCTTGACCTTGGTTAAAAATAATAATAATAAACGTAGGTAACACATATTTATCAAAATTAGATTCTTGGTGGCACACTTTGAACTCTTTTTTTTAATTTTAAGGTTTCTTGATAAGTACCTCTTGAATGAATTCCTGGAAAGGGAAAAACTTCAAGTCTTTGTTAAAAAAATTGGATCCAACTGGAATGTTTTGGGGATCAATTCTGACCAACTCCCAGATCTGCAAAGTTTTTTCTACTCTCCCAAGATAAGTAATATTTCAAGGGCTAAAAAAGAGATGAATTTTTTGGAAGAAAAAAAATTAAAACAATTCATTGAAAATAACTCAAAATACATGTCTTGCCATGGGATCAGCTGGGGTGGTTGACTTGCAAATCAATTCTCTTTCATGGTCACCACATAACACCCCATTGCTACAGTAAAATTAATTCTCAGATTTCCTTTTCATCCACATAAAATAAAGGCCCTCGTGAGATGGGGAAGGTATTTTCCATCTTTCATAAAAAGACTGGGCACAATATTTCCTCATTTTTGAAAACCTTTCCCCTTTGGAACAAATTGATACTTCAAGAAATCCCCACCTTGGCCTCAATTATCTCAATTATCAAATGTTTTATCAAGAATGTGGATTAATATCTGTGATAAATCAAGATAAAATATTAGGTTTTGTGGGAAGAATGGCTTATGAAGCAAAAAAAGCACAAACTTCCAAGGATGTTTATTGTTTTGTGGAAATTAACTCTTTGGTAAGTGAATATCAAAAATACTAATTTCTGAAGAACTGTCATTATTGATTTTTCTGACTGGTATTTCCTTACAAAACAGGAGGAAATATAAAAAGACAAATGGACTACTTTTTTATTGTACTAAATATTGGTAAAAGATGAAATAAGAGGAATTGGTATTGTGTCACATATCTATCTAAAACATGTGTATAAGGTACAGAATTCAAAAATGGAAATTTGATTTAATCTCCGAAAACTGAAGCATCATTCCTAACATCTAATCAGAAATTTTTCTTTGCACCACTTATTTCAAATGATCATTATAAAAATTTGATTCTTCTCATTTTGGACTTTGTACCATTGAAAATCATGGCACATGATGTACAATTCCAATCATAACCACTGATGGTTTTTTCAATCAAAGTATGGTTTTACAGTTAAATGAATAATTCTCAATCCTTCCTTTTATTTTATGAATTTCAATTAAAAATCTATGAATTGGATAAATATCCTGCATGAATCTTCTGATTTCATCCAGAAATCAATTTGACATTTGACTCCAAAACATCAACAAATTAAAAACAGGTTTAGATCACGAAACTGGGTTCTACACCTGCTGGCAGGTGCAGCCTTTTTTTCATGGCTAATGGGGGAAGCAGGTAATTTTAATTAATTATATTAAGAAAGGCTGAAATTTAAGAGGAATGATTTTTTTCAGGGATTGAGAAATGAATTATTACATTAAGGGAAGAAGATAGATTCACATAGTAAACACATTTGAATCTGATTTCCAGGTATTGTTACATTGATTTTCAATTTATTGTGGAGTTTCAAGGCTTTCAAGTGGATGGGGGATTTTGTAAATTATGATCCGCTTATCTGAATTCTCATGATGATCTCTTTTGATGTATTTCCTTAGACATGATTCATATCAAGGTGTCACAATTTTCTTACCTCCCTGTTTCAAGGGAAACCCTTTTTACATGGGTAGAAGTGCAGCGTCTTTTTAATTATTCTTTCAAAACCAACTTTTTTCCCCATTTTGGTTGTTTATCTTTAATCAAAATTTATTGTGGTAAATAAGCTCAAAGGGATCTTGAAAATCTGATTAAAAATTGTGAGGAAAGGTTTTTTTAATTGATGGACTGTTAACTAGGGGTTGCTCGTGCAATGGATCAGGGGATTCAGCCAACTCAGGATATGTAGCAAGTATGGGACAAGATGGAAGCAAGCTATTTCAGTAATATTATTTTCAGATTTTATCTTTTTGAAGTTGGGGACAGTTTACACCCAAAAAGGTGACATACAGGTAAAATAATGTCCTTCTAGTTTACATTGGCATGCTTACCTGCCTGTAAATTTATTTTGAGAATTTTAATTCATTCATGGACTTGGTAAAAGTGCAGAGAAGTTTTTTCAGAGTTAAAATTCAATTTCCAATGCATCAAAGCTGTTTAATTCAACATCAGCTAAGTTTGGGTGTTGTTGATGTAATGACTCTCTCCAATCCCTTGTTTTCTTATTGTCTTGTTTTCCTCTCTGTCATTCTTTTCTCCCTGTTATTCTTTTTCCGCATATCTCCATTCCTTTCCTTCATACTTATCTTTATACTCACAACAGTACAACACAGTCTTTTTTTCTCATTGTAAAGCGGACCTTTGCGCGGCTCCTATCTCCAATCCTGCGCACAATTTCCAAGCGCGCTGTTGTTTCTTGCGCCCTTGCTGTCTCCAGAATTCAATGGTCACCGTACCGCGCCAGCTACCGCGCCAGCTCAAGACCTCAAGGACGAACTGATCATTGGGCGTCTCTTCATCCAACAAACAACTCAACTCAATCAATCAACCCAATTACATATAACTTGAAACCAAGTCAATAACTCAAGATAAATCAACCAATTTGACTAATATCAGGATAACAATCCACTCATCAGTTTGATCAGCAAATAAATCTCCAACCAATCAGTCAAGTCATTCAAACAAGCAACCAGTCCGCTCATGGTAAGAAATTTATCTGGCAACTCATTGCTCAGTGCAAGAACTTACTTTAACGGTCTTAGTTCTCAATCAATCAAACCATTTACTCCAAACTGGTCATCATACTTTGCCTGGCTGCTTCTCTTCAAGTCACTCCTTCTTATTTACTCTGAATAAGACTTGCTTGTCTCAGCCAGCTTGTCTCTCTGTTGGTTATTTTTGTCTTGTGCTTCACGTGTGATTGTTTTTACACTTCTAACTCATACTTTCTGCATTATGAAATTCAGTTGGTCTTGGTTTCCAATCCTATCTCTCACAGGTGTTACTGGTATCTAACATGTCCTAACTGGCTGAGGGCTCCATTTTTGAAGGGGTAAATCTTTCTCTAACACAACTGGAGTAATTGAATGAAGTGAGAGACTGCAGAATGCTGGAATGGCAACCCTTGAGTTTTTGGTAAGCTTTCCAGAGAAATCCATCATTTGGATGAGATGTAAGGGAAATGTTTGAAGTTTAATTTTATATCAAAACATTTGAAGAATTTCTAGACGTTTGGGTGCAAATAATTTTATAATAAAGTGTATTTGGAAAATTAGAATGTGCAAATGGCGGATGGTGATGCAACCAATAGTGATGCAGAGGGCTATTGAAAGGATTTCTTTGGATATCTTGTATGCATAAAATCCCATTAAGGCATTTTTTCATTGAACCTTGGATTTTGAAAAATTCTGGGAAAAAAATTCAAGTCAGGGGAGGAGGCTGGATTGAGGATTTTGGATAATTTTGGGATTTCTTCTTTTTTTTTTGGGGGGGGATTCCTTTTGGGAGCTCAGTCTGGAGTGATCCAGGAAACTGCAAAATTTCAGGTTTTTTTTCTCTTTTTTTTTTTTTTTTTTTTTTTTTTTTTTCTTTTGAGAGTTTGTTATAAGGTTTGGCAGGGTTTTTTTTGCAGCTACATTTCTGGGTTGGAAAAGTTTTCATGTGATTTTATTGTTCTTGTTTTTTTTTTTGAATTGCTTATTTTTTGAAAAAGCATTGTCTCTTATGTGGATCTCAATACCTTGGAGGCTCAGTTACCCATGATTTGCCTGTGTTTTCATTTTCTATCTATGGGTTTGTCATATTTTGTGAGCTATGTCAAATATGTGATTCTAAATTCAAGGAGGAAAGGATAATTTTTTTTCATAAATGATTTTATTTTAAGAAATGAAATAAAATAATAAGATTAAAGAAAATCAATAAAATATAGTGCATTATTTTTCTCACACATCCAAACCTTTATTTCACGCATTTCAATGTTGGCGCAGAGTTGCGCCCCTTCAGTATTTCACCCAAAAATAATTTATTTCACGCAACTTTCAATAATTCATTTTTTTGAATTCTGACTGCGCAGCCCCATAGCAGAGGCTCTTAAAACCCTAAACAAAATTTTCAGTAATTTTGATGCCATTAGCACCCCTTCAAAAATGCAATCAAAAAATGAGAAAATTACATAAAAACATTTTTTTGAATGGGTTTTTGGATCATCATTTTGGCTATTTTTATTTTTATTGTTTTTTTATTGTTTTTTTATTGTTTTTTTATGGTTATTTCAGCTGCCATAAATTCTGGAAAAAATTTAAGGATTCTTCTAATATTTTTTTTCATATTTTTTGGATTTATCATTTCACCTTAAAAAATTCCTTCAAAAAACACAAAAAATCAAATTTCTCTTTGGAAATTTAAATCCTTTTGTTTTCCTTTTGATTTCATTTCTTGGGTAATTCAATCTATCAAAAAGTTAAAAAAAATTCAAATATAATTAAAATATTTTTTTCAGATTTTTGGATGTATGATTTTACCTTTAAAAATTCCTTCAAAAAAGCAAAAAATTCATAAAATTCCATTTTCTCATTTGACTTTTGGATCCTTATTTTTGCCATTTTTACGCATTTTTTTTTGGTTTTTTAAGCTTTGAGAATTGTAAAAAAAAAAAAATATTAAAGAGATTTCAATTTTTTTTCAGGATTTTTGGATGTCATTTTTGACCTTTAAAAATTCCATCAAAAAACCAAAAAATTTGAAAAATTCACTTTTCTCACTAGATTTTTGAATCCTTTTGTTGGCCTATATAATTTTTTTCTTTGGTTTATTCAAGATTTCATAATTTTGAATGTTAAAAAAACAAAAAAAAATATTCCATTTATACTTTTTGAAGATCATCTGCATTCTTGCATACACCTTGGTAGCTTCATTCAAAAATCAAAAATATGGAACAAATATGGATACAAATATTAAAATTTATTCAACTATGATTGGTTTTATTTTTATACTTGATTTTTTTGGAGGGAACAAAAACTCATTACCAAGATCCAAATATCTCTCAAAAATGGTTTTCCAATATTTGTGATCTTTTGTCACAAAGCTTTTCCAAAGTGGATCTAACTTGGGAGCTGGCCAATGATAAGACTTGAACTTTAATGAGAATATATGTTTGGATTCTTCTAAAAGAATGAAGAAAATGGGAGTAGTTTTGGAATTTGGAGTGGGAGGGGAATTCAGAGGAAGATAATCTCAAGGCATTAAAGGAGAAAATAGAACCACCCAACAGTTAAATTTTTCAGCCAGAAGGATACCATGGCATGGAAATTTCATCCACATATTTATGGGAGCTGGGCCATAAAGGTGGTTCAGTTGCCTTCTTTCTTCTTGGAAATTTTCAGCTCAGATATCACGCAGTAATCTTGTGTCCTTGAAGATTGGGTTTGAATCAAGCTATTTCACCATTTCTTTCCTGACTTCAATCGAGAATTCCGAGATCCTCCCCAATCAAATGGCTGCTTCTCTAAAGCCACATTTCCCATCCCCTATGAAATTTTGAAAATGGGAGATATGTGGAATGGCTGTTTTTGGGAAATGGAATCTTTGTATTGGAACTAAAACCAAAAATCAGACTTTTTTATAACAGAAAATATGGACTGAAGATAATACTCACTTTTTCACTTGATACTTGGTCAAATATCCCAGAGGAAGAATAAGATAATATGCAGGAAACCTAGAGGAAAAACCCAAAATAAATCAGAGAAATTAAAAAATGAGATAATACCAAATTTACTCATATTCTCACTGATTTTTGGGGCTTCTAATACCTTCCGCCCAGGAGGATGGTAAGGAGAATCACCATCTTCATTTGATACCTTTAGTCTCTTGATTCTTATCCCAGTATTATATTCAGGAGAAGTAACTTGATTATTCACAATGGTTCTAGACCTCTGATAAAGGTTTGAATGAAAAAATGAATGCAAAATAATATCCAACCAATTAGCCAAAAATAAAAGAAAATGAAAGCTTACCATATTAATTAAATCCACATCTGGCATCTCTTTGTCTGGTGAATCTTCCCCTTCATCCAAATCTGGAACCTCTTCATCTTCTGAATATTCCTCTTCATTCAGCAATTCACTCTATGTTAAAAAAATGAGAAGGAATCATCAAAAAAACAACCCATTGCAGAAAAAATAAGTATAGTTATAAAATTAACTCTTACTATGATTCCTCCTTCTTTTTTCCCTTCCCCTTCCCTTTGATTGCCTTGCACCTTTGCAAAGCCTGAAAACATAAGAAAAAAAATTATTATGAATGTTGATATATTTTTCTGTCCAAAAAATTGGTGACTGATCTTCAAATTTGCTATGAATTTCTTCTATGGCCTTCCTCTCCTCTTCCATTCTTCTGAATATTCAAAACCAGATGGATCTCTTTTTCTTGAGGACTGAGGGATCTTCTTGAATTTATTAACTGCTCCTTTGGGTGTTCCTCTAATTTTGGATCTTTGAGTGGAATTTGGCTCTTCAATCAGGGTAAGTTGATATCTTTCACTGTACACCTTCATGCTTTCCCCCAGATAATATAGACTTTCTCCAGGTGGAAAATTGCTGAAGGCTTCAAAAATTTTAGTGAAATATAGGTTTTAATTAATTGCCTTGGTTGGAACTTCAAGTTTTCCTGAATCTTCAGTTGATTTAGGGTTCACAGTTAACTGGAGAAAGGAAAATCAAAATCAATCAGGTCATTATTCATTTGAGCTTGAATCCCCCCCCCCCAATAAAGAGAAAAACTTACTGAGATGGGAGATTTGAAAAGCCATTGAGGATGAAAATCATCAAGTTGGAAGAGTTAAACATTTCTGATTGCCAATTTGACTTTGTGAACACATGGTATACCCATGTAAGAAGAGTAATCACAGTTGTTGAAATAGGCGGAAGAATCAGGAACTTCATGAGATGAATAAATGATTTTGAGGTCAAAGTGGCTGATATTTCCAAAAATATGATCCACACAGTGAGGCAAACCAATGAGATGCTTTAATTCTTACTGAGAGGTTTCAATGGCTCTCTCACCGGTTTGGATGGTGATGGAACTGTAAATTTTTTGAACTAAATTATAGAAAGAGCCAATAGAAGAATTGATGAATCTTTTAATGGAGTAGTGAGAACCTTCTATTCTTGATGTACTTCTTTTTACAAAGTGAAAGTATTTTTTGCCAAATAGGAGTCAAATTTTATTTCTAGAGGAATTCAGTTTTCAAGAAGGTATTCAGAAGTGGGAGGATTCCAGACAAGAGAATGTTTTGTGTTGTTTTTGTGATAGCTTGATTCAGATTTTTAATAGACCAAATCTAAAACAGCTTCCATTCATCTTCAGGTTTAAATTGCTTCCTGCAATGAGCTTTAATATTTTTGAAAATGTGCCAGACACAGAGAAGATGATGAGAGGAAGGCAAAACTGATTCAATTGAGCTAATAAGTACTTGTTTCTTGTCTTTCACAATCACACTAGGTTCTTTACCTTCAAATATTTCCTGAAGTTGATTCAGGGCCCAATCATGGCTCTGTTTTTTCTCTTGAGATAAGAAACAGAATGCAACTGAGAAGCATCTAGAAGAATTGTTTATTCAAAGAATATGAAGAAGGGGCATTCCAAATCTGTTGGTTTTATATGTAAAGTCCATCATAATGAGGGTTGGGAAAAGTGTTGATTTTACTATTTGATTTCTTGGGATTAAAAACCAGCGGGCTGAAGACATGAATTTTGGAGAAGATTAGAACAACTGATTCAGATGAGAATATAGATGACGAGGAAGATGAAAGGAACACCAAAGGCTAGAACTATGATCAGGAACAGGACAGCGTGAGCGGCAGAAGAGAGGATGAGGCTAGAGGAGATGAGTAGATGACTGAAATGGACAGAAGTCAGAGTTGAGAGTTGTTAGTTGTGATAAATCATGCGGATAGGTCTCTTACCAGACAAGAGCACATGGACCATAATTGGGTTAGCTGAGATGGTGGATTGAGAATTGAGGCAAGATGTGATTTAAGGGAAAAGAACAGAGAAGGTAGAAAAGAACAGAAAAGAGTAGAAAGGAAAGATAGAATAAAGAAAGAGAAAAAGAAAGATGAGGAGAATAAAGAAGTTGATTTGAGTAGTTTTTGTGAGATGTTATTTGGGGAGAAGAGGGATTTTTGAGGATGGAAGAAAGTGGCCTAGACGCTGGAAGGATCTGGAGCTGAGACTCGAGGTTGAGAGAGGAAAATCCTCAGAATAGAGTTTTCACACTCATCTTCAGGGTGCGCGGTGGTCAGAGAGAAGAGAACCATGAGGAGTGATTTCTCAACACTCCCCGTGGCTGGTAAGTGGGTTATCTGTGAAGTTATTTGTCTCAGGTAGAGAATATTGTTTTTTGTAATAACTTAAGAGAACTGATAGAGGATGCCTTTGAGAGTGAATTGGCGACCATGGATAGACTAGGGATGAGTCCTAGTTTGAATTCTTGATTTGTGAAATCTTTGCGAAGACCTTTTGTTTTTATATCTATATGTTGTGACTTAGAGTGAGAGCCGAATTTTTTATCTTGTCGTCCAAGCCCTTGTTGTCTATATACAATGTGGGTTTGAACTCGCAGTTGTGGTAGATCTCATTGATGAGGTGTCTGATCCATTTTGTCTCGAGATAACAATCAAGCAGTGCATTCAGTTTGGATTCAGTGGAGGAATAAGTGATGTTCCGTTGTCTGGTTGAGTTCCAGATAACCGGGCTTGCATAGTGAAAGATGACATATCCGGTTTGAGATTTTTGAAAAACTGGATTGTCTCCCCAGGTGGCATCACTGAAGCTTGAGAGGAATTCTTGCTTAGGATCGTGTTTGATGGTAAGTTTGAGATTTTTGGTTGTCTTGAGGTATTTCCATACTTTCCAAACCTCCCACCAGTGACTCATACTGGGCTTGGCGTTGAACCTAGACAGACTAGATACGGAGAAAGAAATGTCTGGAAAAGTGTATTGTGATAGGTGATTGAGAAGCCCGGTCCCAGATCTGTAATTAATGTTTGGCTGGCAAAATTCTGCATGATCATTTTTGGAGGCAGGTTTGAGATGGAAATTTTGTGTTAGTGGTGATAACGTCTCTTTGCAAGATAACAGGCCAAGCTCTTCCAGTCCCCAATCAATATGATTAGGTTGGCTCAGGAGAATTTGATCATCTTCAATCTCCATGAGCATTCCAAGTATTGTATTGGGTGGATGACAGGATGAGTTCTGGAATTGCTTAAGCAAGCTTGATTCAAAGAAACCAGATTTGCCTGCATGGATTAAGTTGTCCACGTGGAAGAACAGAATTTCCTTTGTTTTGGTGTTAAGGTAAAGACAAGGATTGCTGGTCAACTCTTTGTACCCTTGGACTTGATCCATAGCGTGAGGGTTTCATACCAATTCTTGGGAGACTGTTTGAGACCATACAGAGATTTTTTTAATTTTAGATAAGGAGATCTTCTACTTGATACTTCTGGCGTTCTTATAATGACGGTCTCCTCCAGAGGAGCATGAAGAAATGCCCCCTTGACGTCGAATTGGGTGAGTTTCATTTTGTTTTTCAAGGCGTATACCAAAGCCAATTGCAGAGATGCAATTTTTCCGGTTGCTGCCCAAGTTTCTTTGTAATCGACTCCCAATACTTGATCAAAACCTTGAACACATAGCCGGGCCTTGTATTTGACAGGTTTGCCATGGCAATTCTCCTTCACTTTGAAGACCCAGGTCGTGTTTAGGATGTTGTCGGGATTTCCATAATATTCCTCCCAAACATCTTGCAGTTCTATTCCTTCTAGTTCAGTTTCTGTAGCTTTCTTCCATTTGGGCCACTCGGGACACTTGCGCGCCGCCTTATAGGAGGGAGGTTTGTAATAATGGTGGAAGCCATATTGTTGGGGTTTTTTCATTTCGCGCCTAGGTCTTTGATATGCAGATATTTCAAGAGGTTCTGCTGGAGTAGAGTGACAAGGTGGATTTGGAAGAGATGAATCTGAGGAGTCTGCGCCTTCATTCTCCTCACGATCTGATTCAGAATCAGAGGCGTCTTCAGGAAAATTGCAAATAGTGTATTTTTTTTGAGCAGAAGAGAAGTCAGAGTTGTCAGATTCCAAGCTAGCTTGAGAAAAAAGGTTGAGTCCGGGAGACTCAAGAAGTGGAAATTGAGAGACCTTATTTTTGAGGAACTGGACATGTTTGGTTTCAACAACAGCACCGGATAAGCTTAATACGAGATAAGAATTAAAGATTGGATTAAACCCAACTAAGATTCCTTCTAATCCTTTTTTGTTGAATTTCCTTCCTCTCTGCAGATTATTTCCCAAATAAATTACCGGTGATCCTACGGATTTCAAGTAGTTAGTAGGAAGACTCTTATTGAACATGAGTTCCCAGGGGGATCAATCATTACCTTCCCTCGGGATTTGATTCAACATGAAGCAGCAGCTTTGGATTATTATGTGCCAATAGTTCTTTGGCAGCCTGGAAGAGGAGAAGGTTGCTTGCGCGTATTCAACAATAGTTCAATTGGCTTGTTCTGACCGACCATTGTTTTGAGAATGGTAAGGTTCTGACGTGAGTAGTTTGATGTTTTTGGATTTGGCAAAGTCCTTCAAGTTTTTATTGGTGAATTCCGTGCCTTTATCCGAGAAGATTTCTGTCGGGTAGTAATTAAGCCGTTTATATTCTGTTTCCAGGATATTGATTATGAAGTTTCGGGTTTCATCTTTAGACAGGAGGGGGAATGCCACAAGATAGCCAGAGAAGTTATCTACAACAGTTAGAATATAGGGTGGCCCGCCTTGGATTGAAGGGTAATTTTTCCAATCAGATCAAGGTGTATCCTTTTGAGCGGTCTCAACGACGGCGCTGAAGTTGCTGAGAAGGGAGATTTAGTGATTTTGCTTTTGACGCAACTCTCACACTGGAAGCTATCCAATTCTTCCTTAGAGAAGCAACCCTTGAGTATAGGCTTGAGGGTGGAGATTGCAGCATGACCGTACATTTTGTGAAAGTCCGGTAGAGATTGAGACTCAACAGTAGTTGAGCTTGTGGATTGATTTGTGAGATTAACTGAAAGATTGTTACCCGCAACTTGAGGTTTCTCAATTACAAAGAGATTGTTGCAAATCAATCCTTTTAGGACCACCTTGTTGCCCCAAGAGACCTTAAATTGATCTCCTTCTTGAAAAAGATTGCATCCTTTTTTCGCTAGAAGACCAGGGCTAATTAAGTTAACCACTATGTCTGGAACATACATACACTTGTCTAAAGTTACAACCAAATTGTTCCATTCCAGTCGGACCGTACCAGTGCCTCAAATTTTAAGGTTAGCTTCTAGCTTTCCAGTCTTGATTTCCTCTGGGTCTTCCTGGAGATTGATAGATGTGAAGAATTTCAGATTGTTGAAGATATGAATATTTGCGCCAGAGTCCAATAAGAGATTTGGGGTATTATTGGAGTTGATCTAGAGGGTGAGTAGGCAATGATAGTTGATGGTTGGGTTCTTTTTGGTTCTTTTTTTCCATTCATTCTGCTGTTCAACCCACCATCCAGGGGCAATTTGGGGGTGGAGATGAAAACAGGACGTCTCTGGATGTGGAGCATTTGGGTTGTGGTAGCCTTCTCTGCATCGGAGTTGGACCTTTTTATCATCTCTCTCCGTTCTGCCTTTGGTAGTAACTAGGGTAACATCCGGAGCTAATTTGCCTATCTTCAATTGGGCCTTTTGCTCATTATTATATTGGGTGAGGTGGTTAAAGACCACTTCTACGGTTATCACTTTCTCTACATGCATAATTTGTTGCTTGAGGTTTTCCAGAATTGGGGGAAACTTTATTAGTATGAGGTAGGCAATTATATATTTGGGTAATTCTATACCCACGTCTGCCATCCGCGTAAGTGCCTTTCTGATATTGGTGATGAAGCTTTCTATCGCGTTTTTGTTGAAGAGAGCATGTAGAAATTGATTGAAGACTCAGGCTCTGTTTGCAGTTTCAGATGAAGCAAATCAACAAGTAATCTTGGCCCAGAGCAGCTTAGACAATGAGATGTTTGCTGAATTGACCACATTGGCATGAGTGACGCTGTCTAGTTTAGAGAGGATGATTGCTTGGATTTCTCAATCTTGTTTTATCTTAAGTTGGCCGGAGCTCCTAGTTATGAAGTCCTTAATTTCCTTGAGATCAAAGAGCATTAACATCTTGTCTTTCCAGATGGAATAATTGTCTTTGTTGAGAGGAGGAATGGCATCAACCGAGGCCTTGAGTGCAACTTGGTGAAAATAGTCGTTGGCCCCAACTGGTTTGTTCATTTTTGATTAGCTTGAGTCGTTCGGCTTTTAACCGTGTTGATTTCACTATTTAATTTCTTGGGACTAAAAACCAGCGGGCTGAAGACATGAATTTTAGAGAAGATTAGAACAACTGATTCAAATGAGAATATAGATGACGAGGAAGATGAAAGGAACACCAACGGCTAGAACTATGATCAGGAACAGGACAGCGTGAGCGGCAGAAGAGAGGATGAGGCTAGAGGAGCTGAGTAGATGACTGAAACAGACAGAAGTCAGAGTTTAGAGTTGTTAGTTGTGATAAATCATGCGGATAGGTCTCTTACCAGAAAAGAGCACATGGACCATAATTGGGTTAGCTGAGATGGTGGATTGAGAATTGAGGCGAGATGTGATTTAAGGGAAAAGAACAGAGAAGGTAGAAAAGAACAGAAAAGAGTAGAAAGGAAAGATAGAATAAAGAAAGAGAAAAAGAAAGATGAGGAGAATAAAGAAGTTGATTTGAGTAGTTTTTGTGAGAGGTTATTTGGGGAGAAGAGGGATTTTTGAGGATGGAAGAAAGTGGCCTAGACGCTGGAAGGATCTGGAGCTGAGACTTGAGGTTGAGAGAGGACAATCCTCAGAATAGAGTGTTCACACTCATCTTCAGGGTGCGCGGTGGTCAGAGAGAAGAGAACCGTGAGGAGTGATTTCTCAAAAAAAAGGTTGAGAAGTTTCATGAGATCAGGGTGTGAAATGAATAATGAAGTAAGTTTACCATCCACATTGTTCATTTTGTAGTAAAAATAAGAATTCCTGAGTTCCAGTATGAGTGCTTCCACAGGAGTTGTGCCATCAAGGGCATTATTTGTATTGGGGATCTTTTGATGTAAATTGTAGGGATATTTGTATGGATGGGTGATGATGGGTTTTGTATACAGAGTTGAGAATTCTTAAAGGAAGAACTCCAGCTTTAGATAAATTTTCAACAACCTCCTTTTGCTCCCCTTGGATTCTTCTGTCGATGGGATGATTGAAGGATCAATGGAACGTGGATGGTTGTGCTCTGGACATATAACCTTCACCACCTTAAAACCCAATATTTATAAAAAATTCCCTGATAACCTGAAAGGAAAATTGGTCTTTCTTGATTTTTTTAATTTGGAGGTATCTTTTCTGGGTTCATATTCCCCTGATCTATCAAATTGAGAAGTGTAGGCCTGATTCTTGCAATTTGATACTCTGGTAGATATTGCATATCCATGGTACTTTGACTATTATTGGATAGCCTCAACCAGCTCCTCCTGTTGATTATATGATAGATCAGGAGAAGAGGCCAGAGTGTTACAATTATGGCCAGAAATTAGGCTAGTAAAATGAGCATTATTTAAAGCAAAATAAATGCTGGACACCTTTTGTCAATAATTTCTAATGGGCTCTCACAATGGGCCAATACATTGGATGATATTGGTGATGAATTCAATTGGATGATGAATAGATGATGGAAAACAGCAGGGAGAAGAGCTCCTTAAGTAAAAAATATTGGCCTCTTGTGAGCCCATGATACAACAAGTCAAAAGACAAATTTTCCGCTCCAAAGGAGCTCTACAGGCTCTACAGGCCTTGTTACTTGGTTTGGGCTACATCAGCCTGCATGGCATCAGTCCCTGTACCCTTAAAACCAGCCTATTCAGGTCATTTCTGGTGTTTCCACCTTAATCGGGCTGAACCAGCCCCTTAGCTGTTCAAACCCCTGGCAGGTTGTCTGTTACAACTGGCCTGTTACCTCACATGCTGGCTGGTTTCCTCATGCAACCAGCCCCTGGCCATACAAATGGCCAGGTGGGACCCAGGACACACCTGGGTCCAGTCTTAGACACACATAGGGGGGGTGTAACCGGCGTAGATGCTGCCCCTCCCTCTTTCACTCAAAGCCCTGGAGGGGGCGGTCAAATCCCCCTACCAGGGGCCCAGGAGGTTGATACCCCCAGGGCCTTGTCAAGGTAGGTGGGCTGGGGGGTGGTCAAATCCCCTCTGGCCCGTTGCTCCTCCCCCTTGGTAGAGGGGGGGGGGGGGGGAGAGCGCCCCTTTGATGGTGGGGGGGTGGTCAATTCCCCCCCACTGCCGGTTGCCTCACTGCAACTGGCCAAGCCACTACATTTGGTGGGGGAGTGATCAGGTCTCCCCTGCCCTGACCGGTTGCTGGCTGGTTCAACCCAGCCAGCCCTTCCTCCTCCTCCTCGCATTGGCAAGCAAGGGGAGGGGGAGGAGCCAGGGCCATTGGCCCCAGCTCCGTGGCCGCCACCCAGCGCGGCAGCCGCAACCGGGATGGGGGGACTCCATTTTGAGTCCCCCTGCCCCCTACAATATCCCTGCGCGGGCCTTTGGGCCCCATAAACGGGCCATAATCAAAAACAGAAGCCCCAAGAGGGCCGCAACATGGGTGGCAGCCCCAAATGGGCTGCAACACGGGCAACGGCCCCTAATGGGCCACTCCAAGCCCAAAAAGTGAGTTCAACATACTTTGGCGGGCCAGCCTGTCTGGCCAAGTATGTCCAAAAACACCTTGGGCCCAATTATGCCCATACAAGACCATTTCGCTGTATTTGCCCATATACTCCACCAGGCCCATTAGGGTCCCTGTACCAATAGGCCTTTTTAAAGCGTTTTGAGGCCAGTTTCCACAAATCCGTGACATCCACACAGGCATGTATGGTCCGTGGGTATGTCCAATGGGCCACAGAGGCACACATGTGCTTATTTTTTGGATTACACTCATACATAGCACACGCGTAAGTGCATACATATTTTAACACACCCCCTTAATCCAAAAGGGGTGACATTTGCATATTAGTCACAATGCCTTGATGCTTTTTCCTATCTAAAGCCTTGGTCAAATTATCTGCAATCATTGCTCCAGTAGGAATGTACCTCAACACAATCTCCTTGCAGTTAACCGCATTTCAAATATAGTTATAGTGAACATCAATATGTTTTGTTCTTGAATGGAACACTTGGTTTTGCGCCAATGCAATGGCACTCTGGTTATCACAATAGAATAAGGCAAACCCTTGTGGCTTATGTGTATCCTCTAAGACTTTCCTCAAATATTTTGCCTCCTGTGAAGCTGTTAAGTAAGCTCTATACTCAGCCTCTGTTGATTAAAGATTAATTGCTGATAACTTCTTGGACATCCATGACACCAGATTCTTACCTAAGAAGAACACAAAACAACTTGTTGATTCCCTCGTGTTACCATCTGCCCAACTTGCATCAGAATAACCAACCAAATAAAAGTTTTCTGACTTTGTAAACAAAAGTCCCAGACTGTGTTTTCCTTTAAGATACCTCATAACTCTCTTAAAAGCTGACCAATGCCTCATGCTTTGATTCTCTAAGTGTTTCAAAAAGACAGCAATTGCAAAGGCAATATCAGGCCTTGTACACTTCCCCAAATAATTAAGCAATCCAATAGCTGACCTGTAGTCGTTCCCAGATTGAACATACTCCAGATACTCCTCATCTGTAGACTTCTCTAAACAAATTTTTGACTGCATGGGAGTACCAAAATCCTTTGCATATTCTAAGCCATATTGCTTCAGAAGAGCTGCCACGTATTGGCTCTGGTCTAACTTAATACCATTCTTGCTCTTACTGACTTTCATTCCTAGCACCTGTTGCACCAGACCAAGATCTTTTATCTTGAATTCCTTTTTTAGTGTATTCATGACTCTCTCTTTGCCATTTGCAATGATGATAATTTCATCAACCCATACAAACAAAATTTCAGCCTTTCTCACAAAAAGACAAGGGCAGCCTCAGATGTCTTGAAACCAATCTGTATCAGTTTCTCACTCATGTTATTATACCACAACCTAGCTGCTTTCTTCAATCCATACAGGGATCTACACAGCTTGAGGACATCTTCACCTTAATCTGCTGAAATAAAAATTCTAACACAGATTTTCTTCATGGTTTCTGGTTAAGTCTCTACTAAACATTCACAAAAACCATCAGTAATTGACATATAAACAGTCTCCTCCTCTCCAAGTTTTGCATTCAAGTATGCTGTTACAAAGTCAGCTTGTCTGATTTCTTCACCCAACTCCACTGCCTCAGCAATGATGTAACTGAAGGTGGAAAGCCTTCCAGTTGGTGAGAAAGTTTCTTGGTAATCAATACCCTCTCTCTGCTTGAAGCCCTGTGCAACGCATCTAGCTTTGAACCTCTTCAAAACTCCATTTTTGTCAAACATCTTGTTTAAAACCAATCTAGACCCCACAATGGTCTTTCCTTTTGGAACTGAATCCCGCTTACCCACTTCAAATACACTATGATTTTTTAGAGAAGCAAATTCCTCAAAAATAGCACTCTTCCAGTTGGCTCTCTCATCAGAATTCATAGCTTGGCCAAATCTTTTTGGGTTAACCCTGTTACCCATTTCTGAACTCAACTCCAGGACTTCATTGAGCATACACTGTTCCTGAAATGTATCTTCCTCATATCCTGCAGCAGCAAAATGGGACTTACATTCCACGTACCTATCAACTGGCACTCTAACCCTTCCACTCCTTCTAACTTGAGGTGGAGGCTCATCAGGTTCCGAATTAACGGACTCCCCTGAAGCGGGCACTAAACCCTCTGGTGGCACGTCTGCCATCTCTTCATCTTCTGGAACCACATGTTCCTCAGCCTTTGCTGGCAAAATAGTTTCTAATTCTATTTCTTTTGGTGACTTATTCACAGCCAAATCTTCACTCCTTTTGAGTGGAAAGGTAGCTTTATCAAATTTTACATCCCTACTACGGATAACCTGTCTTGTCCCTGGGCAATAGATCCTATACAACTTACTTATTAATTCATAGCCTACAAGTTCACCTTTTCTGGCTCTAGGGTCTAATTTTCCAACCATCTCATTATGGTGGACACTATAATACACCAAGCAACCAATTGTTCTTAAGTGTGATGTTTTGGGGTACAACTTACAAAACTAATAATGAGGACTCTTCCCATTAACACTTACAGCATTGTGCAACAGACAGACTGTAAACATCAACTCAGCCCATAAGAACTTTGGTAGACCAGATTGAGAAATAATATTTCTGACTTTGTCCAGTAAAGTTTGATTCATTCTCTCAACTATTCCATTATTCTGTGAAGTACTTGCAGTAGTGACTATATGAATGATATCTTAATCTTTCAATAAACTCTCAAACTCTTTAATCACAAATTCACCACCTCCATTGGTAATAACCCTCTTGATCTCCTTCATTAGGCCATTCTGTTTCCAGACTTTGAAGATTAAGAGACATCCTCTGTGGTCTGATCCTTAGATTGAATTGGTTTAGCCCAAACATAACTAGTTGCAGTATCAACTAAATTGATGAAGTATCTTGCCCCACCAAGGGACTCCAGTGTTAATGGCCCTGCCAAAGCAATTTAAAATTCCTCTCTAGGAACATCAGTGCAATCTCTACTCTTAGAGAACACATTTCTAGTCTTAGCTTCCAAGGTATAACTCTCACAGTTGCTGTCCTTTACCTTATGGCCACTTCTATTGTGAGCAACAGTGCTCAGAGCTGAGAATTTGAACAAGCTTGCACGCAAAAGCTTATTTTGAACTTGTCCATTAAGAACAGTTCTCCCATCCATATCCATTACAAACCTATCTTCTTTAAGATAAAAAATCTGGAAACCTTTTTTCCACAACACCCCAAGAGACACAAGTTTATAAGGCAACTCTGGTACATAGAACACTTTCTCAAAAGAAATTTTGACACCCAAGTGATTTGCAAGAATAACTTTTCCAATTCCCTTAATCTGATTTTTTCTGCCTTTCTGACCAATATTTACAACTCCATCATAATCACTACGATTTGAAAATAAATTTGGTTCAAAGAACATGTGATCTGTACAACCAGAATCAATCAAAACAAGAACATCCTCCTTCAATCCTCCTAATAGGAAAGAAGATTTATAAGTCACTGATAAGTTCTCATTTTTGAGGTTAAGATTACTCACTTCACAATCAATCAAGTCCATTTCTTTATCCTCATCAATTTTGGCCTTCTTGTTGGGACCTTCTTCCCCAACAACCATTTCCATTGGACCATCAAATGCCACCATTGCAACGTTTTCAGTAGTGACATTGACCTCCTTGTCATTCTCTTTGGACTTCTTCCTTTTCTTGACCTCCTAGCAATCCTTAGCATAATTCCACTTATTCTGACAATTATAGCATAAGACATTGGACAAATCCTTTTTTGCCTTTTTGCAAGATTTTCCAGTCTTTCCAACAAGGGCTGTTCCAGAGCCCCCCTTCATCTTGAACTGAAGATCATCCTTTTCAATCCTCTTCAGCACATCCTCCTCCCCAGGAAGAGGATCCAATTGATGAATAATTCTGACTAAAAAATCAAACTCCTTTGGTAGTTTCTGAAGGATTAAGAGTGAAAAACACTCAGGATCCATGTTAAGTCCTGATGACTTAAACTTGGCTATGCTAGACCTAGCCTCTGCAACAAACTGCTTACAGTTTCAATATTGTAACTTGAATAGTTTCTTGAAGGCTATACCATTCTTGTGAACAGAATCACCAGAATATTTGGACTTAAGCAACTTCCAAAGGATGCTGCCCCTTGTTCTCTCATCTTCCCTAAGATTATCAGCAACCCATTTCACATGATTCTCATCAATATGCCTAAGGATGTGATGATAAGACTTTTTCTCCACTTCTGAACTGATCAAAGTGTCATCTGTATCCATTATCTCCCCACAACAGATGTTGTCCAGCTCACTATCCATAAGGACAGCCCAAGCATTATAATTCTGACTGTCCAGAACTATCTTGGTGGAGCTAACATCAGGGATAAAGGACATCTTCTTGGAAAACTTGAGGTCTTTGAGGTTCTAAAGAGTGAGGTACAAGGGTCTAGATGGCTTGGAAGTAATGATGATTTTGGTACTGATAATGTGTTATAATTATGGCCAGCAATTAGCTTAGGCAAATGAGCAGTATTTAAAGCAAAAGAAATTCTGGAAACCTTGTGCCAATAATTGCTAATGGGCTCTCACAATGGGGCAATACGTTGGATGATATTGGTGATTAATTCAATTGAATGATGAATAGATGATGGAAAAAAGCAGGGATAAGAGCTCCTTGAGTACAAAAGATTGGCCTCTTGTCAGCCCATGATACAACAAGCCAAAAGGCAAATTTTCCAATCCAAAGGAGCTCTACAGGCTCTACAGGCCTTTTTACTTGGTTTGGGCTACATCAGCCCGCATGGCATCAGTCCCTGTGCCCTTAAAACCAGCCTATTCCGGTCGTTTCTGGTGTTTCCACCTTAATGGGGCTGAAGTAGCCCTAAGCTGTTCAAACCCGTGGTAGGTTGTCTGTTACAACTGGTCTGTTACCTCACATGCTGGCTGGTTCCCTCATGCAACCAGCCCCTGGGCATACAAATGGCCAGGTGGGACCCAGGACACACCTGGGTCCGGTCTTAGACACACATGGGGGGTGTAACTGGCGGACATGCCCCCCCCCCCCTCTTTCACTCAAATCCCTGGAGGGGGCGGTCAAATCCCCCTACCAGGGGCCCAGGAGGTTGATACCCCCAGGGCGTTGTCAGGGTAGGTGGGCTGGGTGGTGGTCAAATCCCCTCCAGCATGTCACCCCTCCCCCTTGGTAAAGGGGGAGGGGAGAGCACCCCTTCAATGGTGGGGGGATGGTCAATTCCCCCCCACCGCTGGTTGCCTTTCTGCAACCGGCCAAGCCACCACATTTGGTGGGGGGTCAATCAGTTCCCCCCCACCCTGACTGGTTGCTGGCTGTTTCAACTCAGCCAGCCCTTCCTCCTCCTCCTTGCAATGGCGAGCAAGGGGAGGGGGAGGAGCCAGGGCCATTGGCCCCAGCTCCGCCGCAGCCACCCAGCGCGGCAGCCACAACTGGCTTGACAGCCGCGACCGGGGTGGGGGGACTCCATTTTGAGTCCCCCTGCCCCCTACAGCGGCCCGCACAGGCCGTAAGGCCCCATGAACGGGCCGTAAGCAAAAACAGCAGCCCCAAGCGGGCCGCAATACAGGCATCAGCCCCAAATGGGCTGTGACACAGGCGGGGGCCCCTAATGGGCCGCCCCAAGCCCAAAAAGTGAGTTCAAAATACTTTGGCGGGCCAGCCCTTATGGCCAATTATGTCCAAAATAAACCTTGGGCCCAATTATGCCCATCAAAGCCCATCTGGCTGTATTTTCCCATATACCCCACTGGGCACATTAGGGCCCGTGTACCAATAGGCCTGTTTCACGCATTTTGAGCCTTGTTTCCCCAAATCCCTCACATCCACACAGGCACGTATGGTCTGTGTGTGTGTCCAATGGGCCGCAGAGGCCCACATGTGCATCTCATTTGGATTACACTTATATGTAGCACACACGTAAGTGCATATGTATTTTAAAACAGAGGGGTGTAGTCAAGAGTTTGATTATATGAATAAGTATCAAGATGATTTGAATCACTAGTTTAATTGAATGAGATAATTGAGGATGGGCCTGGTGAAACAGTCAAAAAATGTGAAACATTTATGAAAAGTGGGTGGATGTTTTCTTGAGCCATTGGAAAAATAGATACTCTTGTTTGGAAGTATCTGGAGTGTTGAGTTGTTTTGTTGAGTGCTTGGTGGTGTGGTGTGAAAAGGTGTGGCATGGTGTGGTGTAGTGTGATGTGGTGTGGTTTTATGTGGTGTGGTGTGGTATGGTGTGGTGTTGTATGTTGTGGTGTGGTATGGTGTGGTGTGGTATGGTGTGATGTGGTGTGGTGTGGTGTGGTGTGACATGGTATGGTAGAGTAGCGGGATGATGTGGTGAGGGGTGATGAAAGGATGGAACAGGTCAAGGGGGTGGTTTCTAAAATAATTTGGGCGCTCAAATATGGTGCTTTGAGGAAAAAAATTTCAGTCATATTGAATATATGCATGTGAAGGGCTCAAAGAAGAGTAATTTTTTCAAATTTTTTGATTTTTTGATGTGATTTTTAAAGGTCGAAAATGAAATCCAAAAATCCTAAATGAAATTCTAAAAAGCTCCTGAATATTTCCCTTAAAATTCTCAAAGCTTGAAACACCAAAAAAAATAGTTCACAATGGCAAACATAAGGATCCAAAAGTCAAATGAGAAAATTGATTTTTTTGATTTTTTTGCTTTTTTGAAGGAGTTTTTTAAGGTAAAATGATAAATCCAAAAAATCTGAAAAAAATCTGAACGCTCTTTGAATTTTGTTTTAACTTTTTGATAGCTTGAATTACCCAAAAAAAATTAAATAAAAAGTAAAATAAAGATATTCAAATTTCCAAAGAGAAATCTGATGGTATTGATTTTTTTTTTGTTTTCTGAAGGAATTTTTTAAGGTGAAAGGATACAACCAAAAAATATGAAAAAAATATTTGAATACTTTATGAATGTTGGTGGAAATTTATTGCAGCTGAAATAACCAAAAAAAAAAACAATCAAAACAGCCAAAATGATGATCCAAAAAACCATGCAAACATTTGTTTTTATGGAATTTCTTCATTTTTGATTGCATTTTTGAAGGGTTTCTAATGGCTTTAAAGTTACCAAAAATTTTTTTTGGTGGTTCAAGAACCCCTGCTATGGGGCTGTGCAGTCAAAATTCATATAAAAGTGAATTGTTGAAATTTGCATGAATAAAGTATTTTTGCATGAAATACAGAAGGGGCGCAACTGCGTGCTGATGTCAAAATGCGTGAAATAAGGGGTTGGATGTGTGAGAAAAATAATGCCCAAAATATAATCCATAAATATTTTTAAGGAAAAAAAGAGTCTTATATAGCAATTTTTATTCAATTTTCATTTGGATATATATATATAGTGTTCTAAAAAATCCAAATTGAACCCCAAAAAGTAATTTATGGACTGCTTTATTTTCCCAATGATTGCTGCTCCAATTATTTTTTTGCCTCATGTGTGGAAAGAACAGTCAAGCCATGGATTATTGAAAAAAAAGTAATTGGCATTGTGGAGGTGGGCCTCAAAATCATCCTCTGCAATACAATGCTCAACCTCATAGTTATTTTGGAATTCGGACCCAATCTGGAAGCTAAAGGAAATGATTGGTTGGATTTAATGAGCCTCATATTAGTGGCACATAAACTGAATCTTAACAAGGGAATTCTTGGAAACATATCATTTTAAGTCACATAAAACTTTATTTTTGAGTAAGCAATAGCAGGAGGTAGTACCTATGGATAGAAAATATCAAGATGAAAGACCTCAATCTTTCTGTATGAACTTGAAAAAGATGTTCAAAAACAGGGGGGGATGAGGAGCTTCAAACAAATTATGCTGGAACTTGGTTTGGACCATAATAATGGGGCAGGGATGAGATTTCAGACAAGTGATTTTGAACAGATTGAGTTTTTTTGGAAGCCAATCAAAAAAAGGTGGGTTGTGGCAATTAAAACAGTGGGTGCAGATTTTTTTTGGAAATGGACCTAAGAAAGGGTGGCTTCCAATAAATTCAAAAAGATTAGAAAAACAGATAAAAAATAACATTAGTGAAATACATTTCTCATGCCCAAGATGCTTGAGCTCACATGGATCTGAAATTTGTCTCACTCAACCTGGGCATGCCAAAATTCATACATTTGGTCATTTCCTGAATTTCAAGTTTTGAATTTTTGAAACTGCAGTGCTGTATGTTAAATTTAAATGTCCCTCAAGAATATTTTTAATATATATTTATCTGGAAATTTTCTGAGGGTATTTACCCCCTCAAAAATGCAACCAAAACCCAAAAGTAGAGTCATGACTGGCTTGGTGAGGACCTTTTGTTACTGTTGTGGGAAACTTCAGACAATCTTTTGGACATTTTGGAAACCATTTTGAGTATTTGTTTTGGTATTATTTTCATATTTCAGGACTCTGAAGGCATTTTGGAAATCCTGCAAGAGTTTTCTTGGGAGAATTTTGCATTTTGCATTTTTTATTTTTTTATTCATTTTTCATTTTTCATTTTTCATTTTTCATTTTTCATCTTGTATTTTTCATTTTTTATTTTTTTGTTTATTTTTGATCTTTTATTTTTTATTTTTTACTTTTAATTTTTTATTTTTTATTTTTATTTTTTTATTTTTTATTTTTTATTTTTTTTCTATTTTTTATTTTTTATTTTTTATTTTTATTTTTTATTTTTTATTTTTTATTTTTCATTTTTTATTTTTTATTTTTTATTTTTTATTTTTTATTTTTTATTTTTTATTTTTTATTTTTTATTTTTTATTTTTTATTTTTTATTTTTTATTGTTTATTTTTTATTTTTCATTTTTTATTTTTTATTTTTTATTTTTATTTTTTATTTTTCATTTTTTATTTTTTATTTTGTATTTTTGATTTTTGGGTGATGATTAATTTACAGCTCAAAGGAGCCATGTACACAACTCATTTGAGCCATTTGGCATTGCTAGAAGACTATATTTGAGCCATGTAGAGCCCCACACGACTCGAGTGTGGTCAGGCTGCACTCCATATGGCACCAGACCGCTGTGTGAGGGCTGCACGACTACATTCAAGCAATGTACAGCCCCAAATGGCTCAAATGTAGTCGTGTTGCCATTCCACACGGCCAGCCCAGCCACATTTTAGTCGTGTGGGGCTCTACAAGGCTTGAATGTAGTTGTGTAGCCATGCCACATGGCTGCAAGTCTGGTGGGCCAAAAAAAATAAAATAAACAAAAATAAAATAAACTAGATAAAAACACAAAAAAAAAGAAATCAACAAAAAGACCAAAAAAGTTGATTTTTTGGTTAAAAAAACAAAAAAATAAGTAAAAAATAAAAATAAGTAAAAATAAATAAATAAAAAGAAAAAGAAAAAACACTGAAGAAAACCAACTGGTTGTCTTCAGATTCAAGTAAAAAATTCAAGTTCAACATGACTAGCCCTAAAGTAAAATGGCAAAAAAATACAAGAAGTCTTTTGACAAGCCCTGAAGTAAAAGTGCCAAAAAAAATACCAGTCTTTTGACCAGCCAAAAAATAGAAGAAGTCTTTTGACCAGCCCTAAAGTAAAAGGACCAAAAAAAACAAGTTCAACTTGTGTTAAGCTGATCCCATCACAAGCTTAACACAAGTTCAGCTTGTGATGGGATCAGCCCAACACAATTTCAACTGACTTACCATTAAAATATCATTCAAAACACTCATCATAATTATTTTATCTCAAAACACTCAACGTAATGATTTTCAAAATGTGATAAACCTTTTTATTAATGGAATTAAAATATCAGCATGTTAGACCAAACCCATATGATGAAATTAATCTGTAAGTTAGAATACAACTCAATTTTATCTTTGAGGTGATCAACCCAACAAGCTGCTTTTTTAGAAATCATGGAACCTGGTTTGAAAACTATAGGTGGGATTGGAATCACATATCCATTAATTACAAGCTGGAACCAATGGTTACTGTTAACAAAGCAAATGAACATAAGACCTGATTGTTATTTTACACCCATTTCCATGGGATTAAAAGTAAAACATGAATCCAATGAAATGAAAAACAATGGTCTTCCATAATTATCAGCTATTCTTTGACCAATGTCAAGTTTGAAAGCCATTTTGAAGAGGGAATCTTTTAATTGATGTCATTAACATCAAGTATTTGTTCTATCTTTTCAACATATTTACTGCTGCCAAAGATTTTAGAATAGCACTCATTCTTTTTCCGCAATTTTTCAAGAATTTCTCTCCAAAATTTAAACCATCCATCCTCATAATAACCAAGTGATTTAGCAATGACTTTAAATCCACAAGTTCCATCATCAACTGGATCCCAAACCACCCCCAAGAAATTATTTAAGTTCTCACGTATTTCATTGAGGTAATTTACTTCCTAAAATCAAAAAGTAGTTAGCTGAAATGCTAATCTCATTAAAGGAATCACCACTCACCAAAGATGAGATTTTTTTTGAATCCTCCATTGCGCCTGCTTCATTCTTCAAAAAGGAATTGGATTCAAACAGCCCTGAGCCTGATGAACTTTCAGTCTCTTCCACTTAATTATGAAATTCAGATGAAGAGCCTTACTTGGACTATAAACATTTCTAAATCAGTTCATTAAACCAAAAAAATGAACCTGTTACAAAAGAAAGGAATTAAAATCATTTGTTTTTGATTCTTTGGTGACCTTCTACTTCTCTTTCCCCGCTTAAGTTCCTTTTCAATGTGTTCAAATCAAGTAGGATTCTTCCAGGGATCTTTCAATTTTGGAAGGCCTCTGCTTGATCACAAGACTTTAGGTTCAAGTCTTGGATTCAATCAATAATTGGCAGTCTCTTTCATCATGTGCTCCAACAGTCCACAATAATCTTGTTCAGGATGATTGAAGATAATTGAATTGAGCTTCTCATGTGACTGAGAATTGTTGAGCAGTTCATCAACATCAACCTTTCAAAATTCAAAAGGATCAAATATTAAACAAGTAGGAATCATCATTTTATTCAAGTACAAATCATCATTCAAAAAGAATTTATCAAAAATCATTAAACAAAAAGCATTAATCACAAATTTATTTGAAAAATCCAACTTAAACCAACTTACAGAACTAAAACTGTAAAGGTCATAATCCAACCTCTACTGAGGATGAACATCTTCAGTCACAATGGAGCCTCTTGAAGCTAGTAGGTCAGCTATTTGGTGGTAAAAGGGCAAACCCATAGTCCTTGAGTATTACTTGGTGCAGACTTACCCATCATGGTTCCGCTTTAACCTCTCTAATTGATCCCCAACAAGTTTAATTTCTTTTCAAGACACCTTGTGTCCCAATGGTAACAGTTCAGTAGGAAGAACTATTCCAATCTTTATTCAAGAGCTTTAAAGGGCATCCTGAACCAATTTAATTTTATTTGAAACTGCACCCTCTAGGTTTTGCCAAACATTCAACATGTTTCCCAAAAAGGTTTGCAAGTTATTGTTTGAGATTAGCTTGGGCCCCTTCAACCCAAGACGTGGTTTTATTTACAAAGTCTGGGTTTTAGCAAGTCCAAGCCTTTCCAAAGTCTCTTTGATAAAGAAGATATTATGGTCCATACACTCAATTAAATCCTCACAGTGTTCCAAAAAAAATTTATACAAGCCATAATGTAAGCAACCCAAAACTAGGAATATTAACAGCAGAGGAAGTTGTCTGGCATTTACTCTACATTCTTCATCATTGACATCTTCCTCCTCCTTGGTTTTGGAGGCCCCATACTTAGGCCACAGAGACATGAAGATTTTCCACCCTTGAAATTCATTATTAAAGTGCACTGTAAAGTCTGATTGTATGTTTTTAGACAAGTGCCATTGACAACACTGTCTCTTTGACTCAGGCAATATTTGTCCTAGAGCTTGGATTCAACCTTTTTCACGGTCTGTCACAAAGAATTTGGGAAGTCTCTCAGGATCATAAGCCAACTCCTTTAGTGCATTTACAGAACAACTGTAGAACTCAAACATTTCTCTTTTTATAAAAACAAGAGCTTTTGTGAAAGTTTTCTGGTTGGGAGTAATTTGTACAACATGTAATAGGGGGATGTTGTACTTATTTTAGTACAATCCATCATACCTATAAGATGGAATTTCTTGCAAAGATTTATAAAGCTTTGCAACCAAGTCATTATTTAATGACTTAAGGTGATCCAAGAATAGGTCCTCCAAGTGACCCTCTCCACTGAATTTTTATCAATGAACCCAACCTGAATTACCAAGTCTTTCAAAGAGGACTACCATAAAACTTTTACCTATAAGTTTTTCCAGCGCTACCTTATGCTTAGTGTTATAGATTTTTTGGTCATCAACATATTTTCCACCATTTATTTTGCTCAATTTTCTTTTGAGTTGAAGTGTATTGAGCCCATAATTCATGCCTTCTTTTAGATTTTCTAAGGTTCCCCCAGAGATTCTCCTCAGGTGAGGATGCACTGAGGGGTGTGGAGAGGGTTCATCATTATGCTGATCATTCTTGTAGGAGATTTGACACAAGGGGTCTGAATTTGTGTGACTAGCATGGATTAAAAACTTTCACCCAACCTTCCTTGTGTGTGTTTGCCTTGAACATTAGATGAGCAATTGCACAGAGAAGGAACCATTTCTATCACAGGATAAACCCACATATTTATCATGCTTTTAGTTGAAAACAGTTAAAGTGTAATGTTGGAATAGCGGTTTCAACCACAATATTGACTAAATTTTCTCAACTACAGTTTTGACACAATATGAAAACCAGACACCACAGCAACTGGAGACACGTACTGACTCTCTCCTCTAACATCTAACATACTCTACTATTGAAACAGTACCTCCACTACTACCCTCACAGCTCCCCCCAGTCTCAACTCAAATCCCAAATCAATCACTCTGAAACTCAGCCTTCATCAACTCATACCAGCTTGACCTTGACCTCTCATTCTATGCGCAATTGGTAACCTTCCATGCCTGCCTGGGTAGACTCTGATCACTCTTTAATTCAGCTTTATGTTCTGTTTTTTTTATTTTCATTTCTTTTATGTCAGCTTCTATTTCATTCCTTGGTTCTTGGCAATTCAGTCATAGTCTCGTCTTTCACGTAACCATGCTTTATTACCCATTTTTTACAATATGTTTGTGCCTCTTGCCTATTAGGAAATGCTCTCACAGGAGATGAGGCAAGTGGATCTGTCATAGTTGCATAGTCACAGTTCCAGTTTCATGGTTATATTTATTTCATGCACTCCATCAGTTGTAATCAAATTAAATCAGCCAAAGACCAGAGTAATATAAAATGTTACTCACCACCAGAGGTCATGTCTATTTTTGAAAACTTTTCCTCCTCAATTGTCACCCTTGATGAGGATGCAATTGGGGTTTCCAATGTTTCATTACCCAAATCCTTTTTTTCTGCAGCTTTTTGTATGGCACTATGAATGCATTCCTCCAACGCAGCCATGTTACAAAAAGGAGGGCTTGCCAATGTTCCCATAATGCAAAAAAAATGGAATTCTACTTCAGTATTCAATCCAACTTTCAAATGAACAACAACCAAGTTTGCTCACTTTCAAGTTGAGAAAGACAAATATTTTGGGATGTGTGTTTGCAGTTTCCCCTTATTTTCAATGATTTGGTTTACAAATCCACTCCATTTCACTTTAATTTCACTTTGGTATCACTTTGGATTTCTAGATGTGGAACAAAAGTCCCACACAGTAAGCATTGATCACGAGTTTGGTTTGATCAAACCCAAATGTGGTCTGGGGGGTCACATAGAGTATGGAACAGCCCCCGGGGGGTGTGTACCCCCAAAAATGGCTCAACACCGCCTTTTATGGGGGTAAATGACCCAAATATTCCATGTCTGGGGGTTGCACATGTTTGAGACAACCCCTTGGGTGCATTTAGAGACATTTTTTTCCCGCATGCATGTTTTGGACACATGTATGGGCCACCAAGCGTCCATTGGGCCATGTGGGACCCTAAACAACTCCCACACAACTGGGAGCTGTGAATTTAACATCACCCTTTATTTTTTTTTAATTTTTTAATTTTTAATTTTTAATTTTAATTTTTTATTTTATATTCTTTATTTTATTTTTTTATTTTTTATTTTTTATTGGTTGATGATAAATTCACAACTCCCAGTCGTGTGGGAGTGGGAGTTGTGAATTACACAGCCCAATGGATGCATTGGGGCCCATAGACGCATCCAAAGCGCGCATGAATGCCCATACACGCGTCTACACGCTTCCATAGTGTTTTTCAAACACACAGGACCCCCGCAGGGTTGTATAATCCCTTTAAATGGCATTTTTGGGTTTTTTACCCCTTTTCACAGCCGTTTTGATGCATGTTTGAAGTTATACAACCCCCCGGGAGTCCTGCCAAAATTTTTGGGACCCCCTGGACCACAATTGTGTTCCATCAACCCAAATTTGGGATCAAAGCATACTATGTGGGACTATTGGACCACACCTATGATCGCCAAGTGAATCCAAAGTGAATCTAAAGTGACATAAGGTGAAACTTCAACCAAATCATCAAAAATAAACTGAAACTGAAAACAAACCTCCCACTAAATTTGATCTTTCTCAACTCAAAAGTGAGAAAACTTTTTAGTTGTTCAATTGAAGGTTGGATTGAAGACTGAAGTACCATTGCATTTTTTTGCATTTTGGGAAGTGTAGCAAGCCCTCCTTTTTTGACATGACTGGGTTGAAGGACTACATTTATAGTGCCATGAACAAAGCTGAGGAGGAGAAGGATTGGGGTAATTAATCATTGGAAGCCCCCATTGCATCCTCATCTAGGGTGAAAATTGAGGAAAAAAAAGTTTCAAAAAATTGAAACAACCTCTGGTGGTCAGTAACATTTAATGTTACTCTGGTCTTTGCCTCATTTAATTTGATGGAAACTGATTGGTGGCTGGTAAATATGTAACTATGTAACTATGAAAGATCCACTTTCCCCACCTCCTGTGAGAGATTTTCCTACTAGGGAAGAGGTACAAAAATATTTTTAAAAATATGCAATGAAGAATGGTTACACTTTAACAGTTTTCAACTCAAACCATGATAAATATGTGGATTTAGCCTGTGATTGAGGTGGTTTGTAATCTGGACAATTTCTCACCAAATGGTCTAGGCAAAATCACCCAAGAAAGGTTGGTTGCAAGTTTTTAATCCACAAAATTGGCACAAAGGCAGAACCCTTGTTGCAAATCTCCTACAGAAATGATCAACATAACCATCAACCGTCTCCACAACCCTCGGTGCATCCTCACCTGAGGAGAATCTCTGGGATGGCCTTAGTGAATTTAAAAGAAGGAATGAATGATGGGCTAAATACTATTCAACTGAAAATTAAATAGAGAAAGATTGATGGTGGCAAATATTTTGATGAGTAAATAATCTATAGCGCCAAGTGTAAGATAGCCCCTGCAAAACCAAAGTGAAAACGTTTTATGGAGGTACTATTTGAACAACTTGGTGATTCAGGTTGGGTTCATTGAGAAAAATTCAGGGGAGAGGGCCTTTTTGAGGCCCTATTCTTGCCACACCCTGAGTCATTAAAGCTTTGCAAGCAATTCCATCATAGTTCTATGTTGGATTGTACTTTTTAAACAAATAAGTACAGCATCCCCCTATTGCATGTTGTAGGAATTACAGCCAACTGTTCAACTTTCACACAAGGTCTTGTTTTTATAATAAGAGAAAAATTTGAGTTCTAC
The DNA here is from genome assembly GCA_025617555.3 of Puccinia polysora. NCBI lineage: Eukaryota > Fungi > Basidiomycota > Pucciniomycetes > Pucciniales > Pucciniaceae > Puccinia > Puccinia polysora. The sequence goes on from CM062622.1 coordinate 42,669,687, forward strand.
AGTTTATGTCTCTGTGGGCTCATTATGGGTCCTCAAAAATCAAGGAGTAGGCAGAATTCAATGATTCCAACATTAGAATGAGTGCCAAATCACTGCCTCTACTGTCAATCTTCCTAGTTTTTTTTTGTTTACATTATGACTTGTATGGAGTTTTTTTTGGCAGACCATGAGGATTTTCTCCAGTAAATTGATCATAACATCTTCCGTATCAAAGAGAAATATGTAATGGCTTGGACTTGCAAAAACCCTGAATTTGGAAATAAAACCACATCTTGGATTGAAGGTGCTCATGCTACTCTCAAACAATTTCTTGCAAATTCTTTGGGAAACAGGTTGGATTTTTGGCAAAACCTAGAAGGAACAGTTTCCAATCAAATTAAATTAATTCAGGCTTCCCTTTACAACTCTCTCATTAAAATATAAATAGTTCTTCCTCCTGAACTGTTACCCTTGGTATGAAAGTTGTCTTTTGAGACAATTGAGGTTTTTGTGGAACAATTCAATAAATTAAAGTGAACCATGATGGGGAAGTGTGCACCAAGTCATACTGCAAGACTATGTGTTTTCCCTGTTCCCTGAAGGTAGGTGACATACTAGTGTTCCAAGGTTCTGTTGTGCCTGAGGAAATACATCCTCAGTGGTGTTTGGATTATGACCCTTGCAGTTATAGTTCTGTAAGTTGATTTAAGGTGGATTTTTGGATTGTTCAAATAAATTTGTGATGAATGCTTTTTGATGGATGATTTTCACTTTACTCATATTTTATCCATTTGAATTTTGAAAGGTTGATTTTGATGAAATGCTCAACAATTCTCAGTTACATGAGGATCTCAATGGAACTATCTTGGGATATCCTGAAAAAGATCATTGCAGGCTGTTGAAGCACCAGATTCAGGAGACCTCAAATTATTGATCAAAGCCAAGACTTGAAGCTAAATTCTTGCAATCAAGCAGAGGACTTCCAAAATTGAAAGATATTGGGAGATATCCTTCTCTATTCAAACACTTTTTAAAAACACCTTAACTGGGAAAAGAGAATCAGAGGGGCATAAAATCAGAAATAAAACCCATTTTCAGTCTTTTCTTTTGTGAAATCTTTATTTTTTGGGTTTGATGAACTGATGATGATATAATCTTAATTTTTATTCAAAGTTTCTGGATCAGAATCTGAATTTCAAAGCTAAGAGGAAGGGACTGAAATTTAATTAGCTTCACTTCATTTGGAATCCCAATCCCCTTCAGAGGATGAGGACGTGCAGGAAGCATCAACCAGAAACTCATCTTTGGTGAGTATTGATGTAATTAATTAACAATGTTTTTGCAATTTTGGCTGGGTGAGGTTTGATTATAGGAACCTAAATTGGAATACCTCAATCAAATACCTAAAAAATTACATAAGCTCTTGGGTGAGTTTTGGGATCCAGTTGTTGATGGGAACTGCCAATTTAGAGTCATTACTTAATTGCTTATTGCTAAATTGCTTGGTTATGATGAACATGGTTGGTTCAAATTTAGAAAGGAAATGATTAAAACATTGGAGAAATGAAAAAAATGCTAAATTAATATGCTTGGTGGTGCAAAATAGATAGAAAAGGTTAAACAAATTGATTTTGAAGACATCAATGCAAAGATTCCCTCTTCAAAAATGGCTGGCTAAGTTGGATATGGGTCAAATAATAGCAGACACATATGCTAGACCTATATGTTTCATTTCATTGGAGTCATTTTTTTTTATACTCCAATGAAAAAAGGCATTACAGATCAATCAGAGCCTATTTATATTTCCTTTTTAAGCAATAACCACTGGGTTCTATTAGTACTTGAGGGAGAAATGATTCCAATGCCGCCCATTGCAGCAAAACCCTCTGCTTTCATTTCAAAGAAAGCTTCTGGTTGGGTTGATCATCTGAATGATCAAGTGCGCGTTTATTCTAGATTATAGAATTAAATCATACAGATAATTTCATCATTGGGTTTCCATATGACTTGTAATTCTGATGCAGCTATCTTTTACTTTTATTAATATGAAGGGTTATCACATTTTGAACATTGTTATGTTGAGTGTTTTGAGTTAACATCATCATGATGAGTTTTTGGAATGAGATTTTATCGGTAAGTCAGTTCAACTTTGGTTTGGCTGATCCCATCATAAGGATTATTTCCACTTCTTTTAATGAGATCAGCTTAACACAAGTTGCACTTGTTTTTTTATTTTTGTGCTTTTAATTTAGGGCTTGTCAAGTAACTTGTCTTTTTTTTGTTTTTTTTTTTTTACTTATGGGCTTGTCAAGTTGAACTTGTATTTTTTGGCACTTTTACCATAGGGCTAGTCAAGTTGAACTTGTATTTTTTGGCACTTATACTTGAGGGCTGCTCCATGGACCCTTTCATTTTTCATTCAATTTTTGTTTTTTTGATTGTCTTCAGGTTTTTTTACTTATTCTATTTTTATTTTCATTTTTTTTTGACCAAAAAATCAACATTTTTTGATCTTTTGGTTGATTTCTGTTTTTTTTTTTTGAATTTTTATTAAGTTTATTTTAGCTTTTTATTTATTTTATTTTAATTTTGGCCCACAACACTCGAAGTTGTGTGGCACAAGAAACAACTAGATTTGAGTTGTGTACAGCCCCACACAACTTGAATGTACTCGGTTGTTGTGCCACATGAACCCTGCTGTTGTGTGAGGGCTGAACACTACACTAAACTTTTATGGAGGCTAAAAGACTACAATCAAGCTGTGTGGCATGCCACATGGCCCAAATGATTTGTGTACACGGCTCATTTTGGCCTTGAATTTATCATACCCTTTTTGATTTATTATTTTTTATCTTTTATTTTTTATTTTCTATTCAGGTGGTGATAAATTCACAACTCTCATTTTTGTGGGGGTTGAGTAGGGCCCTACACGGCCCATACAAGCTTAAAATGGGATCTTCCAAACATCATTCATTTGTTGATATATTTATGAATTTATTTATTTATTTATTTATTTATTTATTTATTTATTTATTTATTTATTTATTCATTCATTTATTTATTTATTTATTTATTTATTTATTTATTTATCTATTTATTTATTTACTTCTTTATTTATTTATTTATTTATTTATCAATTAATTATTTAATTAATTAAATTATTTATTTATTTGATTATTTATTTATTGATTTATTTATTTATTTATTTATTTATTTATTTATTTATTTATTTATTTATTTATTTATTTATTTATTTATTTATTTATTTATTTATTTATTTATTTATTATTTACTTGTTTTGTTAATTTATTGATAAATTTATTTATTTTAACCAAGAAATCACCTTTTTTTCTTTTTTGGTTTATTTCTGTTTTTTTTATTTTTTATTCAATTTGTTTTATTTTTTTAGTTTTTTTATTTTTTCCCACAATTCCTGTAGTCTTGTGGCACAGGAAACAACTACATTTGAGTTGTGTAAAACCCCACATGACTCAAATGTAGTTGTGTAGGGTGCCACACAACATGATACTGTTGTGTGGGGGGTGCATGACTAGAGTTAAGTTGTGTAGAGGCTAAACAACTCAATTGTAGTTGTGTAGCTTGCCACACATCCCATTTAAGTTGTAAATTTATCATCATGCTTTTTTATTTATTATTTATTATTTATTATTTATTTTTTGTTTTTAATTTTTGGGTAATGTTAAATTCACGGCTCATTGAGCCATGTACACAACTCTGTAGACAGCTCTTTGAGTCGTGCACATGGCCCAATGGGCTGTGTGGCACCCTAAACAACTCAAATGATCCGTTTGGCATGCTACACGGCTCAAATGGGCCGTGTGGCATGCTACACCACTCAAATGGGCTGTGTGGCATGCTACACGTCCCATTTGAGTTGTATGTCATGGTAAACAACCAAAATCAAGTTGCGTAGCCTCCAATAAATCATAAATAATGAATAATAAATAATAAATTATAAATTATAAATAATGAATAATAAATTATATATAATAAATTATAAATTATAAATTATAAATTATAAATTATAAATTATAAATTATAAATTATAAATTATAAATTATAAATTATAAATTATAAATTATATGGAGTAGTTTATGGGCCCCCGCGCGTTAAGGGGCCCTACACAACTCCCACAGGCCATGTGGGGCCTTGTAAGCCGCTCCAACACGCCATAAACGACCCCCACACGACTGGAGCCGTGTACATGGCTCCCACATGACTGGAGCCCTGAATTTAACATCACCCTTCACCTTTTTTTATTTATTTCTTATTTTTTATTTTTTATGTTTTATGTTTTATTTTTTTGGGGGCAATGTTAAATTCACAACCCACTTGAGTCATGTACACAACTCAAATGGGTTGTGTGACTCTAATGGGTTCTGGGGCATGCTCTACAAGCACAATTAGGGTGTACCAAAGATAGAAAAACCTTCATTAGGAACCCGCCATTTTTTTGACTAAACCCCCTATTTTTCACTGCAGGTTTCTGAAATACAAATATCCCCTAACTGGTATATTTTAAGATGGTGGTTTTCATGAAAATGGTGAGTTCCAAACATCAAACCTTCCATTATCATCCATTCACCACCATTGCATGCAAAACACCCATCCATGCCCCCACCTCAGTAAATCCACACGCATCACACACATCTCATATCCATTTCTTCAGATCTCCATTTCTTCACATCTCCATTGCTTCAAATCTCCATCACATCACACACATTCCATTATCATCTCATCACCCCACATCACATCTCCATCTTTCTCAAAATGCCCAATCAAAGTTCCTGGCAGCAAGTTGAAAACACAAAAAAGCTGACTGAAATTGTTTTATTATTTGACTCTGATTCAGACTCAAATTTGGAATCAACATGGTTAGCTTTTAATTCCCTATTGGAAAAGCAATACATTGTTGCACAAAGACACACTCTCCACAACCCTATGTATGAAAGGCAAAAGCTTCATCTGCTCCCTGACTTTAGCTTCCATCAACTGTTCCAAACTTTATTGCCTTCATTCATCAAACCTTTAGAGATTATTGAAGACCATCACATCTTCCAGAACAATTGTTGGAATCCTCAAAGCCATCCAGCTATACAACTGGCAATTGCTCTTTGTATATTGGGATCAAATGGAAATAGAGCAGAAATTCATCAATTAGAAAATCTATTCTTGGTCAGTTATGGATCCATTGAATTACACACCAAAATAGTCATGATTGCTACCCTATCTTTCCACGGCTTGATATTTTGTTGGTCAACCAAAGAAGAATGGAACAAGATATCTCAAATTATGGATAATGAAGGTTTTCCTGGTTGCATTGGGTTTTTTTATGGAACCACTATCCCCTTTAGTCAAAAGCCCAAGCTAGATGGCAACCACTATTTTGATTAGAAAGAAAGGAAATAAATTTATTTCTTTTACAAAGCCTTTTATTAAAAATTTGATAACAAAATGAAAAAATATGTTTCATCTGTTTTTATAGGTACTTGGTGTTACTACAACTGGTTTGTGTGATAACAAGAAGTTCATATCCCTCAATGCTGGCCTTCCAGGTTCTTATCACAATTCATATGTTTTCAATAGGATGGAGATTGCCCAAAAACCACATAGCTACTTTGACAAATATAAATAACTTCTGGATGATTTAGCTTATGCTAGCAGGAAGTTAGTGGTTGCAGCATACTGCAATTTTTCATCCAATAATCAAGCCAAAACTGATTGCAACTATCATCTTGCCCCATCATGATTTTGGATTCAGCATGCCATAGGAATATTGAAAGGAAGATGGGCCAGCTTATGGGAGATGTGAAACCAGCTTCAAAATTCCAGTGACATGAAGATCCTCATCAACTGGATCATCAATTGTGTAATCCTTCACAACCTTCTTGCCAACATGAAAGATGAATGGGACAAAATATTAAAATAAGATATTCCCAATCCTCCTCAAGTCATACCAGTCTTATCTTCTACCTCATCTTTGGCCATGAAAAATCAGATTCTACCCATCACACCTGCTCACTTTGATGAGTAGCATTTGGTTTTTAAATAGGTGAAACATCCCATCACAAACTATTTTTGGTTTTGGTTTTTCAACCAACAATCCAAGGCTGACTCCAGTTTTTTTTTTTTTTTTTTTTTTGGTGGAATTAAAGAAAAACCAAAACTTGAAAACCACCCACCTCACCACACCAACCAACGGTGTGTTATTCCAAACCTGTCCTATAGCCATCAGACTCACTTTTCTTATGTAACCACAGCTCAAACCCTCAAATTAACCCCAGGAATGGATTCTAAATCACAAATAACCTATAGTCACTCAGCCAAAGTAACCCACTATCTCCCAAGGATTAGAAGATGAAGACCAACAAACCTCCAACTGTGGCAAACTCATACCCAACCAGGTGTTACAGCTCTGTGGAAGGCATAAATTTATACCTTGTAAAACCCTCAAGTAAATACCAGTAACAGCTTACCCTCAACACCAGGACCATACACCAACCCTGTTGCCTCAGCCAGAAGATAGCAATACAGATACAGGAGGCAGTGAAAATAGTTCAGATCCTGTCACCTCACCCAGAATACAAGAAAATATACATACAGAAGGCTGTGCAGAAGTATACAGGAACAGTGCAGGCAGGAGGAAGTGACACCAGTCTCAACCAGAACCAAAAAAAGAAGAAAATATACATACAGGAAGCTGTGCAAAATTATACAGGTGCAGTATGGGCAGGAGAAAGTGGAACCAGGATCAACCAAAACAAAACAAACTACCAGTAAAAGTACCACAGGGCTACCCAGCAATATATGCAGGCAGCCAGAACCATGCAGTACCAAACAACCTCAGCACCACACAGCAATTTATGTATTCAGAAGCATGTGATACCAAAAAAAATACCAGTGCAAGTACCACAGGGCTACCCTGCAATATATGAAGGCAGCCAGAACCGTGCAGTACCAAACAACCTCAGCACCACACAGCAATGTATGCAGCCAGTAACATGTGATACAAAACAACCTACCAGTACCAACCCACCTCAGCACCACAGAGGAATTTATGTAGTTAGAAGCATGTGATACAAAACAAACCACCAGTAACAAAAACCCACCTCAGCACTAACCAGCAATATATGCAGGCAGTCAAGAGCATGCAGCACCAAACAAACCACCAGTAATGCACAGAAATACATGAAAGTAGAAGCAAGCAGCACCAAACAAACCACTAGTGAATGCACAGCAACACATGTAGGAAGAATCAATTATCACCAGACCAACCACCAGTACTGCACAGGAATATATTGTAGCTGCACCTCACAGCAGTTTATGCAGGGCTGTGCATGCATGAAAACCCTGTACCAGATTTTTTCCAACCAGAAGAAATGTGTCATGTAACTGTACAAGCTTTTCCCAACCAGCAACAATGTCTCATGTGATTTTATCTCACTGTTCCTCACCAGAACGGGGAGAACCCTCAGGGGCAGCCTTGAGCACCCCTGGGGGCGGGAATTTTCTATTTAAGGAGGGCCTCTCTGCCCTATCCAAGTTGTATCCGCAGGCCATCTACCCCCAGGCCCTCACAGGCCACTCAATTACCCACCACCTATAAGGCTCTTTTGGCCAAGATAAAAATAGTATCAGTGAAACAGTTATAAAAGGAAAAAATAAATCAGATACCAAGTTATTACCCATATTCAAAAAATTAGAACACCCAATGGGTGCTTGAATAAAGTTTCTTCTGTGACCTAAAATATTCAGCACCATATTAAAGAAAAACCACCCCTTAATAAAAAAATAACCCTTACAAAGAAAGGGAGCACAACAAAAAGAAACCACCAACCTTTTTTCTACCCAGCCCCCTGTGGGTTAAACCATCATTGGGTCCTCTCCTGAACCGCCACTTTGATACAACCTTGAACCCTTTAATATTGGGATATTGGTTAAGATCAAATATTTCTGATCATTAACTGACCAAAAATCCAATAAATCTGGTCTTTTCCTCAACAAAACCCAGAAATAACAGTTAAAAACTAATCTAGGTCTGATCTGAGACCCATTTTAACTCTCAAGAAACCAGAAATTAATTTAAATGAATTATTGTGCAGACTTACTATAGTACTAGAAGGGCAGGCAATTTCAAACCACTCTTGGTGTATACTAATACTCCAAAGGACTAGAATTTAATATAAAATTCCCCTTCAAGGACTGCCAGAAAGCTATTTGCTACTTTATTTATATAATCCGACAGGAGTCTCTACAATTGGTGTCCCAAAAGTGGCCTGTTTCCTTTGGATTTGATTATTTACCAAAACAAAAACAATATTGGTGGGATATTAGCCTCAAGAACCAACTCAAAATTCAGAAGGCAGGAAGAAGAAACCCATACCAGATAATTGAATACCTCAAAGACCAAATCAGAGGGATTGAAGATAATAACCAAGAAGCCCTCTCTTCAATAATCAGGATGGAGAAAGAATTGCATGAAAAAACCAAAATAACCAGTGGATCCCAGGATAAACTAGAAGAAGAATAGGAAAGAAGTCAGAATCAGCCAGAACCTGGAGTAGAAGCAATGGGGAACCTTGCCAACATTCCCAAACTCTTAAACCAAATGCTTCAAGAAAAAAAAGCACAGGGAATTCCAGAAACCCCATACACCCAACCAAGAGCCAGATTTCAGACCCCAACCCCAAGATCAGCATATGGAATAATCCCAGCAGAAACCATGGAAGAATCAACAAACCCCTTCATCAGCCCAGGAATAAATATATATCCCCAAAAAAGAGAAGAAGGAAGAAGAGCTACTAGGAGCCAATTTACTGAAAGAACCCCAGCCAGAAGATCAGTCCAGGATAACTCAATAATAAACAATGATGAACAAAATGGAGTATTATTAGAAGGAAAGAAAGTGAACCTTGAATTTGATGGGACAGAAGTGGAGCATTTTTTTAAAAGAGTAGAGAAACTGGAAAGGATCCAGAAGGCAGGAGGGATAGATATAGCCTTACAATTACCTTTTCTAGTACAAGACAAGAAGATCAGGGAATCTATTGAAGATATGGAAGGAAATGAATATGGGGGCTGGGACCTCTTGAAGAAGGAATTAAAAATGAAATGGGGCACAGCTACCCCCCATAGAAGTTTCAATGAGGAATCCTTATCAAGGCTGCTCAGATATAATCAAGAGCAGGGAGGCATCAAGACCAAGCATGAATTCAAGAAATTCATTGGAAGTTATGAGGAGATGGTCATTTATTTCATCATAATGGTTTATTACAACACCAACTGGGAAAGTGGGGAAAAACTCTGGAAAGCCTTGTCCACTTATATTGGGAGGGAAGTTAACAGAGAATTGACCCATGCAGGAATAATCAAGATTGCAAGACATGTCAGATACCTCCCACCAGATTTGGAGAACTTGAAAGAATTTGTGGAAATGACCTTGGCCTTATGGGATGTGGATGAAAAAGAAGCCCTTAAAGCTATCATCAAGGACTTAAGGGAGACCAAGAAAGAATTCAAGCTTCAGAAACTGGGAGTAGATGGGCTCTTGAAAAAGGAAGGAAGATATGGCAAAAATCACTATGGCTTCAAATCAGAAGCAGGCACCTCCCCACTTTTATAGGATCAACCAAGGGATGTCACAAAACTACAGACCCTCATCTCCCAGTGCAGGACCCAGATGGCCAATCAGATATCACTATTGCAAGGATGAACTCGTTACCCAAATCAACTTTCCAGACTTGAATGAAGACATAAAGGCCAAGATGGTGTTCAAACAAGGACCCAAATATCACTTCCCAAACAGAGAACCCATACCTTATAGCAAGCAGGAAAGTTTCAGAGATCAGTTCAAGAAATTCTCAGAGGCTCAAAAAGTCCCAAAATTGGAGGAACCCCAGAAGCAGGAGGAACCAACCAATGTTGCAGCATTCTTGAAGACTGGGAATTATGAAGCCTGGACACCACCAGAGGTAAATATGAAGGAATCTCAAGTTCAATGGGGAATGAGAAGATCACAAAGGTTGGCTGGAAATCCACCAGAGAAGGATAACACCCAGGAGGAAACAGTAGTAGCCCTGGGAACTTCAGCTTGAACTAAAGAAATAGCCCCAGAACCAAGGAAGAGGAAAAAAATCTATCCAGGGGCATTGGTGGAAATGGACCATGTTTCTGAAGATGAAGGGGAACCCCCCAAACAACCTGCCAAGGAACCTGTAACTGAACCTGTGAAGAGGAACCCAGTAAAGTAAGAAACAGTGGATACTCAGGAAGGAACCAAGATGGAAGAAAGTTTGAAGAAGAAGATATTAAAGCACAGCCTTAACCTTACCTTGGAGGAGATCCTTTCAGTTTCACCAAATTTCTTGCAGAAGTTAAAAGATATGACCCCTGAAGGAACCTTGGATTTGAATAAAGCCTTTACATCAACAACCAGCAAAAACAGTAGAAGGATAAATGGATGTAACAACCACTTTTAATACTACTCAGATGATGAATACCCATGCTCCTTGGGCAAAAACCTCACCTATGCATGTCAAATGGGGTTCATTGAAATTTGGATCAAAGGAAAGAAGATCAATGCTGTGGTAGATACTGGTGGTGAGTTAAATGTCATACTGGAACATTTGGCCATTCAGACAGGCTTGGTGTCCAGAGAAATATTCATGAAGTTTACAGGAATTGGAGGCCACTCTACCCCTCTGATTGGATTGGCTGAAAGAACAGTATTTTAAATAAAATCTGGGGAACCAAAGTCTGCCCACTTCTTTGTAGCCAAAGGATCAATTCATACAGTTCTTGGAAGACCCTTCTTAGTAATGCACCTTCAAGGATTACCAGACCCCTGGGAAAATAACATCATCACCCCTGAAAAACCAGTAGGAAGAGGATGGGAGGAAGTGCTGAAGAGACAAGAGGCTTAAGAAAGCTTGGAAATGTTTCAAAAATTATTTTGAGGATTCTGGACCAACCTTGAAGACATGGAAGGAACCAATTGGGAAGAATTACCTGGAGCAGGGTTGGACAACTCAGAGTTTATGGACCTACTCAACACTTACACTGGAAATACCCTTTTAATTCATGGACAATGGCCATCTAACCATGGGAAAGTCCCATGGATTGTCAGTTATTGTTTATATTATGGGGAAGACTTGGCCAAATCCTGGGTGGGCCGTATGATCATGATGGACCAAGTCATACCATACCATGTCAGATGGTCAGAATAATTCAAAGAATAATTTCTTTATGTCAGCTTGCTACTATTGCAGAGCAAGCTTCAAAAGAAAAAAAATAACATAAATAAATAAAAATTTTATTACAGGAGAAAAAATATGAAAAAATTTTATTTCAAATTCTAATTCTACATAAAAATCAATGTAGGTTCACTGACCAACACCCACCTCAATTCCCATGGCTCATATTTTGAAAGAATTTTTGAAGATTTGGAAAGAGGCACAACCTTGAGATTTTGGCCACTTTAATATTTCACATGAAAACCCACCTATAGGTTTCACAGTGTATTTTTTGTCAGAATCCAAGAATTCCGTGATTTGGAGGAGTTAGGGGTGGAAATGTGATTTGTCACAATTCCCCCACGCAGCCGCGGCAACCAACACATCTGCAAACGGCTGAGCAGAAGCACTACCACCCTGTCTGCGTACCCTGAAAGGTTTTGTACGCAGCCCCGGTCATCTGACAGGTATGCAGCCACGGGACTACGGACTGAAAGAGTGACAGACGGCTTGAGAAGCCTAGGTACCACAAAAAAGTGCTAAAACCTAGGCAGGGACATACTACATATTTTATAAATGTCCCTGTGGATATGAGATCATCTAAAAATACATAAAATTATATAAAAATACTTAAATAAAATTTCTAAGTATTTTTTACAAAAAAATGATATAAATATCAAATATGTCAAAAATGAGATAATTACTATTTCTAAAGGGTAATGTTAAATTCACGGCTCCAGTTGTTTGGGATTTGTGTAGGTCCCCACACGACCTGTGGGAGTTGTGCAGGGCGCCAAATAACATGTGGGAGTTGTGTAGGGCCCCTCAATGCGTGGGGGCCCATAAACTACTCCAAATGGTTGTTCTAAACATGCGCAACCCCTGGTTGGGCATATACCCCCCATAATGGGCATTTTTGATTTTTGTACCCCTGTACACAACCATGTTATTTATTGTTTATTATTAATTGTTTATTATTGATTATTGATTATTTATTATTCATTATTTATTATTTATTATTTATTATTTATTAATTATTATTTATCATTTATTATTTATTATTTATTATTTATTATTTATTATTTATTATCTATTATCTATTATTTATTATTTATTATTTATTATTTATTATTTACTATTTATTATTTATTATTTATTATTTATTATTTATTATTTATTGTTTATTGTTTATTATTTATTATTTATTATTTATTATTTATTATTTATCATTTATTATTTATCATTTATTATTTATTATTTATTATTTATTATTTATTATTTATTATTTATTATTTATTATTTATTATTTATTATTTATTATTTATTATTTATTATTTATTATTTATTATTTATTATTTATTATTTATTATTTATTATTCATCATTTATTATTTAGTGGAGGCTACACAATTTAATTTTAGTTTTTTAGCATGCCACACAACTCAAATGGGACTTGTAGCATGCCACACCGCCCATTTTAGTCGTGTAGCTTGCCACACGGCCCATTTGAGTCTTTTAGCATGCCACACGGCCCATTTGAGTTGTTTAGCATGCTACACGGCTCATTTGAGTTGTGTAGGGTGCCACAGGGCCCATTGAGTTGTGCACAGGGTTGTGAATTTAACTTTAACCATTTGTAAAATATCTTAAGATACTTTGAATATACAATTGTGAGAACTTCAAGACATTTGTATGTCCGGTACATACCAAGGAAACTGATAATGTAAAAATATTACATGTATTCCCATAGCTAAATTTTGAATTAATTATTTCAAGGAAATCAACCAAATTTCAAAAATAAGGAGCAAAATCAATATTATTATTTTACTCTCATCAGCTAATACATAATGAGAGCCCATCTAACATCAGATTACCCATAAAAATTTCTACTAACAAAACTTATTAACATCCTGGGAATATTTACTAAGGATAATTTATTAAATGATGATCATGTGGATAGATTAGCGTTATTTACAGGTTAAAACATCAATCAAAAGGTAGAAAAATTCCCATAACCTGTGGAATTAGATGTTACCCATGCTACAGCACCAATGAAACGTGACAGCCTACCAGTGGTTACCCCACTAGCGTTAGAACCAGTCCCCTTGAGCCCCTGTAGCCCTCAGAAGGTTAGAATTGGTAATCAAAAAGCTATAAATATAGAGCTCTTTTGAGGATATTGATACCCAGAGACCCTATTATATTTACATTAAGAAACCCTACCACGTTAATAAAATACTTATAAGAGATAAGTAAATGATTTTAGGCTTTAGTCTGATTAATAATATCCATCCAAAAACCCTTTTATCAATTTAAACTGCCAAAAAACCTTTTTAACCCCAGTAATAGGTTTATCCCATCAGTGCATGTCCCAAAAAGGTACCTAAAGGATTCAATAATATACCAGTGAGTTTCCTTATCCTTTTTCTGTTGTCAGAGATTGTTTACAAGGCCCTGCCACTTCACCATATATTATATATATTTATTATCTTTGGACAATATCTCCCTTTAAGAATATAAATTGAAGTTTCCAAAGGGACCAGGTATACGTGTTTTCAAAGTGAATTCCCTGAGGAGAGGTTTTAAGTATCCCAAATATTATTGGGGCCCCTCTATTAATTTATTTAATAATAAATTTATTAATATTGATTAATAATATTAAACTATAACCAAACCAATTAACCTTGCAAGAGCTTTATCCAAATATTTTACAGATTTTTGCTGCATTTATTGAATAAAATATTTATTATTTATTCTATAACCTCTGTTAGCTAAAGGATAGCAAGGGCCTTGGCATCCAGGAGGGTAAAAATTTATGTTTTACCTTCAAGATGTAGAAGTAGGCCTTCAGTTCCTGTTGATTTGCTGAGGTAAGGGGTTGGCATTCTTTGTTTTCTTCATCTCCTACCAGCACTGTACAACATAAAAAAAAACAAAAACAAAAAAAACAAAAAAGGTTAATATATATAAGAAAAAGAAAGAAAAAAAGAAAAAAAAAAACAGAACACCAAAAAAAAAATGGAGACAACAGGGAGAAGGGAGCAGGTCCTCAATAAGGGTAGTTATTCCTGTGTTTGATTTTTTTGATATAGCAGTAGGCCTTCAGTTCCTTTTGAAATTCTGAGGGAATGGGTGGGCAAGCCATCAGTATACATGCAAAAAAAAGGGGAGATAATATCAAAAAAAGGGGGGGCTCACTGATGATACCCATTTAAAATGTGCCCCAATATTGTTTCTTCCAAAAAAAAATGAAGGTATTAGTGTACTTGTATCAAAAGGAATAATAATAAACAATCAAAAAGTGGGCTCACTGATGATAACCATTTAACAGATGCCCCAATATTTGTTTCCCTAAAAAAAATCAAGGAGAGTTTTGGGGCATGAGTGTACATATATATATATATACCTATAAACATACAAATATTAAATGGGTAAAGAAGGAGGAAGAATTACGGAAAATAGGGTGTATCAGATTTAGAAAACCCTCCATTTGAAACCCCCCATTTTTTTTTACCAAACCCGCTGTAAGACTCCAAACAGTGCTAAGCGGCAGGCGGTTCTGTGGAGGGAAAAGGTGCTGTTTAGGCTACCCTCCTAAGAGTTACAATAATATTTAAATGTAACTGGAACTGTGATCCAGGAACTTGTAAATAAGGAACCAATGTAAGGGATGAGTTTGAGAGTAGTTGGTATCAGATGGAAGCAACACTATATGAGGCAAGATAGTGCAGGAAAATACTTGAAAAAAAGAAGCCAAAGTTTTGTTCAGAGTTCAATTGAACAAGGCAGTTGTAAGTAACAAAACCCACAAGCTAATTACTGTGGTCATTGGCAGAAGATTAGGAAAGATCAACTCAATCCCAAACTGGATCTGGAAAGATGATTGAGGGAGGATCAGAACAGTATGGTCAGGAAAAGGGAACAAGAGTGGTAAAACACACTCATGAATTCCGGCAAAAAGAATTCTCTTCAACCAGCCATGCTATGGTTGGTGATAAGGATCAGGGTCAGAGATTGATGGATCAAAGATTGAGTATGGAGGCTCAAAGGATCAAAGGGCAATCACAAGATATAATCAGGATAAGGATTAGGATTTGATTCACTGATAATAACTGGGGGGGACATACACACACACCCCCATGGATCATTGGAAAAGGGAAGGGGAGAGCCCCTCCTTTTATGGAAAAGAGGCCTGTAGACTATATACAAGAGATAATTACAAATGATTGCAGAAAATGTTTTTTTTTAAATTTGATCATGAGAAAATAAAAGAAAAAGAAACAAACAAAAACTCCAAAAGAAAAATTGAAATCATGGATGAATAGGAATGGAAAGACACCAGCCTGTGCCAATGATGGGCACGGGCAGGAGAGTAGCAGGTGAGGGCCGCGCGGACTATCTGATGGGCCCTGGAAACTGCTGAGACCCCCGCGGTCAACAGAGACCCGTGCGGGCAATAGACAAGCTGCGCAGGGGACCATTGAGCTGGGGGGAGGATGAACAATGGATGAGTGCAGTGATGGACAATTGCTCAGTGTTGGATAGTTGATGATGATGAAGACTATCCGCTTGATTGGTTGCGCGCGGAGAATCAAGGAGATCATTTGGAGAGGTGGATCAAGAGCACCAACCAACCAATTGAGAAAGATTGGACGGCAGTGATGATGGTGGGAAAAGGGCATTGGTTGGAGAGACCGCCCAGATGAGGATGGAGGTGAGATAGTCCAACAACAATCCCAGGTTTGAAAGTGGTAGACATACGTTGATGGAACTTTGGCCATGATCGGACAATTGGTATACTTGCAGGCTGCAAAACTTTGACCAGAGTAAGCTTGCAGGCCTAGTTTTGGATCACCTGCAACAATCCAGCTCCGGGGATGATCCACAAGAGCGGAGACCTTGATGGATGAGGGATCAGGTGATGGGGATCATGATGGAGGTAGAGTTGGGATAGATTGGGTTGATGCATTGAAGAAGCAACCAATTCTGAATTTGGGAGGGGTCTTGGTGATGATGATGGTAGGGTGGTTTGAGAGTAGTGATTGTCAATTGGTCGGTTGGTGGACCAATGAGGGAGAGATGGGTGATGATAGTCACTGGAGAGGTAGAGGTGGAGATGGAAGGATGGTGGGATGTCTTCCCGCGCACGCTTGGCCAAACAAATCAGGGAAAAGCATGTGCAAGGGTGAGATTTGAACAGAGGGGGAAAGAATTGGATGACCAAGGAAGGCCTGCCTAGACCGCTAGGACCGGGAATAGCTTGGATAATGGGAAATGAGTGGGTACCCATAGAGGCACAAAAGATAAGTTTTTTCTTTTGTTTTAAGATGTATTGATGGATAAGGGAATGTAAAAGAAAAAATTCAAAAATTTCCATTTTCCGTGAGTTGTCCTGGATTGGTCACCACACCACCATTTTTAATGGCGGGTTTCTGAAATACACATACCCCCTAACTGGTGTATTTCAAAATGGCGTGTTTCATGAAAATGGCGGATTCCAAATTACATCAAACCGGCCATTAAACCCGCCATACATGAATCATCATCCATCCACCATCCATCACATCTAAAACACCCATCCACATCAGCAAATCCATACCAGTTGCATTGCCATTGCATCACACACATCTCATCTCCATTGCTTCACATCTCTATTGATTTTCACATCTCCATCTTTACCATCCATTGAATCACACCTTGAATCAAATCTTGGAAGAATCCTCCATCAGCTCACTCAATCAACAAGATCCTCAACCATCCTCTCAATACTCCCTTGTCCCCTCCCATCACCCTCCCTCCTCATCCCCTAAACCTTTACCCGTCCCCCTACCTCATTCCCCACTCCCCACCCTCTTGAGGCAGAATAGTATAGAATCCTATTGATCCCTTGGCTCAGGTAACACTCAAATTTCTCGTAGGCTGAGTCAACTATTGGGTGATTCAAACTCATTGCTTCCCATCCCCTCCTCCCCCTCCTCCTCAACCATCATTATTGTTGAAGTGACAATTTGCAAAATGTCAGTATGCTTTTGAGAATTGGAAAGCAAAGATTACAAACATGAAAGCAATTGTGGAGCAAACTCACCATCAGGAAAGCATCCCGGCAGAAAGCGCTCGCTATTGATTTCCTCAAGCTTTTGGCCCCATAAGCAACCCAGGAAAAAAAGAACAATAAAGCACGATTACCGTGTAAAGTTGTACTATGAAGATTGGCTGGGACATGTGTTCCATTGTCTTTGAGCGGTCTATAAATAGACCGGTACTTGTTGTACCTAGTCTCATCATCTCATCTTATCATTATCTTGTCACACCCGTGTATATAGCGTTTTTATTATCATCATTTATTTTGTCATTGTAATCCAAGCCGATTACACCAACACATTATCAGTACGGCCCACAACTGAACTAAAAACCCAAAATCGAAATTACTAACATTGAAATGGACCGATCCGACGGAAAACAAGTTGTTCTCAACAAAAACAACTATGTGACTTGGGTCACACTCATGGAAGCGGAACTACGGCAACTCGGTTGCTGGAATTACGTTATTGGAATAGATAACGTGGTGACCAAGGAGAAGAAGGAGAAATTGTACTGTCTCCTCATGCGGTGCCTTGATGAAGGAATCATTGTTTTTGTTGGGGATAAGATTGCAACCAACAAGAGGGGAGACAGCCAAGCATTGTGGAATATCCTCAAGGACAAGTTTGTTGGAACTGGAATCCAAGCGCAAGGGATAGCCCTGGATCAGTTTCTTGAACTCAAGTTTAAGAACCATGATCAGTGGATTAGAGACTTACGTGCGACAACTAGGAAAATGGAACTTACTGGAACCTTGGTCAACAACACCATTGTGTTGAGGATAGCAATTTGGACATTACCAGGTAAATATGAGTCCTTAATCCGGGTGCTGACCCAAGGCAATCACTATCCATTGAGTGAAGAGATCATTGCAAGCGTTGAAAACGATAAGGCAATGTTTGGAAACGGCACCAATCAAGTTAAAGAAGAAGTCACAATATTGTCCAAGGGAAAGTTCAATTATAAATGTCACAACTGTGGCAAACTGGGACACATGAAGAAAGATTGTAGGTCTAAGAAAAGAAATCAAAAGGAGAAACCTACCAGAGGGATGATTGCCGGACCCATGGCATTTGTGGCTACACCTGATACCTCAACCGCTATGATGGGTGATTTGAACTCAAAAGCAATCTTGATTGACTCTGGCGCCTCAGAACACATGTTCTTGAATAGAGCCTTGTTTCAGAAATTGTAGAAAGTAGGTGGATCAGTTATAATTGGAGATGCGGGAAAGAAAATCAAAATTGAAGGAAAAGGAGATGTAAGGTTGAAACTAAACAACCAAGACATCATCTTTGAAGACTCCCTTTATGTCCCAAGTATCACCTATAACCTACTATTGCTTGGTAAGATTTGGAAGAAAGGCGGACAGCTTGTTAACCACCAGAATAAGGAGTTTAGCATCCAGAAAGATAAGGTCACAATTTTTAAAGGAAGAATAGAAAATAACTTACTGTATGTGGATCAAAAAGTTGACCACACAGCTCAAATCTCCAACCACAAACAATTAGGACACCCTGGAAGATCTAATGGATGTAAGCCGTGCATGGAGGGGAAGATGGCCAGACCAACCTTTAAACACCAGATTGAACAAACGAACCATGTCTTGGAGGAAATATTGGTTAACTTGATGGGACCAATCACTCCCAAGTCACTTGGAGGAGCCAAGTACGTCCTGGTAGTCGTAGATAGTGCAACCTGTTTTGTGTGGACTTCTGCCTTACCATCAAAGGACCAGGCACTTGAACAGATCAAACAAATTGTTCAACTTGCAGAAAACCAGGTACAGAGGAATTTTAAAAGAATAATCAGTGATGGAGGAGGGGAGTTTGTAAACAAAAACCTAAAGGAATGGTGCACCTCACGAGGAATAGAAAACATTTTTACCACCCCGTATACACCACAGCATAATGGCATTGCCAAAAGAATGAATCACACCTTGATTGAGAAGGCAAGGGTTCTTTGACTTAATTCAGGACTACCAAAGGAATGCTGGGCGGAACTAGTAGCTGCAGCCACCTATCTACAAAATAAAACAAATGAGCTAAGAGGAAAGACGTCTTACAAACTATTTTTTGGACAACCACCTACACTCAATCATTTTAAACGCATTGGCTCACAAGTTTTCTTGCTGAACTTGCCAAATAAAGGAAATCTGGAACCTAGGATTCAAGAGGGAATTATGGTAGGGTATGAAGAGAATTTTGGAGTGTATTGGGTATACTTACCTGGAGCTAGGAAGGCAATTCAATTGAGAGATGTTTGATTCAACAAGGATGAACTCCCAATGAAATCTGGCAATACAGAGTACATGGGACCAGTGGACTATCCACTAACATCAATTGAACCAATAATTAGTATTCCTCCACTCAAGAACGAGAATCAATCAACAAACCCACTACACTCACCACCGCCAGAACTAACTGATGAACCCTCCATCAACCAGAACAACTGCAGGGAAGATCTGTACCAACCGCCGTTACTACTAATAAGGGGGGGAGAGAATCTAAAACTAAATCAGGTTGGGAATGGATCCGCAGGGAAGTAGCACCAAGGAATATTAGTAGTAACATTGACAAGGGGGCAATTATCAACACACGCCTTCAACATCAAGCACAGTTGGCTGAAGAATCAGAAGAATCATTTGACTCACCCAATGACCTAATACGCATTGCATTAAGCGGTGTAGCAAAGGAAAATAGGAATGGCCCAAACAGCCTTAAAGATGCCAAGCAAACCCCAGAATGGAACCAATGGAAAAAGGCAGTCTTTGAAGAGATTGATTCAATAATTGACAGAGGCGTATTTGAATTAAAAAAAAGAGACAACTTACCCAAGAATAAAACACTCATTAACACTTGATGGGTGTTAACCAAAAAGTTTGATGAGAATGGGAATTTGAAGCGATTCAAAGGATGATGTGTAGCAAGAGGTTTTTGCCAGAAACCCAGAATAGACTATGAAGAAACTTTTTCTCCAACAGGAAAACTATCTACACTAAGATTCTTATTTAACTATGCTATTCAAACTAAACAGAAGGTCTGACAGGCCAACTTTGTAACAGCCTATCTGAACTCTGAACTCAGCAAGGAAGAAGCCATCTTCATTGAGTTACCTGAAGGCTTTGTTGAATGGATCCAGGAAACCAAACCCAAAACTTATAACCTTGAAATCTGCGGGTAACTTGTGGAAGAACCAAAAAACTTCATAATTAAACTTAAAAAGTCACTCTAAGGACTTAAGCAAGCAGCACAAAGCTGGTACAATACGCTGAAGGACTGGTTAACCACAAAGAGCTTCCACATAAGCAATGCTGATCCTTGTCTCTTCCTTAAATCTGATGTATCACTCTTTGTCTGGGTGGATGACATTATCATGATAGGAACAGGTTCAGATAATTTAATCAAAGAAATGCAGAATGCCTTCAAGATCAAGGACCTTGGACTAGCTAGTCATGTACTAGGAATAAAAATCACCCAAAACCCAAACTCAATCACTCTCAGCCAAGAACACTATGTCAACGAGCTATTGGAAGAATACGGAATGGAAGAATGTAAAGTATCATTAACACCAACCCAAAGCAATCTCAAACTTGAAATTGCAACAGAAGATGAACATAATATCTTTAAAGCAACTGGATTTGATTACCAATCAGCAGTAGGGTCACTTAACTACCTCTCCCAGTGCACTCAACCAGACTTAGCCTACATAGTAGGAACACTATCCCAATTTCTTGAGAAACCCAGCATGTCACACTGGGAAGCTTTTAAACGTGTTCTTTGATACCTAAAAGGAACAAAGAATTATGGAATAAATTATGAACAAGTTGAAGACCAACTCCCAATAGGCTATTCGGACTTGAGCTGGTCAGAAGAGATTGGACAAAAGTCATGCTCGGGATATGTCTTTAACGCCGGTGCAGCAGCTGTCAGTTGGCAAAGTAAAAGACTGGGAGCAGTCAGTATATCATCCACGGAAGCAGAATTCCAAGCCTTATTGGCAACTTTTCAAGAAGACAAATGGTTAAAATTACTTCACTCCGAACTACATTGTGAGTAACTTAAAACTATCCTGGTCTACAGCGACAACAAAGGAGCAATCAAGCGCTCAAAAAATCCCGTCTATCACTCAAGAACAAAGCACATTGACGTTTATTATAACTTTGTAAAAGATTTAATCGAAAACAAAGAATTCAATTTGCAATACCTTAAGACTTCTGAAATGATAGCCGATTGCTTAACCAAACCACTCGATCGTGTTAAGAACGACAGATTCCAAAAAGAGATTGGGATTGTCGAGATTATACCAGCTCAATCAAACCTAGCTATGGCAGATCACGAATCGAGGGGGCGTGTTGAAGTGACAATTTGCGAAATGTCAGTATGCTTTTGAGAATCGGAAAGCAAAGATGACAAACATGAAAGCAATTGTGGAGCGAACTCACCATCAGGAAAGCATCCCGGTAGAAAGCGCTCGCTATCCATCACCTCAAGCTTTTGGCCCCATAAGCGACCCAGGAACAAAAGAACGATAAAGCACAATTACCGTGTAAAGTTGTACTATGAAGATTGGCTGGGACATGTGTTCCATTGTCTTTGACCGGTACTCGTTGTACCTAGTCTCATCATCTCATCTTACCATTATCTTGTCACACCCGTGTATATAGCGTTTTTACTATCATCATTTATTTCGTCATCGTAATCCAAGCCGATTACACCAACAATTATCACCACCACCACTTTCACTACCCCAACAAACCCTCTATCAACTCAGACTACTTCCTCTCCTCAACCCAATCCAATTTTTAATCATCATCAGTCTTGAACTGTGAACCCAACCTTGGAGCTTGAGAGTGGCTCTATTCCTTGTTTACCTCATGCTACCCATCATGATCACTATCCACCTTTCCATCAAGACCCTCCTCAGATTATCAAGCTCGATGAGATCGATCGATTGGATTGTACCATCTGAGAGATAAAATGGGAAATCTTTATTGCAGTCACGTGTGTAGTTTAGGTAGCTCTTATAGAAATAAGGTACTGAAATGAAGAGCAGATTGAGAACAGACATGGGTGAGACTGAGGGGTGATTGACACGATAGGAGACTTAACAGATCACAGAAGGAAATGAGTGAGAACAACATGAATCGTGAAGAAGATGAGAATTACCTCCTGATGCCGCTCAACTGGCTTGATCTCGTCCGGATGAGACGTATACGGGTGAAGACAAGGAGTGTCAAAGTTACTCCTCCTAGACCCGCTTGTCTTGACGAGATGTTGGTTCGGAGAGCGAGGCAACGTTTCGGCGAGTCGATGTGAGCTTGAGACGAGATGGATCCTTCTGTCCTCTGTCCTTCCCTCCTCCTCCTACTCACTCCCTTATCACCCGTTCCTGTGAGCTCAGAGCACTGAGCTGCTCGTTGCGCGGAGCGGGCGCGTCTCGCCGCGGCAGCCTGATTCTCAGCCGGGGCATCAGCCAACACCATCATCCAACCTCTCATCTCAGATCCCAATCGAGCCAAGGATATTCACCATCTCACCTCAATTGCCGATTAAATCAATCACTATCTCACTCTACGTGCCTACTTACTCTCTCATTTGATCTCTTACTTGGATTGGGCTCTCTGGGGTATCATCAAATCCTCAAGTAACTTCAACGTCCTCCTCAGGCAATCCTCCACCCACCCTCATCTCTCCAGGTGGTTCAATCATCTTGACTCCTTCCAGGCAACCCAAGCGGCCATTGTCAGCCTAAACAATCACCTCAAGCGATCCCTCAAGGCTTTCTCCAAGGACGGCGTTGCTTCCATCAATTTCAAACAAGGCCTGCCAAATGCCATTCAGACTCAAGTTGTCACCTGGTTCCCCCCAAAACCCTCCGGGTACCTCCACATTGGTCACTGTAGGGCTGCCATCCTCAAGCAACACTACGCAAAGATCTGCAATGGTCAATTCTTGATCAGGTTCAATGATAAAAACCCAAGTAAAGAAAAGGTTGTAGCAATCAACCTCATCCAACTCAGGATCCTCAACCTTGAACTGATCATCTCATCCATCCTCCTATTCTATCCTTAGGAAGAGTTTCAAGATGCTATCCTACACAATCTGGAACTGTTGGACATCAGGGGCAATCAAATTTCATATACCTCTGATCATTTTGATTGGTTGTACAATTATGCGCTCAAGATGATCACCAAGGGAAACGCTTACTGTGATGATACCAAAAAAGAAGTTGTAAGCCCATCTATCTATCCATGATCATGGTTCCATCCCCAACTACCCAAGGCTTGGGTTCTTGTCATATCCAACAGTAGTCATCATTGATTCTTGGGCAACATCATCCACCCACAGATCAAAGAGCAGAGGATGGCCCGTCAACCATCCCAGCGGGAACTTCACTGAGAACGTTCTGTGTGCAAGCCACTGATGAGTTGCAACTGCACTTTTTCTCATGTACGCTTGACCAATGGTGTAAAACTGGCTCAGGATCTAGACACCCTTTATTTTCTTTTGGAGCTACTGCACATGTTTGACTCAGCATAACTACACCACCAGCAAGAGCTCTGCACCCTACTACAATTGGTGCAACATTTTACATTGAAGGGCTGGTCTAGAAATAGATACCGCCTTGGTTAGCTGGAGGTCTCTGTTGGCTTGTTGAAGGTCTGATGCTCCTCCTTGGCTCTCTTCCCACGGGATTGACCCAACTCTCATACACTAGTTGGATGGGTCTTGGATTGACTTCCAACCTGGTGATTGATGATCTCTAAGATTATGGATTTGGACCATCAGTTCCATGTTCTTGGAGTTGTTTCAATGATAGGATCTTGTAGGCCTTCTTCCCGGTCATCAAACCGGGTCAGTTGAGATTGTCCCAACCTTGATCCGCAACAAATTCTAGAGTGCTGATCTAACCTCTTTTTATCTACATCAATCCAGTGAAAAGTGGAAGATCTATCTGACCTACAATTTTGCATGTCCGATTGTTGATTTGATCAAAGGTGTTACCCATGCACTCAGAACTAACAAGTGCAAGGATTGAAACCCACAGTATTGGTGGATGCAAGATCCGATTTTGCAGTTTCAAATACCAACAAGTACATCGACTCATTTCCTCTCTTGGAATCCGGCTTAATTGATTTGACTCTGCTACTTGTTGTTCAGGGTTACTACTGTCATCAAGGGTGGTCAAGGCATTTTGTGATAACCTGAATATTTAAAGTTTAATGTATTTTAAAACTAAGACCAATGAAACTGGAATAAATCACAATAGATCAACCAGTGAACAAGACGTGAGAAAACAAGGTGAAGAGTGAGAGATCTTACCCGGGATCTTCTCTGACATAAAATGATTTATGTAATGAAAAGGAATGAGATTGTGAAAAGGAATTGAGGTTGTGAAGAAGTTTAAGGAGAGGTCTGATCAAAGAAGAACGGATTGCATAAACAATGGGACAGAATCAATGAAGGAAATGGTGGTGGTGGATTGATGATTCATTCCTCACATCTTATCAAGTATCTGATAGATTTGATTGGGAGCAATGGGCAAGCCGGCAGTTGAGATTGGTTGGATGAGGATGAATAGGTTTGATTGAGAGCAATGGGCAAAGGGTAGTTGAGGATGAGTTGGATGAGGATGAACAGGTTTGATCAAGAGCAATGGGCAAAAGGGTAGTTGAGGATGAGTTGGATGAGGAGGATGAAAGAGAATGGTGAGACCGGGGAGTGAGGAAGGAGTTGAATTTGGGCGTGAAGCAAAGCATGAAGTGGAAGAAAGTGGAGTGAAGGGAGCCAGAAAAGGAAAACAAGGAAGGGGCCCCAGCCCAAAGTCAGGAAGGCCAAGTACGGATGATTGTCAAGTTGGAGCCGGGTTCCCTGGGGATGAACAGACAGGTTGAGATTGACAAATTTGGTGTATTTGCAGCGGCAGCATAAGGCGGAGCATGGACATTGAGGAGTGAAGTGATGACATTTTGTTTGTCAAAACTTTACCCACTCATAAGAAAAATACCCAAGTTGGCTTGAAAAAAGTCACCTATAGTCCATCAATCTATATTGAGCAAGCTGATGCATTGTTGCTTGACATTGATGAAGAGGTCAGCCTCACCCACATGATAGACTTGAGTTCCAATTGGTCCCATAATGAGCTTGTTGGGCTACCTTATACAACCCCACAATCCAATTCTTGTTTGACTTGCAAGTGTAGATCACCAATGACCCTTCTGGGCCACTTGGATCTGGTTTGAACGCTTGACATTGATTTGGATCATCATTGAGTAGTCTCTGGATCATGAGTCAACACCAATTGTAGAAATTCATCATGTTTTTTTTATTACCCTCCTACTGATGGCTTTGATTCTGCCGTCCAGGTACAATAAGACAATCAAAGTCTGTGATCTTTGGACTGGAGAGTTGAAATTAGACTTTTGGAAGGGAGAGAAAAGTTTGGTGTTTGACGTTCAGATCAACCTGACTGAGATCGTCCTGGTTGGACACAATTCTAACGTGATGATTTAATGCTTCCCTCATGCTCCCCCTCCTCCCTTTTACTCAATTGGGAAGTGATTGGTTCCATTGATTCTCTGCCTCACTTGTTTTCCCTCAAATCCCATTTGGATTTCTCATACTTTTTGGATTTTAAGAACTTCCTCTAGACGGTATGTGCCAACTCTCCGTTCTTTCAGCCGCACATTGAACTATTATCACCCATTGCTTTTAGAATAACTTGATGAATGTCTTTGACAAATTCTTGCCAAACTTCAAATCCAAGTCAACAGCGGTGCGCTAACTCCTAAGAGAAAGTAATTTCTAATTCTATTTCTTCCCGTTCATCTTTTGCATTTTCTTTTCTTTTCTTCTTTTGAGTTCTTCCGCTTTGTCTTCACAGATGATAAACATCTCATTTTTACCCTCTTTCCCAAGTTTTTTTTTTTTTTTTTTTTGGGTGCTGATGTGATGTGATGTTTTTTTTTTTTTTTTTTTGGGTGCTGATGTGATTTTTTTTTTGGTACAGTTTTTTTTTGGTGATCCCATTTCTGGTGAACTTGGGATCAAGTCCAGGTTTGGTTTCATTTTTTTTGATCCAATCTTGTTCCACTGATGATTTCCATTTGACTGACTGTTTTTTTTTTTCAATCCCTCAACCGCTATTGGTGAATGTCCTATTCTTCTCCCACCCGCCTCAAAAGTTTACACAAACAATTGAATCCCATCTTGTTCCTCACCCCAATCAGAGTATATGGATGGGAGGGATCAAGATGGAAGGAGATGGATTGACCAACATAATTAATGGTGGGAAGAATAGGGCCCGTCACTGAAAGAGGATTCAAATGAGAGATTCCAAAATATCTTTGGAGGTTCCTGAGGATCCCAAATTCTAGGAAAAAAAATTTGCAATTTGGCCAAACTTTCCTTTGAATCAAACCGCTGCTGTGGACAAAGCAACTCATACCAGAATGGTGATGTTACTTCAAATTCATAAAACAACTAGAAACACTTTTAGGGATTTGAATAATGGGAAAATTTACTCTAGAAAAAAGTAAAAATAAAAAAAAACAGATCTGTTTGTTGGTGGGGTTAAGAATACTCTCAAACATTGTAATCAAAAATAATTTTTTTGTTTTTCTTTCACCCATGCAAATATATTTACAAGCCCAGAATTTGAGTCATCTGCTGTATTTCATCTACTGTTCTACTGCTACCAATTCAAACCAAGGCTACTGATACCTTATCCTTTTTTTTGGTTGCAAGTTGTTCCCTGTCCTTTTCCAGTTGTGCTTGCTGTTGATCCTTCTCCTTTTCCTCTTTTTGAAATTCTAGATCAGCCTGTTTCAACTTCCACCCAGAATCCCATTTTTTTTGATGAGCCAAACTCTTGGATTTCTGCTTTTTAACATCCATGGCCAGTTGAAAATCCCACTTTTGTTTTTCAAACTCAATTTTTTTGGATTCAATTTTTGATTTGACTGTTTTTTGCAGGGGAAAAGCAATGAGCATGACTTTGAAAGTAAGGTCAACCGATGGACTTACATGAATCTTGCTTCTCCATGATTTCTTCAAAGCCTGAAAAACAGGAAGTGTTTCTCCTCTTTTGATGACTTTTGGGGTTGATATTGATGGAATTGGAGGCCTTTTGCTTACCCTTGGAAGAGGAGGTTTGAGTCTGAAAGTTGTCACTAGTGTTCAAGGGCAATGTGGGAGGCCCCATTGGCTTGAGTTTTTGGCCATTCTGGAATGGATGAGCCTGTTTTTTTACAATCTAAATCAGTCAGGATTAACCAGATGGAAGAGAAAAGAGCTTGGTTCCTTACTTGTACCAATTTTGAGGGTAATGGAGACTGAGGAGTATCTTGTTCCGCATCAGCAAGGTTGATGAGATCTGCTAACCCAGGAATAGAGAAATCCAAAGAAGGAGGGGAGGGGTCCAAGGTATGGTTTGACTCCTCAATCAAAGCAAAAGTAGAAGTGATTGGAGCTGATTGCGTTTGAATATCCTCCTTGGCATTGGATGGGGGCCACTCATAGGTTTCTTTGGGATCACCATTGCTAGGCTGAGCATCCCCAGCCAAGTCCTCAGCATCAACTGAATTGGATTGTTGGGCATCAAAAGCAGCTAGGGGGGTGATGTTGGACTTCTTTCCAAAGATTTTATCCATTTGGATTTAAAAAGGACAAATGGAGTCCAACTTATCAACCACCAAGTTGATTGCCTTGGCTTTGTCAGAGTTGGTGATACCAAAGCCAGTGGAGATTGACATGGAGTGGGCCTTTTTGTAATTTGCTTGATAATTCTTGAATTGCTCCCTCATCTGTTTGGATGAAAGATCCAGCCTACCTTTTGTTTTGTTCTTGAGTTCATTGGCCATCAGGAGATAACCATTGACCTTAGAGGATGGAGGTTTTCCAATGCGTGTTTCATTGTCCAATCCAAAGCAGGCATCATAGTTGGAGGGAATTTGGAGCCAGTTGACCAGGATGATGTGATCAGCTATCTTGAGCTGACTTGAGCCCTTGGAAGCTGATGGGGGAGGATTTTTTGAGCCCTTGGAAGCTGATGGGGGATTATTGTTTGCTGTGGAGTTCCTTTGCAATGTTTGCTTTGGTGTGTTGGACTTTTGTGTGGACTTGCGGGGGGAGGTTTGCTGAGGGGCCATTTGGAAAGAGTAAGGGCAATAAGGTTATGAGAGGGATAAAGTGACAAGCAAGATAAATTGATGAGAGATATGAAGTGATGAGAGCAATAAAGTGAAAAGAGCAATAAAAAAATGATTGGATTCTTTGGATGAGGCTGGAGGTACAAGTTCTTGTTGGAGGTAGAGTGATGAGACTGATGAAGCAATGAGACCAATGAAGCAATGAGAGAAATGAAGCAATGAGAGAAATGAAGCAATGAGAGAAATGAAGCAATGAGAGCAATAAAGTGGTGGGTGATCAAGTGATGAGGGTGATAAATTGATGAGAGTGATGATGAGAGTGATAAAGTGATGAGAGTGGTGAATCTTTTTATGATGAGGCTGGAGGTAAAAAAATTTGCAATGAGGTCAGAGGTAGAAGGAGGTGGGAATCCAGGGGTGGATGACGTGGACAGGTGGTGGAAGCCTTTAAATACTTCATTTTAAAAAACACACTTATTTCTGGGTAACTCTGACACGTCTGATGTGAAATAAGTGGGGTTTTTTGATTTTTAATGTTGTGTTTTCTTAACTCTGATATGCCCTATTTTTTAGCTAACCAAACGTGCAATTTGTTTCTGAAACAACAAAGGGACAAGTCATCAGCACAAGAAAAAAAAAAAAAAGAGAGAGAGAGAGGGATAGGGACATATTATTAACAGTGGCAGCCATTGAGCTCCACTCAAATTTGATCCAACAAAGCTTTAATCCCTTCAACGTCCCTGCGCAGATGGGAACCCTTGGGGAGAATGATCATTAAGCACCAGATGGAAAAGTGGACGGAGTCAAAGCCATTGGCAATTGCATTGGGGAGTCTAGGGGGCAAAGGCAACAACGTGAAGACAGAGGGGGAATTTTTGGAGGCCCCAAAGCGGGAGCCACAACCAGGGGGCAAGCCAGAAAGGGAACAAATGGTGGTACACATGATGTTGGGGGAGTTGTTTGGGAGAGAGATGTTGACAAGCTTGAAGGATGGAGTGGAATCAAAATTGGTGACAAGCTGAGACTCAGCCAACTTAGGGACAGATGGGGCGTCTGCAGAGTTGAGTTGCAAGTCCATAAACAAAGGGGCGGCCTGGCTGCTGGGCATGACAGGATTTGAGCGGGCTCCAAAAGAGTCCTCCGCCAGCAATTTGGGGGCATCCTCTGGCCTAGCGGAGTGCAGATCCTTGGACTTGTGTTTGTACAAGGGACTTGGATGAACCACAGCCACAGAGGCCTTGGACTTGGCATCATCAAAGCAAGGGGACTTGGAAGACATCTGAAAAATTAGGGTGGGGCAAGGAAACAAGACATGAAAGACCCAGTCAGCACTTTGGGTCACAGGGGGGAAGGAGGAAGGGGTGGGATATGACTCACCTTGGAACAACAAGGAGAATGGGATGGAGGAGCAGCAGATGATGAGGGCAGGAAGAATCTGCCAACAAGGGTCCCCTTTAAATATTCAAGAACCCACCTAGAGAGGAGTGGGTGGCAAGAGAGAGAGGGGGTAGAACTTACCCAGGCCCCAGGGGGCCATCCCTACGCTCATGTATGGCCAAAAGATTGCGTAGCATGCCAATAGACAGGGACCAGGAGGAGCTTGAGGAGGGTGGAGATTCAATCCAGAAGCATGATAAATTAGGAAAGAAGAAATGAGAGGGATCAACAAACAAGATCCAACAGCCCACGGCCAAACAAAAGGCATAGGAGAGACAGCAAGGAACACAGACAATATGGACAATGCAAGAAAAAACCTACCTTGAAATGCGGTCATAGGCCGGACCATACAACACATTGGTGTCACCTCCCAAGGGTCCTCCATACAAAGGAAGAATGATAAGAAGTAAAAGCACAGAATTGGCAGTCAAGATAAATTAAATAAAAAAAGGGGGGGAACAGATGACTTACAAGCACATTTAAATGAACAAGTGGACAAATTGTTGTCTTGATGTATCAAGGGTTGGACCAATTGGAGTAGGGAGCCTACCCTAAAGTCAATAGGCCGGAAAATGGAAGGGATCAGAGAAAAAGGAAGGAGGGAGGGGGGTTTGAGGGCAACAAATAACAGGGAGGAAGGAGGAAGATAAAAGATACAACTCACGTTGTAACAAAAAGGATGAACAAGCGCAGGATCAGAAAGAAGATAAATTTGATAAAAAGGATGACAGTTGGGTCACAAATGTGTGTAAATAGACCATTCAGCATGTTAATGTCTTGATGTGCCAAGGATTAGACTGATTGGAGCCAACAAGGGCCTAGCTGGAGTGACAAGACTGAAAGAGGAGTGAAAACTTCTTATCTGTATTTCAAAGTAAGACCAACCAAGTCTTAAAATAAAAGTAAATGAGAATGGGTGGAAAACATAATAGATGACAAAGAGCGTGAGATGGAAGAGTTTGGGATCTTACCGTGGAAGGTCATATGAAAGTTGAGAGGAAATGAGAACAAGGATTTGACGGAGGAGGGGTGAATCAAGAACAACAGGTGGATCAAGGAGATAGAAAAGGAAATAGGAGACTGAAAGAAATGTTAGGACATTCCTAACATGAGACAATGAGTTAATAATGAGCCTCAAAGAAAAACAGAAGATCATAGTTGAAGAGCCGGTGATTGTATGAACGTGAGGCCGGGATTGAGGATTGACGCGGATAGTATTGGATACGGGATCGGAGGAATTGGCAGTGAAAGGAGTCAAATCAGAGGTGGAGGAAGTTGAGTGAGCGGAGAGAATGAGAAGGATGAGAGGGTGAATTGGAGGGTTCTAGTGATTGAGGATGTTGAGAAAGAATGAAGGTGAAGAGAATGGGAAAAGGGATGGTCAAGATGGAGGTGGAGAGGTTGAGGTTGAGTGAGCGGGGCTGAGAGTGGAGAGCCATGGGTTGGCATGGATTTGGAGTATCAACACCAGGGTACATTGATTCATCTGAGGGAACCGGCTGTTAACTCAACAAGGAGCAAGGACAAAAACAAAAGAAGAAGGGGGGGAAGGTGTCAGCGCAAAAGTTAAGAGGGAGAAGAATTGGGTTGTACAATAGAAAAGAGAGATCAGATGAAGAAATGGGAGGCTTACCTGTATTTGCCAATGATTCCAATCCATAACTGTACAATAAAGCAGTAGGGTAGACCAGGGATAACCCAACAAGCCTGGAAACCCTAAAAAGCAACTACCTTGCAGAGCGCCCACCCTTTTTTTGGCGCCGCTTTGAGAAACCCTTGCCCAGGGAGGAGCTTCTTGCGCCTAGAGCGCGCAATCAAGGCTGCAATTTTATATGACATAGAAAATCATGGGACTGGCAAGCGCTGCACTCAAGCAAAACAAGAGCATGGCTATTGCGCCCTACGGCCGCCCATACAGCCCAAACAGTGTTGAGAATACTGTGTCATACCAGATTGAAGTGCGCAACCTCCTGACAACAATGGAGATACTCCACTTTTGGATAAGCCAAAACCTGAGCGCATCTAATCAAGCACACTGGCTCTTCATTGACATGAAGTCAAAAAATTTTTTCTCATCTGTTCCTCATTGTTCTCAGTTCATCCCATCTTCTTATCTCATTCTTACTTGTATCACCCTCAAAATTCAAGCCAAATTCCCATAAGCAACTTATCCACCATAGCCCAGAAGTACAGCAAACTGGTAATCTCTGATTCAACACACTTGAAGTTTAGACCTCAACTAACACTCTGGACTAACAGATAACCTCACTTGAGTCAATCAAAAGGTGTCAAGGTCACTTTGTTATAGCTCAGAGTATCAAAGCCAACAACCCTGTCTCCTTTCAAGGACTTGTCAAAGAAGGTGTAAAAAGTTTCCAGCAATTTCATGACATTCTTATTGGCCCCATCACTCCATCATCCAAAGGAGGGTATTGCTACTCTCTTACTTTGGTCAAAAACTTTAGCGGATACATAAGCCCATTCCCACTGAGACAGAAGAATGACGCCATATACATCATCAAGTTTGTTATCCTGAATGAGTAAAACAAGCAAGGCTATCATCCTTCCCAATTATTCTGTGACAGAGGCGGTGAATTCATCAACGCTTAACTTACCAACTTCTTTGAGGAGAAGGGGATTTGAGGGATAGTATCTGAAACTTACCACCCACAGCACAACACACTGGCCAAAAGATCAAATAGGACAATTGCCAAATCTTTTTGCGCAACCTTCTTGTCTTCCAATCTTCCAAAGCATTATTTGCACAAGTTCATCAGAATTTTCTCCCTGGCCCTAAACCAAATCCCCAAATTCAAGGGGCTCACACCATGGGAACTCATGCATGGAAGCTCTCTACTGCCGGAATATCTGAAACGCATAGGATGCAACGTATTCTTTCTGGATCTCTCAAACCACAGTCAAAACAAATTTGATGAACAAGGGCTGCCAGGAGGACTTGTGGTTTATGCACCTAAAATGCTGTCCTACCGAGTCCTCACAACCTCAGGCAGCATCATTGAAACTAAGAATGTTAGGTCCAGCAAAGTCAAACTCCAGACCTCTGAAGATTTTACTTCCATTCAAGAGGAAATGCAAGAGGACTCTGCACCTGCAGTTGTCACCCAAGCACCAAGTCAAGTCACACCAGTGGCTATTGATAAGCTGGTCAAATCCCCAATCATATTAGAGTCCAATGAACCATCTGGATACAAACAATACAAAGAGGAAGAATAAAACATTATCTTAGAAGACCTGATCCCCACGACTTGATAACTCAGAAACCAATCCAAACTGAAGCCTCCTGGAGGCTATGGTTACTAAAACATTGAAACTCCCAGAACAGCCAAAGAAGCATTGCAATCACCTTTGTGGTCCCAATCGCTGCACAAGGAGCTTGACACATGTGAAGAGTTTAAAGTGTGGGAAAATTATGATGTTCCAGAGCCCAAAAACTTACTCAATGTTACCTACATGTTCAGAGTTAAGGAAAACACACACAGAGATGCTCCAATCTACAAGTCAAGGGTATGTGTACAGGGATTCAACAAAAGGAATGGAATAGACTACCTGGAGACTTATTCCCCAATGGGCAAAGTAGCCTCTCTCAGGTCCGTTCTTCTACTTGCTTTGGATTGGAATCTTTACATGCTCCAGTTTGATTTCAAGGGGATTTTCTTTCACGCTCCTCTTGATGAGGAAGTCTTCATTCAATT
The DNA here is from genome assembly GCA_025617555.3 of Puccinia polysora. Taxonomy (NCBI): domain Eukaryota; kingdom Fungi; phylum Basidiomycota; class Pucciniomycetes; order Pucciniales; family Pucciniaceae; genus Puccinia; species Puccinia polysora. The sequence continues at coordinate 42,703,300 of CM062622.1, forward strand.
CCCAACTGGCTCCTCCAGGAGAACTCCAATTCTCAAACTCTGCAAATCCCTATACATACTCAAGCCAGCCCCAAAAAACTGGTACAAAATTCTCAGTGAGTGGATTCAAGAACAAGGATTCAATCTGTCCAAAGCCAACCATTGCTTATACCTGGAAACAGATTGGGTCTCAGCAATACTTTTGCACATGGAAAACCTATTGGTTGTGGGGAATGTTCATAAATTCAAGGACGCGTTCCTGAGGAAGTTCAAAAATTCCTCTTTGCATCCACCAAACACCTTATTGGGAATGAAGGTTGAGAAATCCACGGAGGGTATCAAACTTCCACTGCCTCTTCACATTGACAAAGGAGTGATGGAACTGAATTTTCTGGATTGCAAACTAACAAGCACCCCCTGTACGCCTGGAATCCAACTCATTCCTGCCACTGCCAAAGAAATTGAAGAATTCAACCAACTGGGAGTCAGTTAGCGGTCACCAATTGGACAACTTAACTTCATTTCTGGGCTTGCCTAGGCAGATATAAGTTTTTCCATATCCTCCCTTGCCACATTCTCTGAAAAATCCGGTATCTCTCATTGGAAGGAATTCCTCAAAGTTTGGAAATATCTAGCCAACACCAAAGACCAGCATCTGTTAATTTCAAGAAGTAACAACTCCAAAAATCTAGTTTGCTACAGTGACTCCACCTGGGAAGATGATCCCATCACTCAAACCTCTCAGACAGGCTTCATTTGTTTCTTTCAAGGCTCTCCATTATTTTGGACTAGTTGGCGCCAAAGGAACATTACCTACTCCTCCACAGAAGCAGAATGCAATGAACCCAGCAAAAGCCAGCTTTAATGCAGATGGATCAACCATCTCATCCACAAAATTTGGAGAAGACAAATTTTACCCAGCCTTCACCGGATTGAAAACAAAGGTCCCAACAACAAAATAAAAAACTTTGGAAGCAACTCAAAGACTAAAATCATAAATTTGAAGACAAAGGTGCTCAGAGAGGATGTGTCAAATAAGTTAATCAGAATTCAACTGATTTATTCCAACCAAACTGTTGCAGACGGTCTTGCCAAGGCTGCCAACAGATTGTCATTGCTTAGACTAATCCATCATGTTAGTACCTAATTAGGTATGTCAGGAGGCTTATAAACCTCCCGTGCATTGAATCAAGGAGGAGTGTTGAGAATACTGTGTCATACCAGATTGAAGTCAGGGACCTCCTGGCAGCAATGGAGATACTCCACTTTTGGATGAGCCAACACCTGAGCCCATCTCATCCAGCACACTGGCTCTTCATTTCCATGAAGTCAAAAAATGTTTTCTCATCTGTTCCTCATTTTTCTCAGTTCATCCCATCTTCTTATCTCATTCTTACTTTTATCATCCTCACAATTCAAGCCAAATTCCCATAAGCAACTTATAAACCAAAGCCTGGAAGGACAGAAAACTAGTGATCTCTGATTTAACACGCTTGATGTTTATACCTCAACTAACACTCTGGACTAACATATCACCTCACTCAAGTCAATCAAAAGGTGTCAAGGACACTTTATTATAGCTCAGAAGATCAATGTCAACAAGCCTGTCTCTAATATGCTGGATCCATTGTTGTGGTGACCTTTCAATTAATCTCACTCTCAACCCTGTTGGTCAAGAATCTCATATGACCTTACAACCTCTTTTTTTATGTATTGTTCATCAAGCTAAACATGTTCCTCTCCTTGTTGTTTGAAATGAACACATCAGTGGCTCTGGTGTTTAGAAATCTCAATTTTTACACGCGGTAACCCCTATAAAAAATACTAATAAAAAAAATAAGTAAATAAATAGTAATAACATCAAAAAAAAGAGAAGAAGAAAGAAAAAAATGGTCCCTGGAAAGACCCTAAACTACCTACACACAAGAGAATTTAATTTTAGCATACTAATACCAAATGAAGCAAGAGAGAGGAAGAAAAAAAAAGGGAATTGCCCACCAGCCACCATTGAAACCCAGATCCTGGCAGCCAAGTATAAAACAGTAGATAATAAGATCATTCCCATAAACCAACCAATTCCACAAGAACTTAACCCCTCCCCCCCCCTCCAAATACCTCCACTCTCCAGGGACCCATATACTACACCTCTGACCCCTTATCCACCTTACTTCATACAAACCTCAAGAATTACATCAGAAAGGATAAAAATGGTTAACTTTGGGCCTGATCACTGGCTTACACCTGAAGAAATTGCACTGCTACAACATGTGATGGTCCTCAGGGGGAAGGCAATTGCCTTCACTGAGGAGGAAAGGGGTCTACTCAAGCACTCCTATGGACTCCCCTACAAGATACCAACCATCCCTCATGAACCATTGCAAAAGAAAACTATACCTATACCCCAAGCTATCAGGACAGCATTCACAGAACTATTCAGAAGAAGGATTAGGACAGGAATTTATGAGCAATAAACTTCCAGTTATTCCAGTCCTGTTTTCCCTGTGGCTAAGGCCAATGGGAAGCTCAGAATAGTTCATGACCTCCAAAATCTAAACAGAGTCACTATCGAGGATGCAGGACTACCCCCAAAGATTGAATAATTTGTGAAAGCATTTTCTGGAAGGGCCTGTTATGGATTGGGAGACATCATGGGAGGATATGATTGAAGTGAAGTAGATAAGACTTCAAGACCACTTACCACTTTTGAAACCACCCTTTGGAGGCTCCAACTTACAAGGTTACATCAGGGGGGCACCAACTCAGTAGCAGTCTACCAATCCCAGATGACCTGGATACTCCAGGAGGAAATACCAGAACATGTAGGAATATTTATTGATGATGAAGGAATCAAAGGACCCAGAAGCAGGTAAAATGAAGAGACACTGGAAGAAAACCCCCAAATAAGAAAATTTGTGTGGGAATACGTCATAACCTTAGAAAGAATCTTATTTAGGATAGAAGAGGCTGGCATAACTATCTCAGGAGAAAAATTTGCCTTCTGTTTCCCTGAACTTAACATAGTGGGGCATGTGATATCCCAGGAGGGAAGGAAAGTAGCATAAAAGAAGCTAAAAAAGATTCAAAGCTGGCCCCAGCCAAGGAACAAGAAGGAGGCTTGAGGATTCTTGGGGCTTTTCTCCTATGTAGGAATTTTCATTAACAACTACTCAGCAATTTCAGCTCCAATCAGAAGGCTCACCTGGAAAGATGTAGAGTTTAAGTGGGACAACCAAAGTGAAGAAGCCTTTTTTCTACTCAAGAAGATAGTAGGAAAAGATATAACTCTCAAAAGCATAGAATATGGCAAGGAGGCAGGAATAATCATTCTAGCTGTGGACTCAAGTTACCTAGCAGCTGGTGCTTTCCTGATGCAAGCAGACAAGGAAGGAAGACCAAGGCCAGTCTACTATGAGTCGGTGGGTTTCTCAAAAACAGAAAAAAAGTATTCCCAGTAAACTCTGGACCTCTGTGGAGTAGCCAAGATACTTAAGAAACTCCAGACAACCCTTTGGGGACAGAACTTTGAGTTTCAAGTAGATGCAAAGGCCCTCATTGAAATGATCAACACCCCCAGCCTACCTAGTGCTCCTATGACTAGATGGGTGGCATTTATTCAACTAATTTCCTTTGACTTGGTAAATAGGCCAGGAAATACTTTCACAATTCCTGACAGCCTATCAAGAAGGCCAGAAGACCCAGGATACCCAGAAGAAACCAATCAGGAATTTGATAAAGAAGAAGAATGGATCAGCCCACACCCTGGCCTCAGATTAAAAATCAACTCTATGGAAGACCAACAACCACCCATGCCCCCAGCTGGATTCTGGGGAAGAATGTAGGAATATTTATTAACCATGAAGAAGCTTAAAGGGTGCTCTGACAAGGAATTCAAGAAGATCAAGAGGAGGTAACCCAACTTCTATGTGGAAGTAAGAAGACTGAAAAGGAGGGGGATATGGGGCCCTCAGCTAGTTCTGACAACTAAAGAAGAAATGGAAAGGGTCATGAAGAGACTGCATGAAGAATTAGGGCACAGGGGGAGTGGGGAGACATATAGGAGGATCAAACTTAGATTCTGGTTGGAAGGAATGAAGAAGATGACTAGGAAATGGGTCCAAAACTGTGAACCATGCCAAAGGAGAAGCAAGCTCCAGCAGAAAGAACAGGCGAAGGCAACTCTTACTAACACCCTTTTCCAGAGGGTAGCAATGGATGCAGTACATGTCAAGGCAGGAAGGTGGAAGTATCTAGTGGTAGCCAGGGATAATTTTCCAGGGTGGGCAGAAACAGTGGGCCTGACTAGTCTCACCTCAAGAAACATAGCTAATTGGTTCCTATCTGAATTGATCTATAGTTATGGAATCCCCAAGGAAGTAACAGTAGATTGGGGAGGATAATTCAAAAGGGAGCTCCATTCAGCCCTGAAGAAGATTGGAACAAAACTCAGAATGGTGGCCCCTTATTACCCAGAAGCTCAGGGAATGATAGAAAGGGGCCACAAGGAAAAAAAAGATGTACTAATAAAGCTATGTGGAGAGAATGGCAGTAAATGGAAGGAATACCTTCCCCTAGTAACCTTTGCAGATAGGATTTCTACAAAAAGCACAACAGGATTCTCCCCATTTGAAATAAAGTTTGGACAACCAGAAGTCTTACCAATTGACATAGAAATGGATACATACTTAGGAATTGACTGGGAGCAGTTAACCACAACCTCAGACCTCCTGGAAGCTAGGGCAGCACAATAGGCCAAGAAGGAAGAAAACATTCAGAAGGAAGCACAGAAGATGAAGGAAGCAACAGAACTTTCAGTCAAGTATGGGGACAGGAGATTAGCCCATAGGATAAGGGAACCACTCAAGAAGGGGGACCTGGTATTATTCTACAATAGAACCCTGGAATCTCAATGGGGACTACTCTTCAAGAACAAATGGAATGGAACTTATAAAGTAGTCAAACAACTAAACAGGGGACCCTATATCATCAAAGAATTGGATGGAAAAGTAATTGGGAGAAGGTTTGCAGCAAGCCATATCAAGAAGTTTTACAACAAAGGAGCCCCACTAGAGGAAGAAGATGAAGGACCAGAACAAGATGAAGAAGAAGAGGAGCTATTAGAAGAGGAAGGGGAGGGGGAAGAGAATAGGCCGCTGAAAAAAAGCCCAAACTTCTAAATCTATAATTACAAAGAACAATCAGAAGAACAAAAATCCTAAGCAAGAGTTTGAACTGCTGAAATAAAAAAATAATAATAATAAATAATAATAATAATAATAATAATAATAATAATAATAATAATAATAATAATAATAATAATAATAATAATAATAATAATAATAATAATAATAATAATAATAATAATAATAATAATAATAATAATAATAATAATAATAATAATAATAATAATAATAATAATAATAATAATAATAATAATAATAATAATAATAATAATAATAATAATAATAATAATAATAATAATAATAATAATAATAATAATAATAATAATAATAATAATAATAATAATAATAATAATAATAATAATAATAATAATAATAATAATAATAATAATAATAATAATAATAATAATAATAATAATAATAATAATAATAATAATAATAATAATAATAATAATAATAATAATAATAATAATAATAATAATAATAATAATAATAATAATAATAATAATAATAATAATAATAATAATAATAATAATAATAATAATAATAATAATAATAATAATAATAATAATAATAATAATAATAATAATAATAATAATAATAATAATAATAATAATAATAATAATAATAATAATAATAATAATAATAATAATAATAATAATAATAATAATAATAATAATAATAATAATAATAATAATAATAATAATAATAATAATAATAATAATAATAATAATAATAATAATAATAATAATAATAATAATAATAATAATAATAATAATAATAATAATAATAATAATAATAATAATAATAATAATAATAATAATAATAATAATAATAATAATAATAATAATAATAATAATAATAATAATAATAATAATAATAATAATAATAATAATAATAATAATAATAATAATAATAATAATAATAATAATAATAATAATAATAATAATAATAATAATAATAATAATAATAATAATAATAATAATAATAATAATAATAATAATAATAATAATAATAATAATAATAATAATAATAATAATAATAATAATAATAATAATAATAATAATAATAATAATAATAATAATAATAATAATAATAATAATAATAATAATAATAATAATAATAATAATAATAATAATAATAATAATAATAATAATAATAATAATAATAATAATAATAATAATAATAATAATAATAATAATAATAATAATAATAATAATAATAATAATAATAATAATAATAATAATAATAATAATAATAATAATAATAATAATAATAATAATAATAATAATAATAATAATAATAAAGAAAAAATAATAAAGAAAAAATAATAAAGAAAAAATAATAAATAATAAATAATAAATAATAAATAAATAAATAAATAAATAAATAAAAAATGATTGATTGAATAAAAATGAAAGAATGAAAAAGTGAAAATATACTTTTATAAAGAAGATTATTATTACTTTAAAAAGAATGAAGTTCAAAGAGAACATGGGATACTAGGAAGAAAGAAGGCCCTGAAGACATCAAGACTGGCTTAAATTTAAATTCAACCCAACTGAAGACTTCAAGATGTTTCAAGGTAATCAAGAAAAAGGGATCAATTGATCTTCAACTAGAACTGTCTGATTGGAGGCATTGTAGTAGGTGTAAAAGGAAAAATTTATCTATCAGGTTTGAATAGATGCAAACAGGGTGTCAAGGCTTGAAAAACAAGAAATTTTCAAAAAAAATTGTTTGGATTCAAGCTCATGCTCACTTTATTTCCTCAATTTATTTCTTCAGCTTATTTTCATTTCATTTCATATTCTATTTTGTATTTTCATCTCTTCATTTTGTCCACTGGCCCTGTGTCTTGTCATACTCACATCCCACACGCGCGCCTTCTCAAAAGTCTACCGCTGTCAATACTCCAACTCTAGTCACCTCCTGGCCAACTGGTTGAGTTCCCGCAAGACCACTGCTGAAGGCTGATCACCTTCATCCACCACGCTACCATCTACATCAACCTTTGACCAACGCTACCCTCAAGATCAACCTCCAGCTAACCTCACCTTCAAACCACCTGCTGCCGCCAACACTCACGCTCATGCCTTGCTGAACATCAAGACTCCCACCTTGATCTATTTCCATTCTCACTTTCTGTGCTTTCTTCTGTTTCTGCAAGTCTCCACGCTGTTTGGTCCTTTTTAAGTCAATCATACTTTCAGATTTACAGTCCCAAGGAACCTCATTGGACCAGACAGGCTCAATTTCCGACTTGGAAGAACAACCCAATCCATCTAAACTCAACATCCCTCTGATCAAAGACACAAACTTCCCTTCTTAGAGTCTTAGAATCAAGAGCTATCTCCGCAGGAAAGGTCTTCTTGACCTCACCCTAGAACCCCCTCCATCACCGTTGACTGGTCCTCAGAAGAAGAAGATCTACAAAGCTGCGGACATCATCATTCAACACCTTGGCAAATCAGCTTTTGAGTTGATTGTCAACAAAAATAATGACGGAGATCCTTACGCCATTTGGAAGGCCATCCTTGAACGATATGCTTCACAGTCCTCAAATAACCGTGGACGCATCTGGCTCAACTTCATCCGTTATCTCTTCAAAGGCAATTTGACAACCTACATCAAGGACTGCAGAAAACTGATGAACAAACTCACTGTTGTCTGACTCAAGGTCCCGCCCAATATTTTGAGCTACAACATCCTCCCCAAGCTTCCCAGCTCTTTCTATCACATTGTTGATTCCCTAATTCTGAATGATTCCCTTCTTCAGAACCCAACTGGGATCCTGAACAAGCTCTGCAAAGTTCTCCATCTTGAATCCTCTCAATTGCCAGATTCCAATACCATCCCCGACAACCCTCCTTCTGTTGCTCTCCGCAAATCTGCCAGAAGGAAAAGACCTAAACATCCCTGCTCCAAAGGACACCACAATCCATTATCCGAACATCCAGAAAGCAAGTGCTGGTTCCTGAACCCTCATCTCAGACCCAACTGGAACAAAACCCCCTCATCTAATCTCCACACCGCAAATGAAAGCTCTAATCCTGTTCTTGACGACAACACTAAGAACGCCAAACTCCATTTCAACTCACAAATTTACCTGTCTACCAATTGGAACCGCTCCCTTTTTCCTGTTCTGGATTCCGGCGCTACTCATCACATTGTGAAAAATCATCAGTTCTTGTTTGACTGCATGCCTATCCATCTCGAAGTAGGAACAGGTTCCCCCAACAATTCCCTCACCACTACCCACTCTGGTTCAGCCAAACTTGTTAATCACCTTGGCGTCACCATCATCTTGCAAGACGTTCTGCTCATCCTGTCCATCAATTGATGTCTCATTTCCCTTGCTCAACTAAACTCCTCCAATGTCACCTTTTCTAAGGTTGGATATTCAGGTCTTGAAGTAAAGCTGGACAAGATCAGTTTTGTTGGAACAATGAACAACAAACTAACCAAACTGTGTGGTACCAGATTCTTACATTCCAGTCCATCCACTCTTCTCCTTAAAGCCCCTAAAAATCTCTGGCATTTGCGACTTGGTCACGCAAGCTCCCAGTCTCTCAAGACTCTCAACCTATGCTCTGAAGAACCAACTACTGCCTGTCAGATCTGTAAGACTTGAAAGCAAGTCTCCACTCCATTAAACCACAAATTATAGAAAGTCTCCAAACCCCTTGAAGCTGTTCATCTTGACGTGGTTGGACCCTTCTCCATAACCTCCAACTCTGGTTTCTCTTACTTTCTTTCCTTAACTGATCAATTCTCCATTTATTGATCTGTTGCCCTCCTCAAGCAGAAGAGTGACTCTCAGTTGGCCATCAAAGATTTTGTTGCTCGATCCAAACGCCAAACTGGTAACACTGTGAAGCTCCTGATTTCCAACAATGGCGGCAAATTCATTTCCTCCAAACTACACTCCTTCTGTCTCAAAAAAGGAATTTCTCAAAACTTTTCACCTCCTCACACCCGACAACAAAATGGCCTACCCAAACATTCAAACCGGCTTATTTTGGAGAAGGCTTGCTGTTTGTTAAATCAAAGCAATCTTCCTCTGAAGTTCTGGGGTGAGGCAGTTAACACTGCCACTCACATCCTTAACATCCTTCCTTCAAGATCCTGTGGGAACCTAATTCCCTACAAAGCTTGGTACAAACGCTCCTTTAATCTCAATTGTCTATGTCCTTTTGGGTGTGCCGCCTTCTCAGTCATTCCCAAGTCCAACCAAACATTCAAGCTCCTTCCCACCAGCAAAAGATCCATCCTGCTTGGGTACGTAAATGACTTCTTGTCATTTAGACTGCTTGATCTGGAGTCCTTCAGAATCTTCATCTTGGCCAACTTGTCCTTTGATGAACTCTCATTTCCTTCTCCATCTGGGTCCAAGCCCTTTTGTCCCTCTAACAACTCTGATCATCTTGTACTGACTCCCACCGCTCCTCCCTCTTTTCCAATTGACACTTCACCAAACTCCTCCTCCACTGTTTCCTCCACTCCTGCATCATCCTTGCCTCTCTCTGCTTCCACTTCTCCCACTTCTGAACCCTCTCCTGCTCCTTATCATCCTGCTGTCAACATCCTCCCATCCATCCATAAACCTTCCCACAAAAGGCTTACTCATGCTAACATAATCCCTCATCCTCGGCATCCAAACTCTAGAATTGGACTCCCCTCCATCTATCTCATCGTAGAAAACAACTATTCCAATCCCACCTCTGTTAAGGAAGCTCTTGCCTCCAAGTACCAAGAAGAATGGATCAAAGCTATGAGAAATGAAGAGTTGAATCTGCTCAACTATCAAGTCTGGGAAGAAGCTGTTCTACCTGATGGCAAGTCAGGACTTAAGTGCGTCTGGGTCTTTCAAACCAAACAAGACAATCAAAATAGGATGATCAAATTCAAATCACGACTTTGCCTCCAGGGCTTCAACCGGCAATACGGCGTCAATTTCACCTCAGCCTTTTCCCCCACCTGGGACAAGACCTTGCTCCGAATGCTCATCTCTCTCGCCGCCCATCTAAAGCTTAAATTTCACCAAGTTGACGTCAAAGCAGCCTTCCTGAACGCCTCACTTTGTGAAGAAGTCTACCTAACTCCGCCTCCACATATAGACGTGGCTCACGGCAAGTATCTCAAGCTGAAAAAGGCACTCTACAGCCTCAAACAGGCCCCTGTGGCCTGGTATGAAACCCTCAGCAACTAGCTGATAAGCTGCGACTTTCACAGAAGCAAAGCCAACCAATGCGTATTCTGTAAGAACAGAACTTACCTCTACGTCCATGTCGATGACATTGCTGTCTTCAGTGACCAGCCGGACGTATTCATCGGCCAACTTAGCTCAAGTTTCAAAATAAAGGATCTGGGTCCAGCTTCTCTACTACTCGGAATGAATGTCACGCACCTTCCGGACAGCTTCAAGCTATCTCACGGCGCATACATTGGTCAAGTCTGTGCGCAATACTCCCTTCCTGCTCACAAATTGTTCTCAACGCCCTTCAAGCCTTACGGCAAGTTGTACCCATCAAGCAAAGAAGATCATGAGGAGTTTGTCCAATTGGGCGCCAACTATAGGAAGATCGTTGGGGAACTTAATCACATCAGCACCTGCACAAGGCTGGACAGCACCTTTGCGGTTAATTACCTTGCTCAGTTCCTGGTAAAGCCCAACTTACATCAATTTCAAGCTGCTCTCCACGTCCTCAAGTATCTTCAACACAGCCCTAATTGTGGGTTGCGCTTCAAGTCTTCCCCCTCATCAGCTAATCTCAAGGCGTATGTTGATGCCAACTGGGCGACTGGTCTGAAGACCCAAAAATCAATCTCAGGCTTGGTTTCTCAATGGTTTGGAAGCGTAATCACTTTGAAGAGCAGAAAAAAACCCACCTTATCACTATCAACCACGGAGGCCAAGTACAAAGCGCTGGGCAACGCTATCAAGGAGCTGAGCTGGGTGAAATTGCTCATGAGCAAGTTTTTGCCGAGAGAAGCAGCTAAAACAGCCACCATACATGAGGACAATGAGGGGCGCATCAAGCTGGCGCTCAATCAAGCCAATCAAGCCACCTTCCACACAAAGCATATGGAACTACGTTTTCACTATGTTTGCAACAAAATCCTCAAGAATTCCATCAAGCTTCAGAAGATATCCTCAAAGAAGAATCTAGCGGACTTTCTGACAAAGCCGGTGCCCCAAATAGCTCTCCATAATGCACTTGATGCTCTGAATATTGGGGAACAATCTGAGCAAGGGAGGCTGTTGGGATTCAAGCTCATGCTTGAGCTCATGCTCACATTATTTCCTCAATTTATTTCTTCAGCTTATTTTCATTTCATTTCTTATTCTATTTTGTATTTTCATCTCTTCATTTTGTCCACTGTCCCTGTGTCTTGTCATACTCACATCCCACACCTGCGCCTTCTCAAAAGTCTACCGCTGTCAATACTCCAACTCTAGTCACCTCCTGGCCAACTGGTCCAGTTCCCGCAAGACCACGGCTGAAGGCTGATCACCTTCATCCACCACGCTACCATCTACATCAACCTTTGACCAACGCTACCCTCAAGATCAACCTCCAGCTAACCTCACCTTCAAACCACCTGCTGCCGCCAACACTCACGCTCATGCCTTGCTGAACATCAAGACTCCCACCTTGATCTATTTCCATTCTCACTTTCTGTGCTTTCTTCTGTTTCTGCGAGTCTCCACACTGTCTGGTCCTTTTTAAGTCAATCATACTTTCAAAAATAGGGGATAACATGAGGAAAATAATCTTGCTTTGTCCATGAAGTACCATAATAGATGGAGAAGGGAAAAGAAGAAATCAAGCTAAAAAGAAAATTTTTTGTAGGATCAGAGTAAAAATTCCCAAACCTGTCTTTATCCAGAAGAACTCCACTATAATCCCACAACCAATAAGAATGGAAATTGTTAAAAATAAAAGAGAAAAAGGCAAGGAGAGAAAGATATAGAGATAATTTTAATGTTATTTTTCTAAGAGCAGCGGATCAGGAGGTTCAGATAACGGAGAACTCTGATTGAAAGTACGCAATAACTGATAGTGTTATATTGGCTTGTAATGCAGATGGTTTATATAGTTTAAGTACAAGCCATTTGAAGAGCAAAAACTTGTGGTTAAGAGTTGATAGGTAAAGTGAATATTGGATTTATAGAAATCTGAACTTATAATGCAATTAGCAAAGGAAAGATTAACATAGCAGTAAGTAAGCTGTAACTACTTGATCTTTAACTACTGGTTCTGCAAGCCTCTTGAGTTACTATGTCTCTTGAGCTAAGTAATTAGATACACGCTATACTAACAAATCCATAAAGAGGGTTGTTAATCCCCTTAATCCAATCATAAAAAGAAGGAAAGCATAATCAAACTGGAAACATCCTCTTGAACACTCTGAGATTGAGAAATCACTAAAAGGCTAGGAAGGGTGGTTATTTTCCACTAAATATACTCTTGATCAGCAGCTCATCCTCTTGGAATTTCTTAGTATGTTCTCTTGTTGATCATGAGAAGAAGTATAATCTTAATATTTTTTTTGTATATTTTAAGAGATAGTAGAAGGAATGAAGAAGGTATGAGACAAACACTCATAATTCCAACACCCCACTGTGGCTCATACCTGATGAAGAAAGAAATAGAATAGAAGAATTGCAATACGCCAGCATGACTCATGTTTAGGGACCGCTGAGTGCATGATTGATCTAGAGATTGATAAAGGAAAAAAAAGAGATGGCACAGTTGCAAGCAAGCTGTTGACCAACGAGAGTGGAAATATGACCAAGAGCAATTGAACCGCGGAAAAAGGACTTGAATTGTTGAAGTGTTCAATCAAAACAACCAAGAGCAAGCAATTGATAGATTGAAAATTCAACTGAGGTTCCACGCCATCTACGCAGGGGGTCAGAAACAACAGAGGTGATTAAAGTCATGGGCATCTTCAAATTTGAGGTTGTCACAATGAAACTGTCGGCCATTGGGAGTACAGACATATGTAAAATCTCCAATTTTCTTGGATTTGGATATCAACTAACATTGAAATTTTTTGATATATTAATTCAAATTATGGTTTGTTTTTCATTATAATCTTGAAAGTTTTAATTTTAGAATTTTGGAATTCTTTTTAGCCATTTACTCATTATCCTCTTTTTTTGAAAAATTCATAAATATTTCAAACATTAGTTATATACAAAAATTACAAAGGTTTTCTCAATATGACTGCTCAAGATTATGAAATTTACTTTATCATAAGGTCAGATGATTTATCAGTCAATCATTTTATGGGGCAGATAATTATTTCAAGAATTAGTTGTATGTATCAATGAAAATCAATAATAGGTTAACCAATTGGTTCAAAGAGTGAACAAGATTTACCAGAATATCCCACTCAACATTATGGATGAGGTTTTTATTTGTTTTTTAAGTGATTCAAAGAAGTGGATCTTTGTGATAGTGAGGCTTTGTCTGTATGAATGCATTAAATGTCACAAATACCTGTATATAAATTAAAGGAGCTGATACTTATCTTAAGTTAAACAAGTTTTAAACCAGATAGGAAATGCAGATTACTGATGGGGCCTTGTGCAATAATATTTAATATTTCAGAAATTATCACAAGATTTATTATGGATAATTCTCTTAGTTTTAGACTGAAATCAATACACAAGTTTGCATTTTCCTCGAATTGCTCAACTATAACTTAATAGGATGTAAATTTCCCATAAATTTAATTTTATCCTTCCCATATGACCTGAAAAAAAACCTATTTTACCAATAGATAAAAAATGAAATCAGATCTCAGTACCTGACCATTGGATTTTTCAATTGGAGAGTGTGAAAGCTCAATTCAAAGTAAAAAACTTGTGATTTTAAATTATAAATTACTCACTTCAACAATAAAGGAATTTTTGTTTGATTATTTGTAATGATATTTGATTTGTCTTTCACATTTTGAAATTCAATTCAATTCAACAAGTGCGGTACCTGCAGTTGATGATCCAGCATGAATAATAAATCCTTATAAAATGAATTAATTACTTGTAACATCCAAAAAATCCTGTTTTCATCTTGCTGATTCTTTGAATTTTTTTCATCTTGGTAGATTTTCTCTTTTCAAAATCCATCCATCATGCTTGATTTGATTTTATTCATATTCACAATTTCAATTTTATTTTCCTGTGAATTTCAATCTTAATGATTTAATTGAAATTGGGCATCTTTCAGTTTTAACTCCACATCAAAAAAGTTTTGCTTCAAACTTGAACCTACCCTCAAATTTAATATGAACTTGAAACCACTTTTTTGTAATTAAATTTTTACTTTAAAATTATCACATCCTCTTTACAGGTGTATTGTTAAAAAAATAAAATTAATTCTTCCAACATTGTTTGATGTATTTGAGTGAAAGTAGAATAAATAAATTAAAGTCAAAACCTTAGAAAGATCTTCTTCATTAGAGGATATTTGATTATTTATTTAAAACTCTGGATATACAATTGAAGTTGGTATTCTAAACTAAATAATAAAATATAAATAATAATTTCAGTATAATTATATTGAGTGGAAATCATTGTACTAAAAATGATTTCAAACCCATTTTTAAATTATGTTTTTGGGAAAGGGGAGTCTTTGGATAATAAATTGGAAAATGGTCATGTTTCAATAAGTAAATATGTGAAAGAATTTGTTGTAAAATAAATGAAAAACCATAATATTAACATTCAAAAATTGAGTCCAAACAAGACCCTTTGTATTTAAATGATATGGTGTTCAGCCATTTGAATTTTTCTCCTCTAAATTATTTGAGAGGATGAAAAAATATTTCTTTATTTGAAATTTATTGTTGAAAATACCAATCTCACAAATTTAATTGAAAAATTGCAATATTTTATTTCATTTTTGGAATTTTTTTCCAGATTTCTTAACCAGGAGCTTTCTTTGTCTATGAAGATACTCAAGCCTTCACAGAGGATGAATTCCCAAGTTCTAAAGGTAAATGATGGCTACCATCACAAGAGTTTTTGAAAAAAGGCAATAAACCATTTCAATCAAAAAATTTCAAAAATACTCAATCAAACTTCAAGTAGCTTGCAATTCCTACTCCAAAGAAAATAATATTTGAATTGAAATTCAATCAAGCGGTAAGAGTTGTGGAAAATTAATTGGGACTAATTTTTTTTTAAAGAAATTTTTTCCTTGGAAATGAAAAGAATGCAAGCATTTGGAATCATTTCTGAATTTTTGAATTGTGATTTCAATACAAGAAATGTTTGATTTCTCACTTTAGTACTTATAAAAAACAATTTTTCCATGTACACAGCCAAATTCCAGCTCATTACAGACTGAACAGCACCCAATTCTGTTCAATCTTTGTAAATTGTTTATTAGAATGATTAGTTTTGATTGGAAGTTTATCTTTGGGAAATTTTAAATTTGCAACGCTACACAACCTGTTCAAAACTCAAAATGGGTTGCTTGGCATTGTTTGAGACCTACCTAGGTTGCAAATGGCTGTTTGCAAACCATCTGAGGCATGAATAGCCATTCAAAACCCAGATGGTTTGCAAACTGCGCCTCACAACCTGTTTGGAGTTGTGGACTGGTTGTGTAGGGTTTCCAATTTTTATCTTAATTTTGATTTATTAATTTTATTTATTTATATTTATATTTGTATTTTTAATTTAATTTATTCATTTTTTTATTGATTTATTGATTTATTCATTTTGATTGTTCATTTTTTCATTTTTAATTCACTTATCTATTTATTTATTTTGTCCATTCATTTAATTTTAATTTATTTTAAATGCACTTATTTATTTATTTATTTATTTATTTTAGGGTGATGATAAACTCACAGCCCAAATGAGCCGTGTACACAACTCATTTGGGTCGTGTGGCACGCTAAACAGCTCAAATGTAGTTGTGTAGCCACCATACAACTTGAGAGTAGTTGTGCAGCCCCCACACAACAGCCCAGGTCCTGTGGCACAACACCCAACTACATTCAAGTCGTGTGGGCTTGTAAACAGCTTGAATGTAGTCGTGTGACATGCCACAAAACTACAAGTGTTGTGGGCCAAAAAATAAACTAAATAAAAATACAAAAAAAAAAACAGAAATCTCAAAAGATAAAAAAAATTGATTTTTTGGTTACAAAAAACAAAAAAATAAAAGATAAAACAAAAATAAGTAAAAATAAAATAAAAAAATAAATAAAAATAAATAAAAATAAAAATAAATAAAAATAAAAAATAAAAATAGAAATAGAAATAAATGAAAAATAAATGAAAATAAAAATAAATAAAAATAAATAAAAATAAATAAAAATAAATAAAAATAAATAAAAATAAAATAAAAAATTAAATAACTGAATACCACCAAAACACCAAAAATTAAATAAACAATGAAAGAGTCTATGGAGCATCCCTAAAGTATAAGTGCCAAAAAATAAAACTTCAAGTAGACTAGCCCTAAAGGAAAAACACCAAAAAGAATACAATTCACTTGACAATCCCTAAAGAAAAAACACCAAAAAAAAGACAAGTAGCTTGACCAGCCCTAAATTAAAAGCACCAATAAAAATACAAGTTCAACTTGTGTTAAGCTGATCTCAAAACCAGAAGTAAAAATAGTCCTTATGATGGGATCATCCCAACACAAGTTGAACTGACTTTCCAATAAAATCTCATTCAAAACACTCATCAAAATGATGTTAACTCAAAAAAATTAACATAATGATGTTCAAAATGGGATAACCCTTTATATTAATAGAATTACATGTTAGCTGCATCAGAATTAAAAGTCATATGGAAACCCAATGATGAAATGAAGTCTATAATCTAGAATAAAAGTGCAGTTGATCTTTGAGATGATCAACCCAACCAGAAGCTTTTTTTGAAAAGAAAGCAGAGGGTTTTGCTACAATGGATGGGATTGGAATCATTTCTCTCTAAAGTACTAATAGAAGCCAGTGGTTATTTTTGAAAAAGGAATTATAAATAGGCTCTGATTGATCTGTGATGGCTTTTTTCATTGGAGTATAAGTACAACATGACTCCAATGAAATGAAACATATAGTTCTGGCATATGTGTCTGCTATTATTTGACCCATATCCAACTTAGCCAGCCATTTTGAAGAGGGAATCTTTGCATTGATGTCCTCAAAATCAAGTCTTTGTTTAATCTTTTCTACCTCTTTTGCACCACCAAGCATCTTAATGTAGCATGCTTTTCATTTCTCCAATGTTTTGGCCATTTCCTTCCTCACTCTAAAACAGCCATGTTCATCATACCAAAGCAATTTAGCAATGACTCTAAATCCACAATTCTCATCACCAATTGAATCCCAAAACTCATCAAATAACTTATGTAATTTCTCAGGTATTTGATTGAGGTATTTCACTTTGGGTTCCTATAATAAAAACTAACTCAGCCAAAATGCCAATAACATTAATTAATCACTTCAATAATCACCAAAGATGAGCTTCTGGTTGATGCTTCCTGCACATCTTCTTCCTCTGAAGAGGAATAATATTCAAAATTAATTGAAACTAATTCACTTTCAGTCCCTTCCTCTGAACTATGAAATTCAGATTCTAATCCTGCAGACTTTGACTCAAAATTATCATCATGTCATCATCAGTTCATTAAACCAAAAAAATGAACATTTAACAAAAGAAAAGACTAATTACAATCTTTTGTCTTTTCTTGTTTGGTGACCCTCTAATTCTCTTTTCCTGCTTAAGATGCTTTTGAGTGTGCTTGAATTGAAAAGAATCCCTCAGGTTATCTGTCAATTTTGGGCTTCCTCTGCTTTATTGCAAGACTTTAGGTTCAAGTCTTGGATTTGATTAATAATTTGCAGTCTCCATCATCAAGTGCTTCAACAGCCCGCAATGATTTTCTTTAGGGTATCCCAAGATCATTGCATTGAGCTTCTCATTTAACTAAGAATTTCCAAGCATTTCATCAACATCAAACTTTCAAAAATCAAAAGGATCAAATATTAATAAATTAGGAATCATCATTCAAAAAGCATTTATCAAAAAGCATTAATCACAAAGTGATTTGAACAATCCAAAAATCCAAATTAAAACAACTCACAGAACTAGAACTGCAAGGTTAATAATCCAACCTCCACTGAGGATCAACATCCTCAGGCCTAATGGATCCTTGGAAGGCTAGTATATCACCTATTTTGTGGGAACAGGGCAAACCCATAGTCTTGCCATATGACTTGGTGTAAAATTCCCCATGATGGTTCCACATTAATTTCTTGAATTGTTCCATAACAAGTTTTATTGCCTCTAAAGACAACTTTTATCCCAAAGGTAAAAGTTCATGAGGAAGAACTATTCCTATCTGAATTTGAGTGTTTTAAAGTGCAGCCTGAACCAATTGAATTTGATTTGAAACTGTTCCCTCTGGGTTTTGCCAAACATCAAACATGTTTCCCAACAAATTTGCAAGGAATTGTTTGAGAGTAGCATAAGCCTCTTCAACCCAAGACATTGTTTTATTTCCAGGGTCAGGTTTTTTGCAATTCCAAGCCTTTTCAAACATCTCTTTAATAAGGAAGATGTTATGATACATACTCAAGTATATCCTTGTGGTCTGCAAAGAAACACATCATACAAGTATAATGTAAGCAAGAAGATCAACAGTAGAGGCAGTGATTTGGGGCTTACTCTATGTTCCGCATCATTGACCTCTGCCTCCTCCTTGTTTTTCAAAGCCCCATACTTAGCACACAGAGACATAAAGCTTTTCCACCCTTCAATGTCATTATTAAAGCGCACTTTAAAGTTTGCTTGTATTTTTTTAGACAAGTGCCATTGAAAACACTGTCTTGGTGACTCAGGTAAAATTTTTTCTATAGCACAAATCAAAGCCTTTTAATGGTCCATCACAATGAATTTGGGAAGTCTCTCAGGATCATAACCCAGCTCCTTTAGTGCATTTACAGACCAACTGTAGAACTCAAACTTTTATCTTGTTATAAAAACAAGAGATTTTGTGAAATTTTTCTGGTTTTCTGTAACTCCTACAACATGCAATAGGGGAATGTTGTACTTATTTTTTTTATAAGTACAATCCAACATAGAAATATGATGATATTTCTTGCAAAGATTTAATGACTTGGGGTGAGCCAAGAATGGAGCCTCCAAGTGACTTTCTCCACTAAATTTTGCTTCATGAACCCAACTTGAATCACCAAGTTGTTCAACAAAGACCACCCTAACACTTTTTCCCTTGAGTTCTTCAAGTGTCACCTTTTGTTTAGTTTTATAGATTTCTTGGTAATCAACATATTTGCCGCCATCAATCTTGCTCAATTTTTTTTTCAGTTGAATATCATTGAGCCCATCTTTCATTCCTTCTTTTGAATTGACTAAGGCCATCCCAGAGATTCTCCTCAGGTGAGGATGCAATAAGGGGTGTGGAGATGGTTGATGGTTATTTTGATCATTTCTTTAGGAGATACGCCACAAGGGGTCTGACTTTTTGCAACTTGCATGGATTAAAAACTTGCACCCAACCTTCCTTGTGTGAGTTTTCCTTGACCCTTTGGTGAGCCATTGCCCAGAGTACAAACCATGTCTATCACAGGATAGATACACATATTTATGACGCTTTGAGTTGAAAACTATTAAAGAATAACCATGCTTCATCACCCATGTTTTACAATAGTTTTGTGCCTCTTCCCTAGTAGGAAAATCTCTTAAAGGAGGTGGTTGAAGTGGATCTTTCATACTTACATAGTTACATAGTTAGCAGCCACCAATCAGTTTCAATAAAATTAAATATGGCAAAGACCAGAGTAACATAAAATGTTACACACCACCAGAGGTCATGTCCATTTGTGAAACATTTTGTTCCTCTGGAACCCTAGATGAGGATCAAATTGGGTCTTACAATGCTTCATTACCCAAATCCTTCTTTTCCCCAGCTTTGTTCATGGCACTATCAATGTAGTCCTTCAACCCAGCCATGTTACAAAAAGGAGGGCTTGCCACTGTTCCCATAATGCCAAAAAAATGCAATGGTATTTCAGTATTGAATCCAACTTTGAATTGAACAACTACCAAGTTTGCTCACTTTCAAGTTGAAAAATATCAAGTCTAGTGGGACATTTTCATTTTAGTTTCACTTGAATTTCACTTTATTTCACTTTAGTTTCACTTTGGCTTTACTTGGGGATCACTTGGTGTGGTCCAATAGTCCCACATAGTATGCGTTGATCCCATATTTGGGTTTATGGAACCCATATGTGGTCCAGGGGGACGCAGAAATTCTGGCATGACTCTTGGGGGGTTGTATACCCCCAAAAACGCCTCAAAACTGCTGTTTAAGGGGGTACAGGGCCCAAAAACCCCGTGTAAAGCGGGTATACCACCCCCCAGGGGTTGCGCGTGTTTCAAACAACCCTTTTGGCGCATGTAGAAGTGTGTTTGGCCCACATGTGCATTTTGGATGCGTGTATGGGCCCCCAAGCGTCCATTGGGCTGTGGAGGGCCTCACACAGCTCCCATAGAACCGGGAGTTGTGAATTTATCATCAAAATTTGTTTTATTCATTCATTCATTCATTCATTCATTTAATCATTTTATTTATTTACTTATTTATTTATCTTTGTTTGCAACTCAGATGGGTTGTGAACAACTTTTCTTGCCCTTTTGAAACCCCTGGGTTGCAAATTTGACATTAACCTTATCTTTCACTATGCTAAAAAAAGTGCTAATTTTAATTATTATCTTTAAAAAGATATCCCATCTGTGTCTACCAAACAGGCTGCTCTGGAGTTAAAAGATTTGAAGAAATACTTTAAGATGGCACCCATTCTTGCTCAATTTAACAAGACATCTTTGAATACTGTTGAAAAATACACAAGAAACTATTCTATTTATGGTTTAATTTCAGAATTTCAAAATTCTTCTAATATTTTAAATCCTGTAGCTTTCAAATCTATTAAATTAAAATCAAACTCAATTAAAGAATTCATGATAAGTAAATTCTTGCAATCATATATTGCTTGAAGAATTGTTTTTTGTACATTTTAAGTCTTAGGGATCCTCTCAAGGTCTTAAATGGCCACAATTCTCTTCATTTATAAATGAGAACAAAATTTCCTAACATGTGCACAGGAAAAATTGGCCAAAGACCTCTCTAAGTTTGAATTTACAATCATTTATCACCCTAAAAATCATTTGGTAGTCCCTGATGCTTGATCACATTGCAAAAAAAATCACCCCAGGGAGGGGAGAACAATATGTTAGAATTTGAGCCTATATATATGTGACTTCCACTGGAGTTCAAAGTATCATTGAGTGGATTGATTTGATTTATATTATTGTTTTTATTGAAGTATTAAAATAATGGCTAAAATATAACTAGGCTGTGTTCTCAGTAGTGATTGTCAGACTTTTCAAGCATAGCATTTCACTTACCATGTCACTTAAACTGCTTATGCTAATTTTACCTTATTCATTTTCTACTCAACCACTTGTCAGCCTATAGTGTATTTAGTCTATATAAACACCAGTGCTCTCAAGTGGAATTCATCATCTGTTCAGCCAACACATCAACTGGAGTGTCCTTTTCCTCCTGATCTCAGGTCAGTTACGCTTGACGTTACAAGCCCCTTTAACTCATTCTTTAATCCTTTCATCTCACTAGAGCTCAAGCTCTCTTTATTTTTTACACAATAAGTCTTTCCAGCTCAGTTCAATCATCACCAATCTTCAAAAAAAATCCTCTAAACTCTGAATTTTCCAATTGAAAATTCCTCATTGTATCAAACCTTGAAAGAAACAACATTTGAATTGAAAAGAGTACTTCATAGACAAAAATGATTATTTATTTTATAGGAAAATGTGTGGTAGTACTCAAAAACCCTTGGATTAATCTGGATATTCCCAAATATTTGCATGACTCTCTGCTTGCTTTTCATTATGGGCAGTTTAAAACCTACAGATTTATTGCACAAGAATTCCACTGGACTGATATTTTTGGTGAATTGAAATAGTATTTTAACATGTTCAATGAATGAATTTGTAAAAAGTCCCAAAATCATCATAAGTATTGGCTGCTCCAGCTTCTTCAAATACCACCTATTCCTTGGCACTCATTGCCCATGGATTTCACTTCACAATTACCCCTTTATAATGTATATGATGCTATCCTGATGAAATTATATTGCTTCTCTAAGATGGCCATGTTCCTTTGAAGCAAGAATACTTGCTCTTTGGAATACCTGTATAACCTCTTCATATAAAATTTCTTCTCCAAGGTTGGTCTCCCTGATAATATTTTCAGTGTTTGTGAAAAATTTTTTTTATCTAGCTTCTGGACTTCTTTGCGTCAAAATTAGAAGATAAATTACAAATTATCAAAGGCTTACCACCCAGAAGTTGATGGTCAAACCAATTAAGTAAATCAGATCCTTGAACAGTATATTTTAATGTATTTCTATAAAAAAAAAGGAAGAATTGTCAAATTGGCTCCCACTAGCCAAATTTTTCTGCAAAAAATCCATTCATTCCTCCACCAAACAGTTTTTAATGCAGGGTTTCAGAAAAATACTTCAATTCCAAACACACAATTAAAAAATGAAAAAACCACTTATTTTTCATCAGATGTGGAGTAACCTGCAAGTAAATGTGTTTTTTCCAATTTGGTATATAGAGGACCCTTTCTTCTTCTCTTGCTCATGCAAACACAAACAGACACCCTGGGGCCCCCCTCCTCTCTCTCTCTCTTTCTCATTAACTTTTAATCAATCTCCCTTGAATCATAATCACAGCCTCAAAAAAACAAACCCACAATAATCCCTCAAGCCCTTTCATCCCACTTGAATTCCATCTCATTCTCAGATTCAAGTAATTGCAATCATTCAGAAAAGCCTAGGAAATCAACCCAGGAAGCAGAATTATCCCAATCTGACCCAAATCAAGTTTTGATTGAGAAATTCATGCCAACTGCAAGGGTCACTCAACCCAAACCAACCACAACCACCATTGCAACTTCTCTTGTATCAGAATCAAAGCTCCCAAGGATAAACCTGAATTTAAATGATATATATAGGCTTTGTGTTGAAAAAAGGCTCCAATTCTTTGGCGCAGCTCATTGCTGTCAAGCACTTAGTGAGAAAAGCTGAATGGAAGCATGATAGCAGGAACCATTATTATTGGGTGAGTTCTGAAACCAACAAAAAAATCTTTCTGGCTGCAGTCTGATGAATTTTAATTTATGAAAAAGCTAACAATATCTTTTTAAGGAAAAGACTTTTCAAATAGCTGAGCAGTGCATTAACCATCCCAGCTCAGCCTAAATGCCAATCAGCCACAAGATTAATGGAGAGGCTAGGCTAGAGGATAAAGAACCACAGCACATGGGCATTCTGGTCACAACCAGGCAAAGCCATGAATAAACCACCAAAGGGTGGCAACACTAAAAATTTTTGCCTTTCAATATTTGCTCCTTTTTTTCAGCAGACCACCATCCTCTGTTTTCTATTTAAAGATGCTTCCAATCTTGTGCATAGAAAACCTGAAAAAAATGTTTATCCTTTTTATGCTATACTCACCATCATTGCATATTCAATGCATAATCTTTTAATTTTTTTTTTAAAAAAAACAATTTGTCAAACTTCTTCAAAAGAAAACACTGTATTATTCAATTTTCAAAAGAAAGGAAAAATTTCACTTTGATTGTACTGAACTTCTTGAATTTGCTTGATTGAATCAGTTGAAAGAGTTCTTGATTGAGACTGGTGTGATATTATTGTTTGTGATTAAAACAAATGGAAGGAACAAGAAAATACAGAAGCTTTTAGTGAAAAAAATATGAAGGAAATAACAAGAGAGAATGAGAAGGAAGAAGCAGAAGTGTAGAGATACAAGTGGGAAAGACAAAGAAGGTAAAATGAAGCTCTTTAAATTGAACCTAACCACTTCTCATTGTCACTTCTTCCATTGTTCATCTTCCACTTCAACTCAACTTCATTTTAGGCCCATTCATATTCAAAACTTTTACTGTCATCAGAGCTGGATTGTTGGGTAGTTGGATTTCTCAAATTGCCGCTCAAGCTTGCCTATTGGTCACCATTCATGCTCTTGACAATTTTACCTTTCAAGAATCTAAGTTGATCATGAATCAATCCTTACAAATACTGTCTAAGAAATCTTCCTCTTAAACTTATGATCAACAGAATCAGGATAAGCATGAATCAATCAATTTGATTTACAATTTTCTGTCCTATACTACCAATCTCAATCAAGCTATAAATCCTTTATTGACCAATTTGATCATCAAAGCTATTTCCAAAAATCTGGATTTGAAACATGAATCTTTCAAGAACTTGGATCAAATCTTGGTCAAGAATCCAAGGATGATCTTCACCAATAATAATTGCTCATTGAAGATAAAAAATATCAGCCTAGCCATCTCTGATTTCAAGGAGATAAAACTTTTCTGGCTTACACTTCTTCAAGTTGAGTTCATCCCCCATATCCTAATAGTCTCAGCCTGTGAACTGAGATTTGATCTATTTTGAAATAAACTAACCAAAAAAAACTCCCACACCACTTGGATCCATCCTCATCTTTGACTCAAGTCTGGTCCCACAGATGGAATTGGTAGAGGCCATCAAGACCAATCAAACCAGGGTGGATATGGGGTTGGTTTTTGCTTACAGAGCATTGAATCATCAATGAATCTAACCTAGTGTTTGGTGGATCATGATCCATTGGATGAAAAGTAGGAAATCAAGTCAATTCAGTCATCTAGCTGTCATCCAACCAATTTTGAGCACTCTCTTTCAAACTTTGGAGTTTGTCTGTTGCTTGGGAAACTCAACTTGTTGTTGATGGGTGCCAAGTTTTTGATGGTATGATCAGTTGAGTTTGATGGTTGAACAATTTTGATCAATTTGTTGGTGTTGTTGATTCAGCCTCACCCTCCATCCATCTTCTTCTATCAAAACTCTTTACTGGCTCTTCATTTGAACCCAGTTTGAAGATCCTCTGTAAAAATCTCTGGTCAATACTCTTGCATTGGTCTCAACTGATGCAACAACCTTGGAATTTGCTTGGCTCTCCTCAACTTGGCTTTCAAATCCAGTCCTTTCCACTCTTCCTCTTCCTTCTCCCATCTATTCATTTCTCCCATTTTATTCATCCCTTGTTCCTTCACTCCATCCAGTCTTGCTTTGAATTTCCAACTCCACCCTTGCACATTAAGCAATATTGCCTCACACCTCTTCTTCAATTTGGTTCATCCCTGGTCCAACCAGCAGTCCACAATAAGGAGGTGGTGGTGGTGTAGCTGTTGTGTATCTACAGAACCTGGGTAATACTAAACAACATTTCTATTAGTTCTATTTCATTTTCTTTGATTTCATTTTCATTTATTTCATTTTCATTTATTCCCTTTTGATTTATTTCATTCTATCTATTAGTCACTTACCAGTGGTACACACTCCAATAAATTTGATCTTGGGGGCTGACAATGGTTGATAATTCACTCAAGGACTGGTCTGAAATATTTGAACTCCACTAGTTGAAGCCTCTGGTACTTCAGTTTCAGGTCAACACTCCAATAGGGTAAATGCAAAATTCACCTTGAAAAAATGACATTGCTTGGACTTGAACCAGTTCCCTCAAATTGCAGTACTTGGAATAGAACAATCATTTCTCTTGATACAGTTATTGTAATGGTGGGTAGGGATCAACATGATAGATTTGAGTAGTACAAATTAATTATGGTATAACTGGGTATCAGGTAGTAATTTGTAGTTGACTAAGAGGTCTGAGAAATGAGAAAATCTTACCAGGAGCTTGCAAGGTTTGTACCTTGGCAACTGTCATGCTTCCAACTCAAGGGTTATTGTTTGATCACAACTTCAACATATCCCCTCTCCTCAGTATCATCTACCCCAGCCTAATAGTGTGACAACAAACCCACACTAACCACTCAGTGTAGTCCACTTACTACTTTTGGCATTAACACAAGGGACCATCTAATTTGGGTTACTCAGCCATTACTTGCCACTAATCTTGCACTTTGCATTATCATCTATGACTAGTCCCAATCAACTCTGCACTTGGGCTTTGTTTCCCTTAAGCTTCCGCTATGGACTTCAAACCTAGTTGCCACTTCAACCCACTTTTGGTCACTGTTGAACTATCAGTTTGCACCTTGTATAACCATTTCATTATTTAATTACTCACCTAAATAACCAGCCCAATTATGCTCAGGCTTCATTTCAGCATTGGTCACTTGAACTTAACCAATCACATTCATTGATCTTATTGTATTATCATTTTTTTGGTTCCTTACTCCCTTGCAGTTGCATTGCTGTCATTGCATGCTATTTCATTCAAGCCTGTACCTTGACAATGTCACCTCATTTGGCATCTTGTGTTTCTATACATTCATTGTGCCCTTGCTATATTCCTAGCTAGAGATGATATCTATCAGGTTGTATTGAGTAATCCATAAATCACCATGTAGATTATCTTAAAAGGCAACCTTCCACCTGCAGATTGTTTCCCCAGTTAGGTAATTTCATACATTCTCACATCTTACTGAGAATATCCTGATTGCATTGGTCATTCTACCATTTGTGCCACATCCACCTAGATCCCTTGCCCCTCTCAGTATGTTTGTGGGGTGGTTGGGTGATACGTGCTTGGAGACAAGAGGGCTTTGAGAAAATCCCTACTACAAAAGGTTCTTGACTGTGAATGTTGGTATGTAACTAGTTGTGTGTGATGAGTTTGAAACACTTACCTAAGACTAGGCCTGTATATTTAAGTATCACGCTCATGTTTATCCAGACTTGCTTTTGATAAGTGGAAGGTTCAATGGTTTCTTTCTTTTGTTATCCAAATTGATGTAAATATTTATGTACTCATCAACCCAGCCGAGAAGATCCTTGTGAACCCAGCAAAAACCGATCGAATTCCTCAACTTGTGGATTCCGGTGGTGGCTTGGTCGGGGACTCGAGCGGTGATTGAAGAGGAGGCAGGGAGGAACGCAGGACGGTCAAGAAGAAGCTCCAAGGTAAGTTGTTCATCCACATCATCCACATTACATCAAAATAAATAAATACATCACCTTCGATCTCTTCCCCACTACTTCCTTCAACCAATCGAACATGAGCCCGATTTGGCTGAGCTGACGAAACAAATCATCATCGGGCATTCGTAGATTGAATCGAGTCGACCTATCGAAGGGATGACGAACAAGATGGCCATCAGAACTCTGGTCGAATCGACATCATCCCCAACATCCAACGGTCCATCGGTACCGATGACCAGTCAGACCGATCATGACCAGAATGCGACTTCAAACGCACTCTTGCTTAGGATTTCGAAAGTCTTGACCACCTGTCAATTCGATGACCCTAGCACGAGAGTCGCACTGGAGATACTCAATTCATTAACTTACATCAACTCACCAAACTCCTCATCTTCACCACCATCCTCTTCCTCCATCTCCCCATCCTCAGAGATCGATTATCTTCAAACCTTGAAGAAGGGCGGGCTCAGAAGGATCGTCGAACAACGGATCCGAACTCGATCTCGAGAGTTCTTGAATGTCTTTTCCGAGCTCAACGATGTAAGTCATCATCATGATCCATGATTCTGATCATCCCCCCTAAAGTCTCAAAAAAAAAAAAAAAAAAAAAAGGAAGAGCCTCAGCACTCACTCCGATTATCTTCTGGATCCTCTCTACTCCTTTATTCATCAAATTTCAACCGGTGAAAATGGGAACACTAAAACGGATCACATGCTGAAAATCATCATTGACTCGTTGCCGTAAAGTATAGAATTTGATTGATTTGCAGTCACATCTAGATCAAATGCAAGAGTGTTGTGATGAAGTAGAGGAAAAATTAAAGGTTGCCAACTCGAGTACAAAGTATTTATTGGAGCATGCTGATGGATTAAGGAGCGAGAGGTAAGAAGGTTTTTTTTTTTCTTTTTCTTTTCCCATCTGTGGACGTAGACGGCGTCTAAACTAATTGATGGATGATCTTGATCAGTCAATCTGTTGCAACCAAGCAACTATTAGCCAAAGCATTCTTGCACAGGTTTACCCTAACCGAGGCTGAGATACTAGCCTTGACCAGCCGAGAGATACACGTGAACAAGCACCTATTTGAAGCTATGGATCATTGTGAAAGGATTCGATCGGACTGCTCGGCTCTCCTCACTAGTGATTTGAACTCGAAGAGGTCTGAAACGGCAGGTTTAGACATCATGCAAGCCACCAGCAAGTATCTTGATAAAGGTTACGAAAAGATTTTGAAGTGGACTCTGCTTGAATGTCGAACTGGATTTGTCAAGCTCGATGAACGTCATCCCGATGTCAATTCGTTTATTAAGCGCGCGATTAGTCGTTTGAAACGCCGCCCAGAATCTTTGGAGTAAGCTGCTACCCACTATAGTGATTCGAGGCATTTGCAATCAATGCCGATCAGGCCCAGAGTTGCGCTTTAGGCTAATCTCCAACGACGGCTACCACTCCCTTTCTCCTAGTGAAGTCATTAATACGCTTTCAACAACCAGGTCAGGCTCGTTATTGACTTTATTTCTCGAGGCTCTAACTCGAGGTGGCCCATCAGGAGTACCTCGGCCGATTGAATTGAATGCTCACGATCCAATACGTTACATCGGAGATATGCTGGCCTGGATCCATCAAGTTATGGCGAGTGAATACGAATTCCTAGAAAGTTTATTCGATCTTAAATCTGATGGTAGGAGGGTTGGGGAATCGCGAATCCTTCCGACCAATCCATCATCGACCGCTGAAGAGACTCAGCCCCAAGCAGATCATAATAGTGGTGGAGGTCAAGCTACGAGTAGCGAACTTACCATTATTAATTCAAAAAACCCTGCGATTAGTGATCGACAGTTAGTGAGGAAATTAGTCGATAAACATCTCGAAGGATGTATTCGACCTTTAAAAATGAGAGTCCAGCAGACCGTTAATAGTCAAGAAGGCAGTTTGATAGCCTGCCAATTAGCCAATCTGCTAGAGTTTTACTATCTTACAATGGCCGGTACGATCGGACCCGACGCAAAGTTGACAGAAACTTTGAGCGAGTTGAGTGTTTGAGACATTTTCTTTTCTCATTAACGTTATAGCGATCAACTTGGATGATCACTCAATTCTTTGTTTTCTCGATGGATTGATCATTGCTAGACTGACCAGTCAATCGTATGAGGTTTTCTATCAACTCTTGAAATCACTCTCTGTGGATTATCTGAGGCACTTGGAGCCACCCCCCGTTGATTTGTCCGTACCACCAACATTACACGAAGCATTATCGAACCTCAGTGTGATTATGTCAATCTATGATGGTCCAACTGAAGAATCTAAATCGGAACATTCCTTCGAACGTGTCTTGGAGTTAATTATCGGTCCGATGTTGGAAGTTATTGATAATATGGCTCGACTAAGGGCTTCAGAGTGGGATCAATCGATCTTTTGGTTGAATTGCCTAGAATCCATGCTGGTGAGCTACTTCAAAGTCCAAATCGACTTGTACATCCCAGGAAACCAAAGTTCAAGAGAATAGCTTTTCTTAAGCTCAAGAGCTTTCGTATCCTACCTGTTTGTTGAGCCTTTCGTAGACCACCTTCGATGGATCAGATTTGACCCACTCAGCTGTTGAAAGACTTGATAATCTTCGCCAAACTCATCTCGAAAAATTGATTCAGCAATACACGGCACACCTCGTCAGCGTTGCAGGCTTGGAGTCGGTTTTGAAAGCCATAGAAACTAAGGATAAGGATGTGAGTCTACCTCCGGCATGCCGATTTTCATCGCTTGAATCAATCCACTCATCGGATTTTGAGTTGGATGCTGACGATTCGGATCGCAACATACCCGACGTCTGCCCTTGTTTCCCTTTGACGATGGATCGTTTCTTCATTGAAAATAAAAATGAACAAACTTAGACACCACTCTCGAGAATCGAAGAGGCCAACTCAAAATCTATCAGCGAGGCTTTGAAACGATTCGATCAGTTTTTGATGAACGTCGATACTTCGTTGACGTCAAACAAGTTCTTAAGTCTCTTGACTTCATCATCCGCCTCTATCACTCTGACGAGCAACAAGGATGAGAAGCCGATCGAGTTTAAGAACCTCAAAGAGGCCGTGTTGAAGACATCGTTGAGTCGATTGATTTCGAACTATGAAACGATTTACTCTCACGTCTTGGATCCTCAGAATCGGTTCGAATTCAAATCGACCCTGCTCATTCGATCTTTGGATGAAGTTCAGACCCTGATCGGGTTTTGATCCCATCCGGGTTCTCCACTCCCCTCCCATCTCTTCTGTCTTCCTCTCATAATCCATCTGATCCTGTAGTCTTGTAAGCAAAAAAAAAAAAAAAAAAAACGAAGCTAAAAATAAGGGATAGTGAACTAGTTGGAACTGATTTCGTCTTGGAATGACGATAAAAAAGAAAGCCAAGTCTGATGAGCTTGGGCGCATACCTGTCTGGATGCCAGGTAGGTTCCCAAATGTTGCACGTAATTTGTATGGATTGCATGTCCATACATCCTACAAGATCCTATCATTCAAACGACTCCAAAAACTTGGAACTGATGGTCCAAATCCATCATCTTAGAGATCATCAATCACCAGGTTGGAAGTCAATCCAAGACCCATCCAACTAGCGTATGAGAGTCGGGTCGATCCCGTGGGAAGAGAGCCAAGGAGGAGCATCTGACCTCCAACACGCCGACAGAGACCTCCAGCTAACCGAGACGGTATCTAGTTCGAGACCAGCCCTTCAACGTCAAATGTTGCACCGATCGTAGTAGGGTGCAGAGCTCTTGGTGGTGGTGTAGTTATGCTGAGTCAGACGTGTGCAGTAGCTCCAAAAGACCATAAAGGGTGTCTAGATCCTGAGCCAGTTTTACACCATTGGTCGAGCGTACATGAGCAAAAGTGAAGTTGCCACTCATCGGTGGCTTGCACACAGAACGTGCTCAATGAAGTTCACCAAACCCAGGATGTTTCATTTGGTTGCAGTTTTTTTTTTTTTTTTTTTTTTTTTTTTTTTGGGGGGGGGGGGTAGTGGTGGTTCACAAATCTGGTGGGTAACAAGAAATGTATGTGATGGATTTCGGATATGAATGATCCAAAGATCAAGAATGATGTGTATTGATGAAGAGTGTAGGAACCAAGTAACTGAATGTAGATGCAAGATTGAAGACCAAGTAGATGATAACCAGAACAACGGATGGTTAAGTTGAGAGAATTGAGGTGGTTGGATGAGTCATGGGAGACTTGACCAAGGTATGTACCGCTTGGGCAGATCATCAAGGATGATATGGGAGATGAGAGGCACCAGGAAAGGGATTAAGAATCTTATGTAGGTCAGCATGGGGATGTGGATGTATTATGTACATAGTATGTGAGAGTAGGCAGAGTGAATTGCAGAGGTGCATGCCCAAGTGAGGTTGCTTAAGGTCATTCTTCTAGACTTTTACTTTTTGTATCTATTATACATAAATAGTTGGAGATTGTGTCCATGGATAGGTGGAGGGGAGGATTACAAGATGTTGTATAACAGCAGTGTGGTACCCAAGACCATACTGTCAGACACCCAGGCAGGCTCTCTGGTCTGGAGGGACAGGGTTCCAAATGTGCAGTGGTTGTGTAAAGCCTGTTTGGGTGGCCTGTAAAGTTATGCCATGTTTTTTTGTAAAGTGTCTATGGCACTCTGTGAAGTTCACTTGGCACCTGGCAAGTCATTTGGGTGCCTTGTCAAGGCTGCATTTGTGCAAAGCTAAATTATTTGGATGCCTAGTAAAGTTCCACTTGGTGCCAATCAAAGCTGGTATGATGTTCCAGTCACCACTCATTATTTAGAGTTGTTATCTAAAAAATCATGAAAACAAAAAGACTCTTCTTTCTTATAAATCATGGATTTAAAAATCATACTATTTGAAGCAATGAAAAAAAAAATCCAACATGTTTTTTGGAATACAAAATGTGAAATAAAAAACAACATGTGAAAAATAATTAATAACAAGAAATAATAATAATAATAATAATCATCATCATCAAAAATAAGGATCTGCCAAGAGAGGGCCTGTAATAGTCTGCATATCAAGACAGTTTTGGTAAAAACATTTTACATGAGAATATTTTTTTTCTTGCTTTTTTATTGGGTTATGGCCTCAATAATACCAGCAATGATTTGCTGAACAAGCTCCACCCAATGTTGTGGAGCCTTTCCTTGGACATAGGCCTTGAATGAGCAGAAAGAGTATTCTATTGGGTTGAGGAAAGAGGAATAAGGGGGGGAGGAATTAAAAGGAGGTTGATTTTGACTTGCTGGAATTGACTCAAATTTCTTCAAAATGGTTGCCATAATGGATTAGTGCATGAGTCATGATGATGTCCAGATCTTGAGGGAGTTTAAAAACAAGAGATCAAATAAAGAGGCAGAAATCATCACTACCTACTCCCTTGGCCTTGGTTCCATCTGCATTGAGGAATTCATGGTAAAAGAAAACCTGCTCCAAAAGGGCACCTATTAAGTTAACCTGCTTGATTTTGGGCAATAGGCTCAAGACAGAAGGTATAAAAAAAAAAAAGAAAGAAAAGAAAACAAAAAAAAGAAATTAGATCAAAGTTAAAGACAAGTAAATAAAAAAAAAAAGGAAAAACACACCTGAGGGAGAATAGCCATTGGGCCTGCTTGAATGTAAGTCAAAACCTGTCTCATCAAAATAAACAATCTTGCAGTTAATATTCATTCCTCAAAGACCAAAAAAGTTGGCCCTCTTCTCCAGAATTTGGGTCCAATTCCATGAGGTGGGGATATTGGTCACCTACTTCCAGGTGATATCAATGTCCTTGAGGAGATTGTTGATGGCTTGAGTGGTGACTTGATTATCATGGTTTCTATTGAGGAATTTGACAATTTCCTTGAGGTTTGTAGTTGATTGTTGATTGATAAAAATCAATAAGTTGGTTACTTATTCTTTGGTGAGCTTTGAAGGTATTCATTTTTTGATTTTGATTTAATTAAAATCCTCCTTGATGATATGTTCTACCTGGAAACACAAAACATCAAATTTTGACACTGCTTCTTTCTGTGTCATACCTTTATCCACCAAATTTCTTTGGATACGATTGCCAACTTTTGGCTTGATGATATGATTTGTTATATGATCTTTATGGGTAATTTATTAATTGTGGATTGTTTTTTTATTGTCAATGGTCTGATGTGTCTTGAGGATCTGCTCATTTTGAAAGTTTCAGAAATTGAGTTCCTCCAGTTTTCAGGCAAGATCTCAGGCTTGAGCCTTAATTGCTTCAAGGTCACAAACCACAGGATTGATTTTGGTTTCTCTGGCAATCTACAAAAAAATAAAAAAATGAATAAAATGAATCATTGAGAAAAAAAATTAAATCAATCCCAAAATAAAAAAAAAAGAAAAAAGAAAACAATTATATATAAACAAAAAACTCAAATCTTTTAAAAACAAATGAAGATGGTTGATGGTTGGGGAGGAGTGTAGGAAGGTCTAAGCTGGTTGGTCAGGTGTAGCCAGCTTTGATCAGCATCCAAATAAGCTTGATTGGGTTCCAAGATTGGAACCCCGCCAGCCCAACCCAATCAAGTACCCTGGGAACATGGTCAAGTGCTCTGGGTGCCTGTCCAGGTTCTGCTTGTCATGCACCAAGTGAACTTGGACCAGTTCCCAAACATTCTTTATATACCATATTTAAAAATGTCCATGGACTTTTGAACACCTAAATTTCCTGTCAATTCCTCCCCCCAAGTTTGCTCTACTTCAAACACCCAATGACCACTGGGTTTACCCCTCCAACCTGATGATTCCCACAGGTGATAATATGAATTTTATTAAAAATTAAATTTTAATTTTCACACAATCAGCATGAAATTTTTTCTTTCTTTCTTTGTTGCACTGCATTTTTTTTTTTTAAAAAAAAAAGAAAAAACAAAAAAAAAATATTTGACACTTGGAACATTCACACCTCAAACCAACAAACCAATAAATTGATTGGTCCAGTTGATTGGTCTGTTCAGCAGATGAGCTTGTGATCTACTAGATTACCCTTCATCAACTAAATACTCATCCATCTCAACATCATTGCACATGATGATATCTTATGTTGCTCCAAAAACATGCTTTCTAGTGAGGATGAGCTAGTATTGGAGAGGAAAAGTAAGATTCATCAAAAAGATTTTCCTGATCAAGGAAAGGAATCTAAAAAATTCACATTTTCAGGGCCCTCACAGTCAACATCCTGTGAAAAACCATAGAAGGTCCAGACATTGTTTTTGCAATCAGGAGTTCACCACTGAAGAAATTGGGTATTTTTTATTTATCTTGAATCTATATTTAGATGTAATATTTCTTATTATGGTTTATTTATTCATTGATGCATGTATTTATTGTTTTCATTATTCAATTCATATTCTTTATATGTCTGATCCCACTATTTCTTTCTTTCTCTTTTTTATTTCCAAATTTGATGGTTTTAAAAATGAATGATATTTCTTTTTTTGTGTTTGGTTATTATTTTTAAGGTTAATGTTAAATTCACGGCTCATTGAGCCGTGCACACGTTTCAAATTGGGCCATGTGGCGCGCCACACGGTCCAATGCGGGCCATGTACAACCCCCCACGGCTCACAGAGTCGTGCAGCCCACCCAGCCCGGTCCGCCGCTGTGTGGACTTCCACATGACTACATTCAAGCCGTGTGGAGTTGTACATGGCTCAAGTGTAGTCGTGTGGCATCCCACACGGCACCGGACCGCGGTGAGCCAAAAAAAAAAGGAAAATGAATGAAAGGGTACTAACACAACTTTTAAACTAAATAAACCTTCCAAAAAAACAGAAATCAACCAAAAAATCAAATAATTTTCATTTTTTGGTTAGAAAAAACAAAAAAATAAATAAATAAATAAAAAAGCCCTAAACTAAAAACACCAAAAGAAAGACAATTAACTTGACAAGCCCTAAAGTAAAAACACCAAAAAAAAAGACAAGTAACTTGACAAGCCCTAAATTAATTTCAACTTGACTAGCCCTAAAGTAAAAGGGCCCAAAAATTAAAGAAGTCTTTTGACCAGCCCTAAAGTAAAAGTGCCCAAAAAAATACAAGTCTTTTGACAGGCCCTGAAGTAAAAACACCAAAAAAAAAAACAAGTTCAACTTGTGTTAAGCTGATCCCATCCCAAGCTTAACATACCCAAGCTTAACATACCCAAGCTTAACATAAGTTAAGCTTGTGATTGAATCAGCCCAACACAAGTTGAACTGACTTACCATTAAACTCTTATTCAAAAATTTCAATATAATGATGTTAACTCAAAACAATCAACCCAATGATGTTCAAAATGTGATAAACCTTTATATTAATAGAACTTGTTAGCTGCATTAGAATTACAATTTATATGAAACCCAATGATGAAATGAAGTCACAGTCTATTAAAATATACAATAAATTTGCAGTTGATCTTTGAGATGATCAACCCAACCGGAGGATTTTTTAGAAATCAAGTGAAGTGGTTTTGCTACAATGGGTGGGATTGGAATCATTTCTCCCTCAAGTACTAATGGAACCCAGTGGTTATTGTTTAAAAAGGAAATGAAAATTGGATCTGATTGATCAGCAACACCATTTTTCATTGGAATATAAGTATCACATGACTCCAATGAAATAAAACATATAGGTTTGGAATATGTGTCTGCTATAATTTGACCCATGTCTAATTTAGCCAGCCAATTTTAGGAGGGAATCTTTTCATTGATGTCTTCAAAATCAAGTCTTTGTTTAATATTTTCAACCTCCTTTGAACCACCAAGCATCTTAATGTAGTATGCTTTATGTTTCTCTAATGTTTCAATCATTTCCTTCCTAACTTAAAACAAACCATGTTCTTCATAACCAAGAGATTTATCAATGACTCTAAATCTGCAATTCCCATCTCCAATTGGATCCCAAAACTCACCCAAGAAATTATGGAATTTCTTGGGTATTTGATTGAGGTATTTCACATTTGGCTCCTATCATTAAAACTAACTTAGTATTCATTTCTTTAATTGGATCAATGAAATGAAAACTCACCAAAGATGAGCTTCTGGTTGAGCTTTGCTGCATGTTCTATTCCTCTGAAGAGGATTCTGGTTCCAAATTAAGTGATCCTGATTCACTTTCAGTCTCTTCTTCTGAGCTATGAAATTCAGATTCAGATTCTGCTGAATTTGACTAACAATTCATCATTAGTTAGTGTCTAAGTTCATTAAACCAAAAAAATGAACATATCTCAAAAAAAAAGACTTAATTTTTTTTTTCTTTTCTTGTTTGGAGCCCTTCTAGTTGTTTTTTAACCCTTGAGTTGTTTTTAAACAAGCTCAAAGTTAGATGGTTCTTGCCGCATATCTGTCAATTTTGGCCGGCCCCTACTTTATCGTAAGACTTTAGGTTCAAGTCTTGGCTTTGATTGATATTTTATAATCTTCTGAATGATATATTTCAATAGGCGGCTTTGCTCATGATCTGGAGATTCCAAGATCATTGAATTGACTTTTTCACGTAACTGAGTAATGCTTAGCATTTAATTGACATTGCACTGGAAAAATTCAAAAGGATCAACCATTAGTGAATTAGGATTCATTAATCAAAAAACATTAATCACACAGTGACTTGAACAATCCAACTTAAGCCAACTTACAGAACAAGAACTGCAAGGGTCACAGTACAACCTCCACTGAGGATGAACATCTTTGGGTACCACAGATCCTCTGAATGCTAGACAGTCACCTATTTGGTGGGAACAGGGCAAACCCATAGTCTTGAAATATGACTTGGTGCAGACTTTGCCATCATGATCACGTTTGAAATTCTTGAATTGTTACCTAACAAGATGGATTGCCTATAAAGACAATTTTTAACCCAATGGTAACAGTTCAGGTGGAAGAACTGTACCTAAATTAATTTTAGAGTTATAAAGTGATGCATGAACTGATTTAATTTTATTTGAAACTGTTTCCTCAAGGCTTTTCCAAAAATCCAACAGGTTTCCCAAAGAGTTTGCAAGGAGTTGTTTGAGAGTTGCATGGGCCCCTTCAACCCAAGATGTTGTCTTGTTTCCAAAATCTGGGTTTATACAAGTCCAAGCTGTTACAAACGTCTCTTTGATAGGGAAAATGTTGTGTTCCATATACTCCAGTACATCCTAATAGTCTTTCAAGAAACACTATACAAGTCAAAAGGTCAGAACCCAAAACTAGGAAGAATAAGAAACAGTTATTTGTGTTATAATTATGGCCAGCAATTAGCTTAGGCAAATGAGAAGCATTTAAAGAAAAAGAAATGCTGGACACCTTGTGTCAATAATTGCTAATGGGCTCTCACAATGGGGCAATACTTTGGATGATATTGGTGATGAATTTGATTGGATGATGAATAGATGATGGAAAACAGCAGGGAGAAGAGCTCCTTAAGTAAAAAAGATTGGCATCTTGTGAGCCCATGATACAACAATCCAAAAGGCAAATTTTCCGCTCCAAAGGAGCTCTACAGGCTCTACAGGCCTTGTTACTTGGTTTGGGATACATCAGCCCGCATGGCATCAGTCCCTGTACCCTTACAACCAGCCTATTCCGGTTATTTCTGGTGTTTCCACCTTAATGGGGCTGAACCAGCCCCTGAGCTGTTCAAACCCCTGGCCAGTTGTCGGTTACAACCGGCCTGTTACCTCACATGCTGGCTGGTTGCCTCATGCAACCAGCCCCTGGCCATAAAAATGGCCAGGTGGGACCCAGGACACACCTGGGTCCAGTC
This sequence comes from Puccinia polysora, assembly GCA_025617555.3. Classification (NCBI taxonomy): domain Eukaryota; kingdom Fungi; phylum Basidiomycota; class Pucciniomycetes; order Pucciniales; family Pucciniaceae; genus Puccinia; species Puccinia polysora. The sequence goes on from CM062622.1 coordinate 42,741,335, forward strand.
TTAGACACACATGGGGGGGGGGGGGGTGTAACCGGCAGACATGCCCCCCCCTCTTTCACTCAAATGCCTGGAGGGGGTGGTCAAATCCCCCTACCAGGGGCCCTGGAGGTTGATATTCCCAGGGTGTTGTCAAGGTAGGTGGGCTGGGGGGTGGTGAAATCCCCTCCAGCCCGTGGCTCCTCCCCCTTGGTAAAGGGGGGGGGGGGAGAGTTCCCCTTTGATGGTGGGGGGGTGGTCAATTGCCCCCCACCACCAGTTGCCTTGCTGCAACCGGCCAAGCCACCACATTTGGTGAAGGGGTGATCAGGTCCCCCCCACCCTGGCCGGTTGCCTCTTGCAACTGGTTGCTGGCTGGTTCAACCCAGCAAGCCCTTCCTCCTCCTCCTCGCAATGGCAAGCAAGGGGAGGGGGAGGAGCCAGGGCCATCGGCCCCAGCTCTGCGGCCGCCACCCAGTGGGGCAGCCGCAACCGGGGTGGGGGGACTCCATTTTGAGTCCCCCTGCCCCCTACAATGGCCCCGTGCAGGCTGTTGGGCCTCATAAACCGGCCGTAAGAGAAAACAGTGGCCCCAAGCGGGCCGCAACACAGGCAGCAGCCCCAAATGGGCTGCAACACAGGCGGCGGCCCCTAATGGGCTTCCCCAAGCCCAAAAAGTGAGTTCAACATACTTTGGTGGGCCAGGCCGTCTGGCCAAGTATGTCCAAAATAAAACTTGGGCCCAATTATGCCCATACAAGCCCATCTGGCTTTATTTGCCCATATACCCCACCGGGCCCATTAGGGCCTGTGTATCAATAGGCCTGTTTCACGCGTTTTGAGGCCAGTTTCCCCAAATCCATGACCTCCACACAGGCGCTTATGGTCCATGTGTGTGTCCAATGGGCCGCAGAGGCCCACATGTGCATCCCGTTTGGATTACACTCATACGTAGCACGCGCGTAGGTTCATACATATTTTAACAATTTGGACCTACTAAGAGTTCCGCATCATTGACCTCCGCCTCCTCCTTGGTCTTTGAGGCCCCATACTTTGCCCACAGATTCATAAAGCTTTTCCATCCTTCAACATCATTAAAAAAGCGCACTTTACATTTTGCTTGTATGTTTTTAGAAAAGTGTCAAGTGCAAAATTTTCTTGATGACTCTGGGAAACTAGTTTCAATTGCACAAATCAGAGCTTTTTCATGGTCCGTCACAAAGACTTTTGGAAGTCTCTCAGGATCATAAGCCCACTCCTTTAATAAATTTACAGACCAACTGCAGAACTCAAAAGTTTATTTTTTTATAAAAACAAGAGCTTTTGCAAAATTTTTCCAATTGGCTGTCATTCATACAACATGCAATAGTGGGGTTTTGTACTTATTATTTTTATAAGTACAATCCAACATAGCAATATGATGGAATTGTTTTGAAAGCTTTACTGCCTCTGGATGTGCTAAGTACAGGGCCTCCAAGTGACCCTCTCCACTGAAATTTGATTGGTGAATCCAATTTGTTTCTTCAATCTGTTCATAGAGTACCTCCATAACACTTTTTCCTTTAGTTCTGCAAGCGTTACCTTCCACTTAGTGTTATAGATCATTTGGTCATCAAAATAATCCCCCCATCAATCTTGCTCAATTTTCTCTTCAGTTGTAATGTATTGAGCCCATCATTCATGCCTTCTACTAGATTTTCTAAGGCCACCCCCAAGATTCTCTTCAGTTGAGGATGCACAGAGGGATGTTCAGATGGTTGATGGTTATGTTGTGTTTCTTTGTAGTAGAGGCGCCACAAGGGGTCTGCCTTTGTGCAACTTGCATGGATTAAAAACTTGCACCCAAACTTCCTTGTGTGAGTTTGTCTAGAACGTTTGGTAAGAAGATTTCCTGAATAGGAACCCTGTCTATCACAGGCTAAATCCACATATTGGTCACGCTTTGAGTTTAAAACTGTTAAGCGTAACCATGCTAAATTTCCCATGTTTGACTATAGTTTTGTGCCTCTTCCCTAGTAGGAAAAGCTCTCAAGGTAGGTGGGTCAAGTGGATCTACCATAGTTACACAGTTATATTGATGCCATGCACTCCATCAGTTTAAATCAAATTAAATATGGCAAAGACCAGTAACATAAAATGTTACTCACCACCAGCGGTCATGTCCATTTGTGAATCATTTTGTTCCTCAATTGTCACCCTTGATGAGGATGCAAAGGGGGCTTCCAATGTTTTATTAACCAAATCCTTTTTTTCTTTTTCAAAAGCTGTGTTGATGGCACTATCAATGTAGACCTTCCACACATCCATGTCAGAAGAAGGAGGGCTTGCCACTGTTCCCATGCAAAAAAATGCAATGGTATACTTCAGTATTCAATACAACTTTAAATCAATAAAACAAAGTTTGCTCACTTTTGAGTTGAGAAAGAATTTTTTGTAGATTTTTATATGATTTATGATTTGAGTTTTCACTTTAATTTCACTTGGGTTTCACTTGAATGTCTCTTTGGGATTGCTAGGTGTGGAACAACAGTCCCACAAAGTATGCGGTAATCCCAAATTTGGGTTAACAGAACCCAAGTGTGGTCTAGGGGGTGCCCAAAATTCTGGCACAACTTCCAGGGGGTTGTGCACCCCCAAAAATGGCTCATTTGAGCCATATATGGGGGTACACGGCTGAAATAAGCCATGTTTGGGGGTTACACGGCTCCTACACAACCCCCAGGGGGTCGTGTGTGTTTGAAAAGTCTGTTTGTAGTCGCCTTGGGCCCTCACAGCTCATATGAGCCATGTAGGGCCCTAAAAAAACTACCACCCGGTTGGAGTTGTGAATTTAACATCACCCTATTTTTATGTATTTTTTTTTTTAGAAAAATCTATATATGTATATTTTAATTTGCTAATTTAAATGGATATTTATATATTTTTTTTTGATTCAGGTGTTTTTCCACCATGAGGTTTTTACATGCCACCTTCTTGGGCCCTATTAAATATCTCAGCTTTTGTTTTTTTAGTTGATTTTATGTCTTGTTTTATTTGTTCATATAATTTGCATTTAGATTAGTTTTTTCTTTGTGCTCAATTTCAGTTTATGTATGGTATAAATAATTTTTTGAATTGAAATGTCTATCCAATATGAACTTTTTGAATTTTGCCTTCATGAAATCTATTTA